>JAEUCK010008056.1:0-22035 GCA_017311455.1 Otocyon megalotis megalotis | reverse complement strand
AACCCTAACTTATCCCGTAAACCTAACCCTACCCCTAAACCTAACACTAACCTGTACCGTAACCCTAACTATAACCCTAATCCTAACCATAACCTGTACCGTAACCCTAACCCTTACACTAACCCTAAACCTAACCGCTCCCATAAACCTAACCGTAACCATAAACCTAACCTTAACCCTAGCCTGTACTGTAACCCTAACACTAACCCTAATCCTAACCCTAACTTCTACCGTAATCCTAACCATAATCCTAACCCTACACTTAACCGTAACCCTAACCCTAAACCTAACCCTAACTCTAACCTGTACCGTAAACGTAACCCTAACACTAACCCTAACCCTAACCCTAAAGCTTACCCTAACCCTAACCCTTACCTGTACCGTAACCATACCCCTAATGGTAAACCTAACCTGTACCGTAACCCTAACCCTAACTCTAACCCTAACCCTAACCCTAGCCGTAAACCTAACCCACAACTGTACCACAACCCTAACCGTAACCCTAACCCTACCCTACCCATAACCCTTACCTGTACCGTAACCCTAACCCTGACCCTAAATCTAACCAGTACCGTAACCATAACCATAACCTTAACAGTAACCCTAACCTTAATCCTAACCTGTACCGTAACCCTAAGTCTACCCCTAAACCTAACCCAAAACTGTACCGTAACCCTAACTCTAACCATAACCATAACCCTAACCTGTACCGTAACCCTAATCCTAACCCGAATACTAAACCTAACCGGTACCGTGACACTAACCCTAACGCTAACAGTAACCCAAACCTTAACCCTAACCTGTACCGTAACCCTAACCCTAACCCTAATTCTAAACCTAACCGGTACAGTAAACCTAAGCCTACTCCTAAACCTAACCCTCGCCTGTACCGTAACCCTAACCCTAACACTAACCTGTACCGTAAATCTAATCCCTACCCTACACCTAACCTTAATGCTATCCTAAATCGTAAGCCTAACCCTAAACCTAACTGTAACACTAACCTGTACCGTTACCTTAACAGTAACCCTAAACCCAACCCTAACCCTAACCCTAACCACAACCGTAACCCTACCCCTAACCCTAACCTTAAACTTAACCATAAAGTGTACCGTAACCCTAACCATAACGCTAAAAATAAACGTAACCCTAGCCTGTACCGTAACCCTAACACTAACCCTAACCCTAACCCTCACTTCTACCGTAACCCTAACCATAATCCTAACCCTACACTTAACGGTGACCGTAACCCTAACCCTAAGCCTAACACTAACCTGTACCGTAACCGTAACACTAACCCTAACCCTAACACTAACACTAACTCTAAACCTAACCTATACCCTAACCCTAACTCAAAATCTAACCTCTATGGCAAAAATAACCCTAACACTAATACTAACACTAAACCTAACCCAAACCTGTACCGTAACAGTAAAACTAACCCTAACCCTAACCCTAAACCTAAACTGTACAATAACCCTCACACTAACACTAACCCTAACCCTAAACCTAAACCTATCCTGTACCGTAACCCTAACTGTAACCCTAAACATAACCTTAACCCTAACCTGTACCGAAAACCTAACCCTAACCTTAACCGTAAACCTAACCTGTACCTTAACCATAACCCTACACCTAACCCTAACCCTAACACTACCTGTACCGTAACCCTAACCCTAACACTAACCCTAACCCTAAATTGTACCGTAACCCTAAACCTAACCCTAAACTTATCCCTGCGCTATACCGTAACCCTAACCCTAAACCTACCGTTACCTGAACCGTAACCCTAACCCTAACCTTAACACTAACTCTAAACCTAACCTGTACCCTAACCCTAACCCTAACCCTAACCTCTTTGGCAAACCTAACACTAAACCAAACACTAGACCTAACACTTACCCTAACCTGTACTGTAACCCTAACCGTAACCCTAACCCCAACCCTACGCCTAACCCTAACATCTGCCGTTACCATAAACCTAACCCTAAACCTAACCCTAACTCTAACGTGTACCAGAAGCCTAACCCTAACCATACCATAACCCTAACCCTTACCTGTACCATAACCATACCCCTAACGGCAAACCTAACCTGTACCGTAACCCTAACCCTAACACTAACCCTAACCCTAAATTGTACTGTAACCCTAAACCTAACCCTAACCTTAACCCTGCGCTATACCGTAACCCTAACCCTAAACATACCGTTACCTGAAACGTAACCCTAACCCTAACCTTAACCCTAACTCTAAACCTAACCTGTACCCTAACTCTAACCCTAACCTGTACAGTAACCCTAACCCTAACCCTAACTCTAAACCTAACCTGTACACTAACCCTAACTCAAAATCTATGCTCTATGGCAACCATAACCCTAACCCTAATACTAACACTAACACTAATCCTAACCTCTACCGTAACAGTAAAACTAACCCTAACCCTAACCCTAAAATTAAACTGTACAATAACCGTAACACTAACACTAACCCTAACCCTGAACCTAAACCTAACCTGTACCATAACCCTAACCTTATCCCTAAACCTAACCTTAACCCTAACCTGTAACGAAATCCTAACCCTAACCCTAACCCTAACCCTAACCTGTAACTTAACCATAACCCTAACCCTAACCCTAACACTAACCCTAACCCTAAATTACCAAAACCCTAAACCTAATCCTAACCCTATCCCTACGCTATACCATAACCCTAACCCTAAAC
Source organism: Otocyon megalotis megalotis (assembly GCA_017311455.1). Classification (NCBI taxonomy): domain Eukaryota; kingdom Metazoa; phylum Chordata; class Mammalia; order Carnivora; family Canidae; genus Otocyon; species Otocyon megalotis. The sequence continues at coordinate 19,314 of JAEUCK010008056.1, read as the reverse complement.
CTAACCGTTACCTGAACCGTAACCCTAACCCTAACCTTAACACTAACTCTAAACCTAACCTGTACCCCAACCCTAACCCTAACCCTAACCTCTCTGGCAAACCTAACTCTAAAACAAACACTATACCTAACACTTACCCTAACCTGTACTGTAACCCTAACGGTACCCTAACCCTAACCTATACCATAACCATACCCCTAACGGCAAACCTAACCTGTACCGTAACCCTAACCCTAACACTAACCCTTACCCTAAATTGTACCGTAACCCTAAACCTAACGCTAACCTTAACCCTGCGCTATACCGTAACTCTAACTCTAAACCTACCGTTACCTGAACCGTAACCCTAACCCTAACTCTAAACCTAACACTAACCCTACCCGTAACACTAACACACAACTGTACCACAACCCTAACTCTAACCCTAAACCTAACCATAAACGTATCCCTAACCTGTACCATAACCTTAACCGCAACCCTAACCCCAAACCTAAGCCTAACCCTAACATCCACCGTAACCATAACCCTAACCTTAAACCTAACTCTAACTCTAAACTATACCGTAAACCTAACCCTAACACTAACCCTAACCCTAACCCTAACGCTAACCCTAAACCTATCCCTTACCTGTACAGTAACCATAACCCTAATGGTAAACCTAACCTGTACTGTAGCCCTAACTCTAACTCTAACCCTAACACTAACCCTAGCCGTAACCCTAACCCACAACTGTACCGCAACCCTAAACGTAACCCTAACCCTACCCCAACAGTAACCCTTACCTGTCCCGTAACCCTAACCCTGACCCTAACCCTAAACTGTTCTGTAACCCTAACCCAAACTCTAACCCTAACACTAACCCTAGCCGTAACCCTAACCCACAACTGTACCGCAACCCTAACCGAAACCCTAACCCTACCCTATCCGTAACCCTTACCTGTCCCGTAACCCTAACCCTGACCCTAACCTAACCTGTTCTGTAACCCTAACCCTAACTCTAACCCTAACATTAACCCTAGCCGTAACCCTAACCCACAACTGTACCGCAACCCTAACCGTAACCGTAACCCTACCCTACCCGTAACCCTTACCTGTCCCGTAACCCTAACCCTGACCCTAAACCTAACCTGTTTGGTAACCCTAACCCTAACTCAACATTAACACTAACCCTAGCCGTAACCCTAACCCACAACGGTACCGCAATCCTAACCGTAACCCTAACCCTACCCTAATCGTAACCCTAACCTGTTCCGTAACCCTAACCCTAAACCCTAACCTAACCATAACCTGGACCGTAACCCTAACCCTAAAACTAACCCTAAACCTAACCGGTACCGTAACCCTAACCCTAACCCTGACAGTAACGCTAACCTCAACCCTAACCTGTAGCGTAACCCTAACCCTAACCCAATACTTAATGCTATTCTATACCGTAACCCGAACCCTAACCCTAACCGTAACCCTAACCTGTACCGTTACCCTAACCCTAACCCTAAATCCAACCTTAACCTAACCCTAACCACTACCGTAACCCTAAACCTAACACTAACCCTAACCCTAAAACTAACTTGTACCATAACCCTAAACCTAACACTAAAACAAACCGGTACCGTAACCCTAACTCTAACGCTAACTTTAAACCTAACCTTAACCCTAACTTATCCCGTAAACCTAACCCTACCCCTAAACCTAACACTAACCTGTACCGTAACCCTAACTATAACCCTAATCCTAACCATAACCTGTACCGTAACCCTAACCCTAACACTAACCCTAAACCTAACCGCTCCCATAAACCTAACCGTAACCATAAACCTAACCTTAACCCTAGCCTGTACTGTAACCCTAACACTAACCCTAATCCTAACCCTAACTTCTACCGTAATCCTAACCATAATCCTAACCCTACACTTAACCGTAACCCTAACCCTAACCCTAAACCTAACCCTAACTCTAACCTGTACCGTAAACGTAACCCTAACACTAACCCTAACCCTAACCCTAAAGCTAACCCTAACCCTAACCCTTACCTGTACCGTAACCATACCCCTAATGGTAAACCTAACCTGTACCGTAACCCTAACCCTAACTCTAACCCTAACACTAACCCTAGCCGTAAACCTAACCCACAACTGTACCACAACCCTAACCATAACCCTAACCCTACCCTACCCATAACCCTTACCTGTACCGTAACCCTAACCCTGACCCTAAATCTAACCAGTACCGTAACCATAACCATAACCTTAACAGTAACCCTAACCTTAATCCTAACCTGTACCGTAACCCTAAGTCTACCCCTAAACCTAACCCAAAACTGTACCGTAACCCTAACTCTAACCATAACCATAACCCTAACCTGTACCGTAACCCTAATCCTAACCCTAATACTAAACCTAACCGGTACCGTGACCCTAACCCTAACGCTAACAGTAACCCAAACCTTAACCCTAACCTGTACCGTAACCCTAACCCTAACCCTAATTCTAAACCTAACCGGTACAGTAAACCTAAGCCTACTCCTAAACCTAACCCTCACCTGTACCGTAACCCTAACCCTAACACTAACCTGTACCGTAAATCTAATCCCTACCCTACACCTAACCTTAATGCTATCCTAAATCGTAAGCCTAACCCTAAACCTAACTGTAACACTAACCTGTACCGTTACCTTAACAGTAACCCTAAACCCAACCCTAACCCTAACCCTAACCACAACCGTAACCCTAACCCTAACCCTAACCTTAAACTTAACCATAAAGTGTACCATAACCCTAACCATAACGCTAAAAATAAACGTAACCCTAGCCTGTACCGTAACCCTAACACTAACCCTAACCCTAACCCTCACTTCTACCGTAACCCTAACCATAATCCTAACCCTACACTTAACGGTAACCGTAACCCTAACCCTAAGCCTAACACTAACCTGTACCGTAACCCTAACCCTAACCCTAACCCTAACACTAACACTAACTCTAAACCTAACCTATACCCTAACCCTAACTCAAAATCTAACCTCTATGGCAAAAATAACCCTAACACTAATACTAACACTAACCCTAACCCAAACCTGTACCGTAACAGTAAAACTAACCCTAACCCTAACCCTAAACCTAAACTGTACAATAACCCTCACACTAACACTAACCCTAACCCTAAACCTAAACCTATCCTGTACCGTAACACTAACTGTAACACTAAACATAACCTTAACCCTAACCTGTACCGAAAACCTAACCCTAACCTTAACCGTAAACCTAATCTGTACCTTAACCATAACCCTACACCTAACCCTAACCCTAACACTACCTGTACCGTAACCCTAACCCTAACACTAACCCTAACCCTAAATTGTACCGTAACCCTAAACCTAACCCTAACCTTATCCCTGCGCTATACCGTAACCCTAACCCTAAACCTACCGTTACCTGAACCGTAACCCTAACCCTAACCTTAACACTAACTCTAAACCTAACCTGTACCCTAACCCTAACCCTAACCCTAACCTCTCTGGCAAACCTAACACTAAACCAAACACTAGACCTAACACTTACCCTAACCTGTACTGTAACCCTAACTCAAAATCTAAGCTCTATGGCAAACATAACCCTAACCCTAATACTAACACTAACCCTGACCTCTACCATAAAAGTACAACTAACCCTAAGCCTAACCCTAAAACTAAACTGTACAATAACCGTAACACTAACACTAACCCTAACCCTAAACCTAAACCTAACCTGTACCATAACCCTAACCTTAACCCTAACCTGTAACGAAATCCTAACACTAACCCTAACACTAAACCTAACCTGTACCTTAACCATAACCCTAACCCTAACCCTAACACTAACCCTAACCCTAAATTGTAACATAACCCTAAACCTAATCCTAAACCTAACCCTATGCTATACCGTAACCCTAACCCTAAACCTAACCATTACCTGAACTGTAACCCTAACCCTAACCTTAACCCTAACTCTAAACGTAACCTGTACCCTAACCCTAACCCTAACCCTAACCTCTATGGCAAACCTAACTCTAAACCAAACACTAGACCTAACCCTTACCCTAACCTGTACTGTAACCCTAACCGTAACCCTAACCGCAACCCTAAGCCTAACCCTAACATCTGCCATTACCATAAACCTAACCCTAAACCTAGCCCTAACTCTAACGTGTACCAGAACACTAACCCTAACCATACCGTAACCCTAACCCTTACCTGTACCATAACCATACACCTAACGGTAAACCTAACCTGTACCGTAACCCTAACCCTAACTCTAAACCTAACATTAAACCTACCTGTAACACTAACACACAACCGTAACGCAACCCTAACCGTAACCCTAACCCCAACCCTAACCATAACCGTTACCTGTACCGTAACCCCAACCATACCCTAAACCTAACCAGTACCGTAACCCTAACCCTAACCCTAACAGTAAACCTAACCTTAATCCTAACCTGTACCGTAACCCTAACTCTACCCCTAAACCTAACCCTAAACTGTACCGTAACCCTAACCCTAACCCTAACACTAACCCTAACCTGTACCATAACCCTAAACCTAGCCCTAAACCTAAACCTAACCGGGACCTTAACCCTAACCCTAAGTCTAACCGTAACCCTAAGCCCAACCCTAAACCTAAACCTAATCACTACCGTAATGCTATCCTATACCGTAACCCTAACCCTATCCCTAACCGTTACCCTAACCCTAACCCTAATCGTAACCCTAAACCCAAACCTAACCCCAACCCTAACCACTACCGTAACCTTAAACCTAACCTTAACCCTAACCCTAACCCTAAAATTAACCCTAAAACTGTACCGTATCCCTAACCCTAACCTAAACCTAACCCTACACTAACCTGTACCGTAACCCTAACCCTAACACGAACCATAACCCTAATCCTAACTTGAACCGTAAAACTAGCCATAATCGTAACCCTAAACACTACCGCAAACCCAACCCTCACCATAACCCTAACCCTAATGCTAACCTGTACCGTAACCCTAACCCTAACCCTAACTCTAAACCTAACCTGTACCCTAACCCTAACTCTAAATCTAACCTCTGTGGCAAACATAACACTAACCCTAATCCTAACACTAACCCTAACACTAACCCTAAACTGTACCGTAACACTAACCCTAACCCTAACCTAACCCTAACCCTACCCATAACACTGAACCGAAACTGTACAATAACCCTAAACCTAACCCTAACCCTACCCCTAACCAGTACCGTAACCCTAATCATTACCCTCACCCTAACCTGTACCTTAACCCTAACCCTAACACTAACCGTACTCGTAACCCTAAACCAGAACAGGACGGCAACCCTAACCCTAACCATAACCATAACCCTAAGCGTAACAGTTTCCTGTACCGTAACACTAAACCTAACCCTAAACCTAACCATTACCGTAACCCTAACCCTAACTCTAACCCTAACACTAACCCTAAACATAACCTGTACCGTAATTCTAAACCTACCCTAACCCTAAACCTAAACCAATCCTGTACCCTAACCCTAACCCTAAATGTATACTTACCCTAAACTTAAGCTTAACCCTAACCCTAAGACTAACCCACATGTACCCTAACCCTAACCCTAACCGTACCCTGTACCATAACCCTAAACCTAACCCTAACACTAACACTAACCCTACCCCTAACCTGTACCGTAACCCTAACCCTCACCTTAACCCTAACTCTAAACCTAACCTGTACCCTAACCCTAAACCTAACCCTAACCTCTATGGCAAACCTAACGCTTACCCTAACACTAACCCTAACTCTAAACTGTATCGTAACACTAACCCTAACCCTAACCCTAATCTTACCCTAAACTTAACCTAACCCTAACCCTAACCCTAAACCTCACCGTAACCGTAACCCTAACCTCTACCGTAACCCTAACCCTAACCCTAACCCTAACCTTAACTATAAACCTAACCTGTACGCTAACCCTAACTCTTACCCTAAACTCTACCGCAAACCTAACCCTAACCCTAACCCTAACCTGTACCGTAACGCTAACCCTCACCTTAACCCTAACTCTAAACCTAACCTGTACCCTAAACCTAAACCTAACTCTAACGTCTATGGCAAAACTAACCCTAAACCTAACACTAACCCTAAACCTAACGTGTACCGTAACACTAAACTTAACCCTAACCCTAAATCCTACCCTAAACTTAACCTTAACCCGAACCCTAACCCTAACTCTAACCTGTATGGTAACCCTAACCCTAGCCCTAACCTTAACCCTAAACCTATCCGATACCGTAACCCTAACCCTAACCCTAACCCTAACCCTAACCGGTACCTCAAACCTAACTCTAAATCTAACCCAAAACCTAACCTGTACGGTAACCGTAACCCTAACACTAACCCAAACCTGTACAGTAACACTAATCCTAACCCTAACCCTAACATGTACCGCAACCATAACCATAAACGTAACCCTAACCCTACCCCGACACTAATCTGTACGGTAACCCTAACCCTAACCCTAATCCTAAACCTAACCCTAACCCTAACTCGTACCATAACCATAACCCTAAACCTAACCTTACCCTGAACCGTTACCCTTACCCTAACGCCAACCGTACCCGTAACCTTAAACCACAACTGTACCGCAACCCTAACTGTAAACCTAAACGTAACCCTACCCTAACCGTAACCCTTACCTGTACCGTAACACTAAACCTAACTTGTACCGGAACCCTAACCCTAACCCTAAATCTAACCTTAACCCAAACCTATTCCAAAACCCTAACCCTAAACCTCACCCTAAACTGTACCGTCACCCTAACCCTAACCCTAATGTAACCATACCCTCGAACGTAACAGTAACCCTAAAACTAACTCTAACCCTATCCATAACCTTAACCCTAACCTGTATGGATATCCTAACCCTAACCATAACCTTAACCCTAACCTTAACCCTAACCTGTACCGTAACCCTGAACTACACCTAAACCTAACCCTAACCTGTACCGTAACCCTAAACCCTACCCTTACCCTAACGCTAATGCTAACCTATACACTAATCCAAACCCTACCACTAACCGTAGCCATAACTTGTACCATAACCCTAACCCTAACACTAAACCTAATCTTATCCCTAACCTGTACTGTAAACCTAACCCTAACCCTAACCCTAAACCTAACCCTAACCCTAAACTGTACGGTAACCCTAACCCTAACCACAACCATAACCTGTAACACAACCCACTCTAACCCTAACCCTAACACTAACCCTGACACTAAACTGTATGGTAACCCTAACCCTAACCCTAACCCTAACCTGTACCTTAACCCTAACACTAACCCTAACCCTAAACCTAAACCTAACTTGTACCGTAACTCTAACCCTAAACCGAAACCTACCCTGAACAGTAACCCTATCCCTACCCTAACCCGACACCTAAACCTAACCCTAACCTGTACCGTAACAGTAAAACTAACCCTAACCCTAAACCTAAACCTAAACTGTACAATAACCCTCACACTAACACTAACCCTAACCCTAACCCTAAACCTAAACCTATCCTGTACCGTAACCCTAACTGTACCCTAAACATAACCTTAACCCTAACATGTACCGAAATCCTAACCCTAACCCTAACCGTAAACCTAACCTGTACCTTAACCATAACCCTACACCTAACCCTAACCCTAACACTAACCTGTACCGTAACCCTAACCCTAACACTAACCCTAACCCTAAACCTAAACCTAACTTGTACCGTAACTCTAACCCTAAACCGAAACCTACCCTGAACCGTAACCCTATCCCTACCCTAACCCGACACCTAAACCTAACCCTAACCTGTACCGTAACAGTAAAACTAACCCTAACCCTAAACCTAAACCTAAACTGTACAATAACCCTCACACTAACACTAACCCTAACCCTAAACCTAAACCTATCCTGTACCGTAACCCTAACTGTAACCCTAAACATAACCTTAACCCTAACATGTACCGAAATCCTAACCCTAACCCTAACCGTAAACCTAACCTGTACCTTAACCATAACCCTACACCTAACCCTAACCCTAACACTAACCTGTACCGTAACCCTAACCCTAACACTAACCCTAACCCTAAATTGTACCGTAACCCTAAACCTAACCCTAACCTTATCCCTGCGCTATACCGTAACCCTAACCCTAAACCTACCGTTACCTGAACCGTAACCCTAACCCTAACCTGTACCCTAACTCTAAAGGTAACCTGTACCTTAACTCTAACCCTAACCCTCACCTCTATTGCAAACTAACCCTAAACCTAACACTAAACCTAACCCTAACGCTAACCTGTACTGTAACCATACCGTAACCCTAACCCCAACCCTAAGCTTAACCCTAACATCTACCATTACCATAAACCTACCCTTAACTTAACCCTAACTCTAAAGTGTACTGGAACCCTAACCGTAACCCTAACCCTAACCTATACCGTAACCATACACCTAACGGTAAACCTAACCTGTACAGTAACCCTAACTCAAAATCTAAGCTCTATGGCAAACATAACCCTAACCCTAATACTAACACTAACCCTGACCTCTACCATAACAGTAAAACTAACCCTAAGCCTAACCCTAAAACTAAACTGTACAATAACCGTAACACTAACACTAACCCTAACCCTAAACCTAAACTTAACCTGTACGATAACCCTAACCTTAACCCTAAACCTAACTTTAACCCTAACCTGTAACGAAATCCTAACACTAACCCTAACCCTAAACCTAACCTGTACCTTAACCATAACCCTAAACCTAACCCTAACACTAACCCTAACCCTAAATTGTACCATAACCCTAAACCTAATCCTAACCCTAACCCTATGCTATACCGTAACCCTAACCCTAAACCTAACCATTACCTGAACTGTAACCCTAACCCTAACATTAACCCTAACTCTAAACCTAACCTGTACCCTAACCCTAACCCTAACCCTAACCTCTATGGCAAACCTAACTCTAAACCAAACACTAGACCTAACCCTTACCCTAACCTGTACTGTAACCCTAACCGTAACCCTAACCCCAACCCTAAGCCTAACCCTAACATCTGCCGTTACCATAAACCTAACGCTAAACCTAGCCCTAACTCTAACGTGTACCAGAACACTAACCCTAACCATACCGTAACCCTAACCCTTACCTGTACCATAACCATACACCTAATGGTAAACCTAACCTGTACCGTAACCCTAACCCTAACTCTAAACCTAACATTAAACCTACCTGTAACCGTAACCCTACCCCAACCCGTAACCTGTAACCCTAACCATAACCCTAACCCTAACCAGTACCGTAACCCTAACCCTAACCCTAACAGTAAACCTAACCTTAATCCTAACCTGTACCGTAACCCTAACTCTACCTCTAAACCTAACCCTAACCTGTACCGTAACCCTAACCCTAACACTAACACTAACCCTAACCTGTACCATAACCCTAAACCTAGCCCTAAACCTAAACCTAACCGGGACCTTAACCCTAACCCTAACTCTAACCGTAACCCTAAGCCCAACCCTAAACCTAAACCTAATCACTACCGTAATGCTATCCTATACCGTAACCCTAACCCTATCCCTAACCGTTACCCTAACCCTAACCCTAATCGTAACCCTAAACCCAAACCTAACCCTAACCCTAACCACTACCGTAACCTTAAACCTAACCTTAACCCTAACCCTAACCCTAAAATTAACCCTAAAAGTGTACCGTATCCCTAACCCTAACCTAAACCTAACCCTACACTAACCTGTACCGTAACCCTAACCCTAACACGAACCATAACCCTAATCCTAACTTGAACCGTAAAACTAGCCATAATCGTAACCCTAAACACTACCGCAAACCCAACCCTCACCATAACCCTAACCGTAATGCTAACCTGTACCGTAACCCTAACCCTAACCCTAACTCTAAACCTAACCTGTACCCTAACCCTAACTCTAAATCTAACCTCTGTGGCAAACATAACACTAACCCTAATCCTAACACTAACCCTAACACTAACCCTAAACTGTACCGTAACACTAACCCTAACCCTAACCTAACCCTAACCCTACCCATAACACTGAACCGAAACTGTACAATAACCCTAAACCTAACCCTAACCCTACCCCTAACCAGTACCGTAACCCTAATCATTACCCTCACCCTAACCTGTACCTTAACCCTAACCCTAACACTAACCGTACTCGTAATCCTAAACCAGAACAGGACGGCAACCCTAACCCTAACCATAACCATAACCCTAAGCGTAACAGTTTCCTGTACCGTAACACTAACCCTAACCCTAAACCTAACCATTACCATAACCCTAACCCTAACTCTAACCCTAACACTAACCCTAAACATAACCTGTACCGTAATTCTAAACCTACCCTAACCCTAAACCTAAACCAATCCTGTACCCTAACCCTAACCCTAAATGTATACTTACCCTAAACTTAAGCTTAACCCTAACCCTAAGACTAACCCACATGTACCCTAACCCTAACCCTAACCGTACCCTGTACCATAACCCTAAACCTAACCCTAACACTAACACTAACCCTACCCCTAACCTGTACCGTAACCCTAACCCTCACCTTAACCCTAACTCTAAACCTAACCTGTACCCTTACCCTAAACCTAACCCTAACCTCTATGGCAAACCTAATGCTTACCATAACACTAACCCTAACCCTAACCTGTATCGTAACACTAACCCTAACCCTAACCATAATCTTACCCTAAACTTAACCTAACCCTAACCCTAACCCTAAACCTCACTGTAACCGTAACCCTAAACTCTACCGTAACCCTAACCCTAACCCTAAGCCTAACTATAAACCTAACCTGTACGCTAACCCTAACCCTTACCCTAAACTCTATCGCAAACCTAACCCTAACCCTAACCCTAACCTGTACCGTAACCCTAACCCTCACCTTAACCCTAACTCTAAACCTAACCTGTACCATAACCCTAAACCTAACCCTAACCTCTATGGCAAACCTAACGCTTACCCTAACACTAACCCTAACTCTAAACTGTATCGTAACACTAACCCTAACCCTAACCCTAATCTTACCCTAAACTTAACCTAACCCTAACCCTAACCCTAAACCTCACCGTAACCGTAACCCTAACCTCTACCGTAACCCTAACCCTAACCCTAACCTTAAGTATAAACCTAACATGTACGCTAACCCTAACTCTTACCCTAAACTCTACCGCAAACCTAACCCTAACCCTAACCCTAACCCTAACCTGTACCGTAACGCTAACCCTCACCTTAACCCTAACTCTAAACCTAACCTGTACCCTAAACCTAAACCTAACTACAACGTCTATGGCAAACCTAACCCTAAACCTAACACTAACCCTAAACCTAACTTGTACCGTAACACGAAACTTAACCCTAACCCTAAATCCTACCCTAAACTTAACCTTAACCCGAACCCTAACCCTAACTCTAACCTGTATGGTAACCCTAACCCTAGCCCTAACCCTAACCCTAAACCTATCCGATACCGTAACCCTAACCCTAACCCTAACCCTAACCCTAACCGGTACCTCAAACCTAACTCTAAATCTAACCCAAAGCCTAACCTGTACGGTAACCGTAACCCTAACACTAACCCTAACCTGTATAGTAACACTAACCCTAACCCTAACCCTAACATGTACCGCAACCCTAACCATAAACCTAACCCTAACCCTACCCCGACACTAATCTGTACGGTAACCCTAACCCTAACCCTAATCCTAAACCTAACCCTAACCCTAACTCGTACCATAACCATAACCCTAAACCTAACCTTACCCTGAACCGTTACCCTTACCCTAACGCCAACCGTACCCGTAACCTTAAACCACAACTGTACCGCAACCCTAACTGTAACCCTAACCGTAACCCTACCCTAACCGTAACCCTTACCTGTACTGTAACACTAAACCTAACTTGTACCGGAACCCTAACCCTAACCCTAAATCTAACCTTAACCCAAACCTATTCCAAAACCCTAACCCTAAACCTCACCCTAAACTGTACCGTCACCCTAACCCTAACCCTAATGTAACCATACCCTCGAACGTAACAGTAACCCTAAAACTAACTCTAACCCTATCCATAACCTTAACCCTAACCTGTATGGATATCCTAACCCTAACCATAACCTTAACCCTAACCTTAACCCTAACCTGTACCGTAACCCTGAACTACACCTAAACCTAACCCTAACCTGTACCGTAACCCTAAACCTAACCCTTACCCTAACGCTAATGCTAACCTATACACAAATCCTAACCCTACCACTAACCGTAGCCATAACTTGTACCATAACCCTAACCCTACACTAAACCTAATCTTAACCCTAACCAGTACTGTAAACCTAACCCTAACCCTAACCCCAAACCTAACCCTAACCCTAAACTTTACCGTAACCCTAAACCTACCCCTAAACATAATGCTAACCTATACCATAACCGTAACCCTAACCTTAACCCTAACCAGTACCGCAACCCTAACCCTAACCCTAACCCTAAACTGTACGGTAACCCTAACCCTAACCACAACCATAACCTGTAACAAAACCCACTCTAACCCTAACCCTAACACTAACCCTGACACTAAACTGTATGGTAACCCTAACCCTAACCCTAACCCTAACCTGTACCTTAACCCTAACACTAACACTAACCCTAAACCTAAACCTAACTTGTACCGTAACCCTACCCTAAACCTAAACCTACCCTGAACCGTAACCCTATCCCTACCCTAACCCTACACCTAAACCTAACCCTAACCTGTACCGTAACCCTAACCCTAACCCTAAGCTGTACTTTAACCTAAACCTAACCATAACCATAACCTTAATGCTATCCTATACCATAACCTCACACTAATCCTAACCATAACCCTAACCTGTACCGTTACCCTAACCGTAACCCTAACCAACTCTAACCCTAACCCTAACCACTACCGTAACCCTATCCCTAACACTAACCCTAACCCTAAACTTAACCCTAAACTGTACCGACTCTAACCCTAACGTTAACCCTAAACCTAACCCTAACCTGGACCGTAACCCTAACACTAACACTAACCCTAACCGTAAATATAACTTGTACAGTAACATTACCATAATCCTAAACCTACCCTGTACTGTAACCCTAATCCTAACCCTAACCCTTACCATAACCTGTAACGTAACACTTACCCTAACCCTAACCCTAACTCTAAACCCAACCAGTACCCTAACCCTAACTCAAAATCTAACCTCTATGATAAACATAAACCTAACCCTAACGCTAAAGCTAACGCTAACCCTTACCTGTACCATGACCATACCCCTAACGGTACCTAACCTGTACAATAACGCTAACCCTAACTCTAAACCTACACTAACCCTAGCTGTAACCCTAATCCACAACTGTCTGCAACCCTAACCGTAACCCTAACCCTACCATAACACTAACCCTTACCCGTAACGTAACCCTAAACCTAACCCTAAATCTAATGGATACCGTAACCCTAACCCTAACCCTAACCCTAACAGTAACGCTAACCTTAACACTAACCTGTACCGTAACCCTAACCCTAACGTATCCCTAAACTTAATGCTATTCTATACCGTAACCCGAACCCTAAACCTAACCGTAACCCTAACCTGTACCGTTACCCTAACCGTAACCCTAAACCCAACAATAAGCTTAACCCTAAATCTACCGTAACCCTAAACCTAACCCTAACACTAACTCTAAACTGTACCGTAACCCTAAACCTAACCCTAACCCTAAACCTGACCAGTACCGTAACCCTAACTCTAACCCTAACTGTAAACCTAACCTTAACCCTAACTTGTACCGTAACCCTAACCCTACCCCTAAACCTAACCCTAACCTGTACCGTAACGCTAACTCTAACCCTAATCCTAACCTGTACTGTAAATCTAACCCTAACCCTAACCCTAAACTTAATGGTATCCTATACCGTAAGCCTAACCCTAACCCTAACCGTAACGCTAACCTGTACCGTTACCCTAACCGTAACCCTAAACCCAACCCTAACCTTAACCCAACCACTACCGTAACCCTAACCCTAACCCTATCCTTAAACTTAACCCTAAACTGTACCGTAACCCTAACCCTAACGCTAACCCTAAACTAACCCTAGCTTGTACCGTAACCCTAACACTAACCCTAACCCTATCCCTAACCCCAACTTGTACCGTAAACCTAACCATAATCCTAACGCTACACTGTACCATAACCCTAACCCTAACCCTAACCTAAACCTAACCTGTACCATAACCCTAACCCTAACCCTAACTCTAAACCAAACCTGTACCCTAACCCTAACTCAAAATCTAACCTCTTTGGCAAACATAACCCTAACACTAATCCTAACACTAACCCTAACACAAACGTGTACGGTAACCATAACCCTAACCCTAACCCTAACCCTAAACCTAAACTGTCCAATAATCCTAACCCTAACCTTAACCCTAACTCTAAATCTAACCTGTACCCTAACCCTAAACCTAACCCTAACCTCTAAGGCAAACCTAACCCTAAACCTAACACTAGCCCTAACCCTAAACCTAACCTGTACCGTAACACTAACCCTAACACTAACCCTAAGCGTAAATGTATCCCTAACCTGTACTGTAACCCTAACCGTAACCCTAATCCCAACCCTAAGCCTAACCCTAACATCTACCATAACCGTAAACCTAACCGTAAACCTAACCCTAACTCTAACCTGTACCGGAACCCTAACCCTCACCCTAACCCTAAAGGTAACACTAACCCTTACCTGTACCGTAACCATACCCTAACGGTAAACCTAACCTGTAGCGTAACCCTAACCCTAAAACTAACAGTAACCCTAAACTTAATCCTAAACTGCACCGTAAACCTAACCCTACCCTTCAACCTAAGCCTAACCTGTACCGTAACCCTAAACCTAACCCTACCCCTAAAACTAACCGGTACCGTAACCCTAACCCTAACCCTAACAGTAACCCTAACCTAAACCCTAAGCTATCGCGAAAATCTAACCACCCATAAACCTAACCCTAACCTGTTCCGTAACCGTAACCCTAACCCTAACCCTAACCCTAACCCTAACTCCAAATCTAACCGGTACCATAATGCTAACCCTAACCCTAAGAGTAATGCTAACCTTAAACCTAACCTGTACCGTAACCCTAACCGTAACCCTAACCCTAAACCTAACCGTAACCTTTCCTGTATCGTTACCCTAACCTTAACCCTAAACCCAACCCTAACCCTAACTACTACCATAACCCTAACCCTAACACTAACCCTAAACTTAAACCTAAACTGTACCATAAACCTAACCCTAAACTAACCCTAAACCTCACCCGAACCTATACAATATCCCTAACCCTAACCCTAACCCTAACCCTAACCCTAACCTGTACTGTAAACCTAACCCTAAACTTAACCCTAACACTAAACCTAACCTGTACTCTAACCCTAACTCTAAATCTAACCTCCATGGCAAACATAACCCTAACCCGAATCCTAACAATAATCCTAAAACTAACCTGTACCATAACCCTAAACTTAACCCTGACCCTGACCCTAAAACTAAACCTAAACTGTACAATAAACCTAAGCCTAACCCTAACCCTAACCCTAAACCTAAACCTAAACCCAACCTGTACCGTAACCCTCACCCTATACCTAACCCTAACCCTAACCCTAACCAGTACCGTAACCCTAATCCTTACCCTCACCTAACCTGTACCGTAACCCTAACACTAACCTTTCCCGTAACCCTAAACCACAACTGTACGGCAACCCTAACCCTAACCCTAACCCTAACCGTAACACTTACCTGTACCGTAACACTAATCCTAAACCTAAACCTAACCAGTACCTAAACTTTACCCTAACCCTAAACCTAACCTGTACTGTAACCCTAAACCTAACCCTAAGTTAACCATAAACTGTACTGAAACCCTAACCCTAACCGTAAACCTAAGCTGTACCGTAACCCTAACCCTAACCCTCACAATAACCTGTACCGTAACCCTAACCCTAACCCTAACCCTACCCGTAACCACAACCCACACCTGTACGGCAACCCTAACCCTAACCCTAACTCTAACCCTAACCGTAAACCTTACCTGTACCGTAACACTAACCCTAACACTAAACATAACCTGTACCGTAACTCTAACCCTAACCCTATCTCTAAAACTAACCCTAACCTGTACCCTTAACCTAACCCTAACCCTAACCCTACCTTGTACCGTAACCCTGACCCTAAACCTAACCCTAACCTGTACCATACCCTAACCCTCAACTTAACCCTAAAACTAAACCTAAACTGTCCCCTAACCCTAACCTTAAACCTCACCTCTATGGCAAACCTAACCCTAAGCCTAACACTAACCCTAACCCTACCCTGTATCATAACACTAACCCTAACCATAACCCTAAACCTTACCCTAAACATAACCTTAACCCTAACCCTAACGCTAAACATAACCGTAATCCTAACCTGTACCGTAACCCTAACCCTAACTCTAACCCTAACACTAACCCTACCCGTAATCCTAACCCACAACTGTACCGCAACCCTAACCATAACCCTAACCCTGACCCTAACCGTGACCCTTACCTGTACCGTATCCCTAACCCTAACTCTAAAACTAACCGGTACCGTAACCGTAACCCTAACAGTAAACCTAACCTTAACCCTAAACTGTACCGTAACCCTAACCCTACCCCTTAACCAACCCTAACTGTTCCGTAACCCTAACCCTAACCCTAATCCTAACCATAACCTGTAACCTAACCCTAACCCTAACCCTGAACCTAAGCAGTACCGTAACCCTAACCCTAACCATAACCATAACCCTAACACTAAATTTAACCCGAAACTGTACCGTAACCGTAACCCTAAAGCTAAACCTAACGCTACCCTAACGTGTACCGTAACCCTAACCCTAACTCTAACCCTAACACTAACCCTACCTGTAATCCTAACCCACAACTGTACCGCAACCCTAACCATAACCCTAACCCTGACCCTAACCGTGACCCTTACCTGTACCGTATCCCTAACCCTAACTGTAAAACTAACCGGTACCATAACCGTAACCCTAACAGTAACCCTAACCTTAACCCTAAACTGTACCGTAACCCTAAGCCTACCCCTTAACCAACCCTAAACTGTTCCGTAACCCTAACCCTAACCCTAATCCTAACCATAACCTGTACCCTAACCCTAAACCTAACCCTGAACCTAAGCAGTACCGTAACCCTAACCCTAACCATAACCATAACCCTAACACTAACCTTAACCCGAAACTGTACCGTAACCGTAGCCCTAAAGCTAAACCTAATGCTACCCTAACGTGTACCGTAACCCTAACCCTAACTCTAACCCTAACACTAACCCTACCTGTAACCCTACCTACAACTATACCGCACCCATAACCATAACCATAACCGTGACCCAACAGTAACCCTTACCTGTACCGTAACCCTAAACCTAACCCTGAACCTAACCGTTACTGTAACCCTAACCCTAACAGTAACCCTAACCTTAACCCTAAACTGTGCCGTAACCCTAACCCTACCCCTTAACCTAACCCTAACCTTTTTCGTAACCCTAACCCTACCCCTACCCCTAACCCTAACCCTAAACCTAACCATAACCATAACCTATACCCTAACCCTAACCCACACCCTAAACCTAACCGGTACCGTAACCCTAACCCTAACCCTATCCATAACCCTAACACTAAACTTCACCCGAATCTGTACCGTAACCCTAACCCTATAGCTAAAACAAACCTACCCTAACCTGTACCGTAACCCTAACCCTAAAACGAACCCTAACGCTAATCCTAACTTGTACCGTAACACTAACCATAAGCCTAACTCTACCCTGTACCGTAACCAAAACCTCACCCTAACCCTAACCCTAACGCTAACCTGTACCATAATTCTAACCCTAACCCTAACCCTAACTCTAAACCTAACCTGTACCCTAACCCTAACCCTAACCCTAACCTCTATGGCAAACCCACCTCCAAACCAAACACTAGACCTAACCCTTACCCTAACCTGTACTGTAACCCTAACCGTAACCCTAACCCCAACCCTAAACCTAACCCTAACATCTGCCGTTACCATAAACCTAACCCTAAACCTAACCCTAACTCTAACGTGTACCAGAACAATAACCCTAAACATACCGTAATCCTAACCCTTACCTGTACCATAACCATATCCCTAACGGTAAACCTAACTGTACCGTAACCCTAACCCTAACTCTAAACCTAACACTAACCCTACCTAAACACTAACACACAACCGTACCGCAACCCTAACCGTAACCCTAACCCCAACCCTAACCGTAAACCTTACCTGTACTGTAACCCTAAACATAACCCTAAACCTAACCGGTACCGTAACCCTAACCCTAAGCCTAACAGTAAACCTAATCTTAATCCTAACCTGTACCGTAACCCTAACCCTAACCCTAACACTAACCCTAACCTGTACCATAACCCTAAACCTAGCCCTAAACCTAAAACTAACCGGTACCATAACCCTAAACCTAACCCTAACCGTAACCCTAAACCCAACGCTAAACCTAAACCTAATCACTACAGTAATGCTATCCTATACCGTAACCCTAACCCTATCCCTAACCGTTACCCTAACCCTAACCCTAATCGTAACCCTAAACCCAAACCTAACCCTAACCCTAACCACTACCGTAACCCTAAACCTAACCTTAACCCTAACCCTAACCCTAAAATTAACCCTAAACTGTACCGTATCCCTAACCCTAACCTAAACCTAACCCTACCCTAACCTGTACCGTAACCCTAACCCTAACACGAACCATAACCCTAATTCTAACTTGAACCGTAAAACTAGCCATAATCCTAACCCTAAACACTACCGCAAACCCAACCCTCACCATAACCCTAACCCTAATGCTAACCTGTACCGTAACCCTAACCCTAACCCTAACTCTAAACCTAACCTGTACCCTAACCCTAACTCTAAATCTAACCTCTGTGGCAAACATAACGCTAACCCTAATCCTAACACTAATCCAAACCTAACTCTAAACTGTACCGTAACCCTAACCCTAACCCTAACCCTAACCCTAACCCTACCCATAACACATAATCCCAAACACTAACCCTAACCATAACCCTAACCGTAACACTTACCTGTACCGTAACACTAACCCTAATCCTAAAACTAAACAGTACCGTAA
>JAEUCK010008054.1:0-13726 GCA_017311455.1 Otocyon megalotis megalotis | reverse complement strand
CCCTACACCTAAACCTAACCCTAACATGTACCGTAACCCTAACCCTAACCATAACCATAACTTGTACCGTAGCCCTAACCCTAACCCTAACCCTAAACCTATCCGGTACCATAACCCTAACCCTAACCCTAGGAGTAACGCTAACCTTAATCCTAACTTGTACCATAACCCTATCCCTACTCCTAAACCTAACCCTAACCTTTACCGTAACCCTAACCCTAACCTGTACCGTAAATCTAAACCTAACTCTACCCCTAACCTTAATGCTATCCTATATCGTAAGCCTAACCCTAACCCTAAACGTAACCTTAAAATGTACCTTTGCCCTCACCGTAACACTAAACCCAACCCTAACCCTAACCCTAACCACTATCGTACCCCTAAACCTAACCCTAACCTTAAACTTAACACTAAACTCTACAGTAACCCTAAACCTAACTCTAAACCTAAACCTAACCCTAGTCTGTACCGAAACCGTAACACTAACCCTAACACTAACCCTAACTTGTAAAGTAACCCTAACCATAATCCCAACCCTACACTGTACCATATCCAAAACCCTAAACCCTAAACCTAACCCTAACGTGTACCGTAACCCTAAAACTAACCTTAACCCTAACTCTAAACCTAACCTGTACCTTAACCCTAACTCAAAATCTAACCTCTATGGAAACATAACCCTAATCCTAATGCTAACCCTAACCGTAACCCTAACCTGTACCGTAAACTAACCCTAACCCTAAACCTAAACTGTACAATAACCCTAACACTAACACTCACCTTAACCCTAAACCTAAAACTAACCTGTACCGTAACCCTAAGCCTAAACCTAACCCTAACCCTAACCCTAAACTGTACCTTAATCATAACCCTAACCCTAACCCTAACACTAACACTAACCTGTACCGTAACCCTAACCCTAAGACTAACCATAACCCTAAATTGTACCGTAACCCTAAACCTAAACCTAAACATAACCCTACCCTATACCGTAACCCTAACTCTAACCCTAACCATTACCTGAACCGTAACCCTAACCCTAACTTTCACCCTAATTCTAACCCTAACCTGTACCCTAACGCTAACCCTAACCCTAACCTCTATGGCAAACCAAACCCTAACCCTAACACTAACCCTAACCCTAACTATAACCTGTACCGTAACACTAACCCTATCCGTAACCATAACAGTAAACGTATCCCTATCCTGTACTGTAACCCTAACCCTAACCCTAACCCTAACCTTAAACCTAAAACTAAACACAAAGTGTACCATAACCCTCACCCTAAAACTAACCCTAACCCTAATCCTAACCCTAACCAGTACCATAAACCTAATCCTTACCCTCACCCTAACCTGTACCATAACCCTAACCCTATGCATAACCCTAAACCACAACTGTACAGCAACCATAAACCTAAACCTAACCCTAACCCTAAACCTAACCTGTACCGTAACCCTAAACCAAACCTAAGCCTAACTCTAAACCTAACCTGTACCCTAAACCTAAACTGTACAATAAAGCTAACCCTACCCTAACCCTACCCTAAACCTAAACCTAACCGGACCCGTAACCCTAAACCTAACCCTAACCTGTACCATAAACCCCAACCTAACCCTACCCCTAAACTTAATACAATCATATACATTAAGCATAACCCTAACCTTAACCATAACCTGTACCGTTACCCTAACCGTAACCCTAAAACCAACCCTAACCTTACCCCTAACCAAAACCGTAACCCTAACCCTAAAACTAACCCTAAACTTAACCCTAAACTCTACCGTAACCCTAACCCTAACGCTAACCCTAAACCTAACCCTAGCCTCTACCGTAACACTAACCCTAAACCCAACCCTAACTTGTACCGTAACCCTAACCATAATCCTAACCCTACACTGTACCATAACCCTAACCCTTACACTAACCTGTACCGTAACCCTAACCCTAACCCTAAACTGTACCGTAACCCTATCCCTAACCCTAACCCTAACCCTAACCCTAACACTAACCTGTACCGTAACCCTAACCCTCACACTAACCCTAACCCTAAAAATTGTACCGTGACCCTAAACCTAACCCTAACTCTAACCCTACCCTGTACCGTAACCCTAACCCTAACCCTAACCTTTCCCTGAACCTTAACCGTAACCCTAATCTTAAGTCTAACTCTAAACCTAACCTGTACTCTAAACCTAAACCTAACCCGAAACTCTATGGCAAACCCAACCCTAACCTTCACACTAACCCTAACCCTAACCCTAACCTGTTCGTAACACTAACCCTAACCCTAACCATAACCATAAACGTATCCCTAACCTGTACCATAACCCTAACCGTAACACTAACCCCAACCTTAAGCCTAACCCTAACATCTACCGTAACCGTAACCCTAACCCTAAACCTAACACTAACTCTAACCTGTACCGTAACCCTAAACCTTAACACTAACACTAAACCTAATACTAACAGTAATGCTAACCCTAAACCTAACCCTTACCTGTACCGTAACCATAACCCTAATGGTAAACCTAAACTGTACTGTAACCCTAACTCTAACTCTAACCCTAACACTAACCCTAGCCGTAACCCTAACCCACAACTGTACCGCAACCCTAAACGTAACCCTAACCCTACCCTAAACGTAACCCTTACCTGTCCCGTAACCCTAACCCTGACCCTAACCCTAACCTGTTCTGTAACCATAACCCTAACTCTAACCCTAACACTAACCCTAGCCGTAACCCTAACCCACAACTGTACCGCAATGCTAACCGTAACCCTAACCCTACCCTAACCGTAACCTTTACCTGTCCCGAAACCCTAACGCTGACTCTATCCTAACCTGTTCTGTAACCCTAACCCTAAATCTAACCCTAACACTAACCCTAGCCGTAACCCTAACCCACAACTGTAGCGCAACCCTAACCGTAACCCTAACTCTACCCTAACCGTGACCCTTAACTGTCCCGTAACCCTAACCCTGACCCTACCTTAACCTGTTTGGTAACCCTAACCCTAACTCAACATTAACACTAACCCTAGCCGTAACCCTAACCCACAACTGTACCGCAAGCCTAACCGTAACCCTAACCCTACCCTAACCGTAACCCTAACCTATTCCGTAACCCTAACACTAACCCTAACCTAACCATAACCTGGACCGTAACCCTAACCCTAAACCTACCCTAAACCTAACTGGTACCGTAACCCTAACCCTAACCCTGACAGTAACGCTAACCTTAACCCTAACCTGTACCGTAACCCTTACCCTAACACTAACCCTAACCCTAAATTGTACCTTAACCCTAAACCTAACCCTAACCTTAACCCTGCGCTATACCATAACCCTAACCCTAAACCTACCGTTACCTGAACCGTAACCCTAACCCTAAACTGTACCCTAACTCTAAAGCTAACCTGTACCCTAACTCTAACCCTAACCCTCAACTCTATTGCAAACTAACCCTAAACCTAACACTAAACCTAACCCTAACACTAACCTGTACTGTAACCTTACCGTAACCCTAACCCCAACCCTAAGCTTAACCCTAACATCTACCATTACCATAAACCTACCCTTAACCTAACCCTAACTCTAAGGCGTACTGGAACCCTAACCGTAACCCTAACCCTAACCTATACCGTAACCATTCACATAACGGTAAACCTAACCTACCATAACCCTAACTCAAAATCTAAGCACTATGGCAAACATAACCCTAACCCTAATACTAACACTAACACTAACCCTAACCTCTACCCTAACAGTAAACCTAACCCTAACCCTAACCCTAAAACTAAACTGTACAATAACCGTAACACTAACACTAACCCTAACCCTAAACCTAAACCTAACCTGTACCATAACCCTAACCGTAATCCTAAACCTAAACTTAACCCTAACCTGTACTGAAATACTAACCCTAACCCTAACCCTAAACCTAACCTGTAACTTAACCATAACCCTAACCCTAACCCTAACACTAACCCTAACCCTAAATTGTACCATAACCCTAAACCTAATCCTAACCCTAACCCTACGCTATACCGTAACCCTAACCCTAAACCTAACCGTTACCTGAACCGTAACCCTAACCCTAACCTTAACCCTAACTCTAAACCTAACCTGTACCCTAACCCTAACCCTAACCCTAACCTCTACAGTAACCCTAACCCTAACCCTAACTCTACACCTAACGTGTACCCTAACCCTAACTCAAAATCTAAGCTCTATGGCAACCATAACCCTAACCCTAATACTAACACTAACACTAACCCTAACCTCTACCATAACAGTAAAACTAACCTTAACCCTAACCCTAAAACTAAACTGTACAATAACCGTAACACTAACACTAACCCTAACCCTAAACCTAAACCTAAACTACAATAACCCTCACACTAACACTAACAATAACCCTAAACCTAAACCTAACCTGTACCGTAACCCTAACTGTAACCCTAAACCTAACCTTAACCCTAACCTGTACCGAAATTCTAACCCTAACCCTAACCCTAAACCTAAACTGACCTTAACCATAACCCTAAACCTAACCCTAACCCTAACACTAACCTGTACCGTAACCCTACCCTAACACTAACCCTAACCCTAAATTGTACCATAACCCTAAACCTAACCCTAACGTTAACCCTGCGCTATACCGTAACCCTAACCCTAAACCTAACCGTTACCTGAACCGTAACCCTAACCCTAAACTTAACCCTAACTCTAAAGCTAACCTGTACCCTAACTCTAACCCTAACCCTCACCTGTATTGCAAACCTAACCCTAAACCTAACACTAAACCTAACCCTAACCCTAACCTGTACTGTAACCTTACCGTAACCCTACCCCAACCCTAAGCCTAACCCTAACATCTACCGTTACCATAAACCTAACCCTAAACCTAACCCTAACTCTAACGTGTACCGGAACCCTAACCCTAACCATACCGTAACCCTAAACCTAACCTGTACCGTAACCCTAAACCTAGCCATAAACCTAACCCTAAACTGTACCGGAACCCTAACCCTAAACCTAACCTGTATCGTAACCCTAACCCTAACCCTAAGCTGTACCATAACCCTAAATCTAACCATCACCATAACCTGTACCGTAACCGTAACCCTAACCCTAACCCTATCCGTAACAACAACCCGCACCTGTACAGCAACCCTAATCCTAACCCTAACTCTAAACCTAAACGTAACCCTTCCCTGTACCGTAACCCTAACCCTAACCCTAAACATAACCTATACCGTAACTCTAACCCTAACCCTAACCGTAACCCTAACCGTAACCCGTACCCTAACCCTAACCATAAACCTCACCCTACCATGTACCGTAATCCTAACCCTAACCCTAACCTGTACCGTAACCTAACACTCACCTTAACACTAACTCTAAACCTAACCTGTCCCCGAACCCTAACTCTAACCCTAACCCTAACACTAACCCTAACCCTAACCTGTACCATACACTAACCCTAACCATAAACCTAAACCTTACCCTAAACCTAACCTTAACCCTTACCCGAACCCTAAGCCTAACCCTAACCGTAACCGTACCTGTACCGTAACCCTAACCCTAACCCTAACCCTAACTATAAACCTAACGTGTACCCTAACCCTAAACCTAACCCTAACCCTAACCCTTACCTGTACCATAACACTAACCCTAACCCTACCCTAACCATAACCCTAAACCTTACCTGTACCATTACCCTAACCGTAAGCCTAAACCCAACCCTAACCCTAACTGTAACACTACAGTAACCCTAACCCTAACACTAACCCTAACTATAAACCTATCCTTTACCCTAATCCTAACACTAACCCTAACCTCTATGGCAAACCTAACCCTAACCTTAACCCTAAACCTAACCCTAACCCTACCGCTAACATGTACCGTAACCCTAACCCTAATCCTAACACTAAACCTAAACCCAACCTGTAACGTAACCATCACCCTAAACCTAACCCTAACCCTAAACTTAACCCTAACCTGTACCGTAACCCTAAACCTAACGCGAACCCTCAACCTAACCGGTACCGTAACCCTATCTGTAACCGTAACTGAAACCTAACCTTAAACCTAACCTGTACCGTAACCCTAACCCTACACCTAAACCTAACCCTAACCTGTACCGTAACCCTAACCCTAACCATAACCATAACTTGTACCGTAACCCTAACCCTAACCCTAACCCTAAACCTATCCGGTACCATAACCCTAACCCTAACCCTAGGAGTAACGCTAACCTTAATCCTAACTTGTACCATAACCCTATCCCTACTCCTAAACCTAACCCTAACCTGTACCGTAACCCTAACCCTAACCCTAACCTGTACCGTAAATCTAAACCTAACTCTACCCCTAACCTTAATGCTATCCTATATCGTAAGCCTAACCCTAACCCTAAACGTAACCTTAAAATGTACCTTTGCCCTCACCGTAACACTAAACCCAACCCTAACCCTAACCCTAACCACTATCGTACCCCTAAACCTAACCCTAACCTTAAACTTAACACTAAACTCTACAGTAACCCTAACCCTAACTCTAAACCTAAACCTAGGGATCCCTTGGTGGCGCAGCGGTTTAGCGCCTGCCTTTGGCCCAGGGCGCGATCCTGGATACCCGGGATCGAATCCCACGTCGGGCTTCCGGTGCATGGAGCCTGCTTCTCCCTCTACCTATGTCTCTGCCCCTCTCTCTTTCTCTGTGTGACTATCATAAATAAATAAATAAAAATTAAAAAAAAAATAAACCTAAACCTAACCCTAGTCTGTACCGAAACCGTAACACTAACCCTAACACTAACCCTAACTTGTAAAGTAACCCTAACCATAATCCCAACCCTACACTGTACCATATCCAAAACCCTAAACCTAAACCTAACCCTAACGTGTACCGTAACCCTAAAACTAACTTTAACCCTAACTCTAAACCTAACCTGTACCTTAACCCTAACTCAAAATCTAACCTCTATGGAAACATAACCCTAATCCTAATGCTAACACTAACCGTAACCCTAACCTGTACCGTAAACTAACCCTAACCCTAACCCTAAACCTAAACCTAAACTGTACAATAACCCTAACACTAACACTCACCTTAACCCTAAACCTAAAACTAACCTGTACCGTAACCCTAAGCCTAAACCTAACCCTAACCCTAACCCTAAACTGTACCTTAATCATAACCCTAACCCTAACCCTAACACTAACACTAACCTGTACCGTAACCCTAACCCTAAGACTAACCATAACCCTAAATTGTACCGTAACCCTAAACCTAAACCTAAACCTAACCCTACCCTATACCGTAACCCTAACTCTAACCCTAACCATTACCTGAACCGTAACCCTAACCCTAACTTTCACCCTAATTCTAACCCTAACCTGTACCCTAACGCTAACCCTAACCCTAACCTCTATGGCAAACCAAACCCTAACCCTAACACTAACCCTAACCCTAACTATAACCTGTACCGTAACACTAACCCTATCCGTAACCATAACAGTAAACGTATCCCTATCCTGTACTGTAACCCTAACCCTAACCCTAACCCTAACCTTAAACCTAAAACTAAACACAAAGTGTACCATAACCCTCACCCTAAAACTAACCCTAACCCTAAACCTAACCCCAACCAGTACCATAAACCTAATCCTTACCCTCACCCTAACCTGTACCGTAACCCTAACCCTATGCATAACCCTAAACCACAACTGTACAGCAACCCTAAACCTAAACCTAACCCTAACCCTAAACCTAACCTGTACCGTAACCCTAAACCAAACCTAAGCCTAACTCTAAACCTAACCTGTACCCTAAACCTAAACTGTACAATAAAGCTAACCCTACCCTAACCCTACCATAAACCTAAACCTAACCGGACCCGTAACCCTAAACCTAACCCTAACCTGTACCATAAACCCCAACCTAACCCTACCCCTAAACTTAATACAATCATATACATTAAGCATAACCCTAACCTTAACCATAACCTGTACCGTTACCCTAACGGTAACCCTAAAACCAACCCTAACCTTACCCCTAACCACTACCGTAACCCTAACCCTAAAACTAACCCTAAACTTAACCCTAAACTCTACCGTAACCCTAACCCTAACGCTAACCCTAAACCTAACCCTAGCCTCTACCGTAACACTAACCCTAAACCCAACCCTAACTTGTACCGTAACCCTAACCATAATCCTAACCCTACACTGTACCGTAACCCTAACCCTTACACTAACCTGTACCGTAACCCTAACCCTAACCCTAAACTGTACCGTAACCCTATCCCTAATCCTAACCCCTAACCCTAACCCTAACACTAACCTGTACCGTAACCCTAACCCTCACACTAACCCTAACCCTAAAAATTGTACCGTGACCCTAAACCTAACCCTAACTCTAACCCTACCCTGTACCGTAACCCTCACCCTAACCCTAACCTTTCCCTGAACCTTAACCGTAACCCTAATCTTAAGTCTAACTCTAAACCTAACCTGTACTCTAAACCTAAACCTAACCCGAAACTCTATGGCAAACCCAACCCTAACCTTCACACTAACCCTAACCCTAACCCTAACCTGTTCGTAACACTAACCCTAACCCTAACCATAACCATAAACGTATCCCTAACCTGTACCATAACCCTAACCGTAACACTAACCCCAACCTTAAGCCTAACCCTAACATCTACCGTAACCGTAACCCTAACCCTAAACCTAACCCTAACTCTAACCTGTACCGTAACCCTAAACCTTAACACTAACACTAAACCTAATACTAACAGTAATGCTAACCCTAAACCTAACCCTTACCTGTACCGTAACCATAACCCTAATGGTAAACCTAAACTGTACTGTAACCCTAACTCTAACTCTAACCCTAACACTAACCCTAGCCGTAACCCTAACCCACAACTGTACCGCAACCCTAAACGTAACCCTAACCCTACCCTAAACGTAACCCTTACCTGTCCCGTAACCCTAACCCTGACCCTAACCCTAACCTGTTCTGTAACCATAACCCTAACTCTAACCCTAACACTAACCCTAGCCGTAACCCTAACCCACAACTGTACCGCAATGCTAACCGTAACCCTAACCCTACCCTAACCGTAACCTTTACCTGTCCCGTAACCCTAACGCTGACTCTATCCTAACCTGTTCTGTAACCCTAACCCTAAATCTAACCCTAACACTAACCCTAGCCGTAACCCTAACCCACAACTGTACCGCAACCCTAACCGTAACCCTAACTCTACCCTAACCGTGACCCTTAACTGTCCCGTAACCCTAACCCTGACCCTACCTTAACCTGTTTGGTAACCCTAACCCTAACTCAACATTAACACTAACCCTAGCCGTAACCCTAACCCACAACTGTACCGCAAGCCTAACCGTAACCCTAACCCTACCCTAACCGTAACCCTAACCTATTCCGTAACCCTAACCCTAACCCTAACCTAACCATAACCTGGACCGTAACCCTAACCCTAAACCTACCCTAAACCTAACTGGTACCGTAACCCTAACCCTAACCCTGACAGTAACGCTAACCTTAACCCTAACCTGTACCGTAACCCTTACCCTAACACTAACCCTAACCCTAAATTGTACCGTAACCCTAAACCTAACCCTAACCTTAACCCTGCGCTATACCATAACCCTAACCCTAAACCTACCGTTACCTGAACCGTAACCCTAACCCTAAACTGTACCCTAACTCTAAAGCTAACCTGTACCCTAACTCTAACCCTAACCCTCAACTCTATTGCAAACTAACCCTAAACCTAACACTAAACCTAACCCTAAGACTAACCTGTACTGTAACCTTACCGTAACCCTAACCCCAACCCTAAGCTTAACCCTAACATCTACCATTACCATAAACCTACCCTTAACCTAACCCTAACTCTAAGGCGTACTGGAACCCTAACCGTAACCCTAACCCTAACCTATACCGTAACCATTCACCTAACGGTAAACCTAACCTACCGTAACCCTAACTCAAAATCTAAGCACTATGGCAAACATAACCCTAACCCTAATACTAACACTAACACTAACCCTAACCTCTACCCTAACAGTAAACCTAACCCTAACCCTAACCCTAAAACTAAACTGTACAATAACCGTAACACTAACACTAACCCTAACCCTAAACCTAAACCTAACCTGTACCATAACCCTAACCGTAATCCTAAACCTAAACTTAACCCTAACCTGTACTGAAATACTAACCCTAACCCTAACCCTAAACCTAACCTGTAACTTAACCATAACCCTAACCCTAACCCTAACACTAACCCTAAACCTAAATTGTACCATAACCCTAAACCTAATCCTAACCCTAACCCTACGCTATACCGTAACCCTAACCCTAAACCTAACCGTTACCTGAACCGTAACCCTAACCCTAACCTTAACCCTAACTCTAAACCTAACCTGTACCCTAAACCTAACCCTAACCCTAACCTCTACAGTAACCCTAACCCTAACCCTAACTCTACACCTAACGTGTACCCTAACCCTAACTCAAAATCTAAGCTCTATGGCAACCATAACCCTAACCCTAATACTAACACTAACACTAACCCTAACCTCTACCATAACAGTAAAACTAACCCTAACCCTAACCCTAAAACTAAACTGTACAATAACCGTAACACTAACACTAACCCTAACCCTAAACCTAAACCTAAACTGTACAATAACCCTCACACTAACACTAACAATAACCCTAAACCTAAACCTAACCTGTACCGTAACCCTAACTGTAACCCTAAACCTAACCTTAACCCTAACCTGTACCGAAATTCTAACCCTAACCCTAACCCTAAACCTAAACTGACCTTAACCATAACCCTAAACCTAACCCTAACCCTAACACTAACCTGTACCGTAACCCTACCCTAACACTAAACCTAACCCTAAATTGTACCATAACCCTAAACCTAACCCTAACGTTAACCCTGCGCTATACCGTAACCCTAACCC
The DNA here is from genome assembly GCA_017311455.1 of Otocyon megalotis megalotis. Lineage (NCBI taxonomy): Eukaryota > Metazoa > Chordata > Mammalia > Carnivora > Canidae > Otocyon > Otocyon megalotis. The sequence continues at coordinate 2,703 of JAEUCK010008054.1, read as the reverse complement.
TAAACCTAACCGTTACCTGAACCGTAACCCTAACCCTAAACTTAACCCTAACTCTAAAGCTAACCTGTACCCTAACTCTAACCCTAACCCTCACCTCTATTGCAAACCTAACCCTAAACATAACACTAAACCTAACCCTAACCCTAACCTGTACTGTAACCTTACCGTAACCCTACCCCAACCCTAAGCCTAACCCTAACATCTACCGTTACCATAAACCTAACCCTAAACCTAACCCTAACTCTAACGTGTACCGGAACCCTACCCTAACCATACCGTAACCCTAAACCTAACCTGTACCGTAACCCTAAACCTAGCCATAAACCTAACCCTAAACTGTACCGGAACCCTAACCCTAAACCTAACCTGTATCGTAACCCTAACCCTAACCCTAAGCTGTACCATAACCCTAAATCTAACCATCACCATAACCTGTACCGTAACCGTAACCGTAACCCTAACCCTATCCGTAACAACAACCCGCACCTGTACAGCAACCCTAATCCTAACCCTAACTCTAAACCTAAACGTAACCCTTCCCTGTACCGTAACCCTAACCCTAACCCTAAACATAACCTATACCGTAACTCTAACCCTAACCCTAACCGTAACCCTAACCGTAACCCGTACCCTAACCCTAACCATAAACCTCACCCTACCATGTACCGTAATCCTAACCCTAACCCTACCCTGTACCGTAACCTAACACTCACCTTAACCCTAACTCTAAACCTAACCTGTCCCCGAACCCTAACTCTAACCCTAACCCTAACACTAACCCTAACCCTAACCTGTACCATACACTAACCCTAACCATAAACCTAAACCTTACCCTAAACCTAACCTTAACCCTTACCCGAACCCTAAGCCTAACCCTAACCATAACCGTACCTGTACCGTAACCCTAACCCTAACCCTAACCCTAACTATAAACCTAACGTGTACCCTAACCCTAAACCTAACCCTAACCCTAACCCTTACCTGTACCATAACACTAGCCCTAACCCTACCCTAACCATAACCCTAAACCTTACCTGTACCATTACCCTAACCGTAAGCCTAAACCCAACCCTAACCCTAACTGTAACACTACAGTAACCCTAACCCTAACACTAACCCTAACTATAAACCTATCCTGTACCCTAATCCTAACACTAACCCTAACCTCTATGGCAAACCTAACCCTAACCCTACCGCTAACATGTACCGTAACCCTAACCCTAATCCTAACACTAAACCTAAACCCAACCTGTAACGTAACCATCACCCTAAACCTAACCCTAACCCTAAACTTAACCCTTACCTGTACCGTAACCCTAAACCTAACGCGAACCCTCAACCTAACCGGTACCGTAACCCTATCTGTAACCGTAACTGAAACCTAACCTTAAACCTAACCTGTACCGTAACCCTAACCCTACACCTAAACCTAACCCTAACCTGTACCGTAACCCTAACCCTAACCATAACCATAACTTGTACCGTAACCCTAACCCTAACCCTAACCCTAAACCTATCCGGTACCATAACCCTAACCCTAACCCTAGGAGTAACGCTAACCTTAATCCTAACTTGTACCATAACCCTATCCCTACTCCTAAACCTAACCCTAACCTTTACCGTAACCCTAACCCTAACCTGTACCGTAAATCTAAACCTAACTCTACCCCTAACCTTAATGCTATCCTATATCGTAAGCCTAACCCTAACCCTAAACGTAACCTTAAAATGTACCTTTGCCCTCACCGTAACACTAAACCCAACCCTAACCCTAACCCTAACCACTATCGTACCCCTAAACCTAACCCTAACCTTAAACTTAACACTAAACTCTACAGTAACCCTAAACCTAACTCTAAACCTAAACCTAACCCTAGTCTGTACCGAAACCGTAACACTAACCCTAACACTAACCCTAACTTGTAAAGTAACCCTAACCATAATCCCAACCCTACACTGTACCATATCCAAAACCCTAAACCTAAACCTAACCCTAATGTGTACCGTAACCCTAACCCTAACCTTAACCCTAACTCTAAACCTAACCTGTACCTTAACCCTAACTCAAAATCTAACCTCTATGGAAACATAACCCTAATCCTAATGCTAACACTAACCGTAACCCTAACCTGTACCGTAAACTAACCCTAACCCTAAACCTAAACTGTACAATAACCCTAACACTAACACTCACCTTAACCCTAAACCTAAAACTAACCTGTACCGTAACCCTAAGCGTAAACCTAACCCTAACCCTAACCCTAAACTGTACCTTAATCATAACCCTAACCCTAACCCTAACACTAACACTAACCTGTACCGTAACCCTAACCCTAAGACTAACCATAACCCTAAATTGTACCGTAACCCTAAACCTAAACCTAAACATAACCCTACCCTATACCGTAACCCTAACTCTAACCCTAACCATTACCTGAACCGTAACCCTAACCCTAACTTTCACCCTAATTCTAACCCTAACCTGTACCCTAATGCTAACCCTAACCCTAACCTCTATGGCAAACCAAACCCTAACCCTAACACTAACCCTAACCCTAACTATAACCTGTACCGTAACACTAACCCTATCCGTAACCCTAACCGTAAACGTATCCCTATCCTGTACTGTAACCCTAACCCTAACCCTAACCCTAACCTTAAACCTAAAACTAAACACAAAGTGTACCATAACCCTCACCCTAA
>JAEUCK010008053.1:0-35383 GCA_017311455.1 Otocyon megalotis megalotis | reverse complement strand
ATAAAAAGCAGGTAAGTTCAAGGAATAAGCAATTTCTAATATAGATTGGTGGTTCATTTGCTCCTCCCTTTCAAATGATCTCCTCAGAGCTAAGGACGTGTAAGAGAGGGAGTTTATATTCAGGGAGAAGTGCTGAGACTGAGACGGCATTGTAGGAAGAAGTACATAGTAGTCTCTCATCCTTCCAGAACTCTGTTTTTTTCACAAGAGGACAGATAATCAAAACATGGGCTCCTTAAAGCATGGAAGCAGACATTTTCTACTTCCAAACACATGGAGAAAAAGAAGTCAGAGGAAAATAAGCTTGTTTTTACCTCTCTTCCTATTTTTCCTTCAAAGCATGACTCAATTACAATTTCTTTGATGATATTTTTTCCTCTCTCCATTTACAATTAATTTTTCTTCCATCCTTCCAGTTTGCCTGTATCTCTATTACAGGACTTATTTTGTGCCAGCTTCTCCATAGTCATAAATACAATGAATTGTGTTCTTTATAGCTTACCTTCTGTTCATACACGAAGAGCAGGATAGCCAAGGTCACCTCAGCAAGGAGGATAATCAGCAGCAGGATAAAGAACTGAGGCAAAGCAGAGACATGCTCACAGCACTGATTCTAGTTCTTCCCTCATTCTCACTCCACCCTGGCAGTATCCAAGTGTGTCTCTGCACATGTGCAGAGGTTCCTACTCCTGCTTGCCCAGATCTTCATAAGCCTCTTGTTTTGTGAGGAATATATGTGATGTTTTTCTACAACTGCATTCCAAATCTCTAGAGGGCAGATCAGCTGTCTTCTAACTTTGTGTTTCCCTTCCCATTGTGCCTATCCAGCTCTATGCACATAATGAGTATGCAACATTATTTGTTAAATCAGTGAAGCAATTTTGGCATCAGCTTTTTGAAACAGTTGAGCAAGAGAGCATTAAACTAAACTATGTGTCTTTAGAGTTTGGGGCCTGGTTGTTTCAGCAAGATCAAGGCTAGTTTGGGGTGGGGGACAGGTGATGGTGGAAGTTGAAAGGAGCTCTCTATAGATGGGGAGAAGAGGTATTCTAATCACAGTCCTAACTTTTATTTATCTCCACCTGTAGATGCTTACTCCCTTTATGCTAATCACATACTACGGAAAACACATTTTCACTGATTCCCTCTCCTTCATTTTTTTTATCCCAACACTAATTTTGACTGCTTAAATCTGTTTAACACTTTCCCTATGTCTAACATCCCCCATATTTTGCCATTAATCCAGGAACTGAGAATGGGAATGTTTTTGCTCTATCTCTTGGCTCCAGTTTAAGGGTTTAAGGGTTGATCCATAAGGGAAAGAAGATTAATCAAATGACTTAAGGAAGAACCAAAGCAACTGGGAACCCTTATTTATGGATGGGTGACACTGTTATATCAAGCAGTGTTCTGGGTACACTTAGAGATACAAGGAGCTCTTCTTTCATAGAGTTTACAGGCAAAACCTAAGCCTAAATGTGTTCTTCAGGACACTTAACTGACAGGGAACAACTGAAAAGCTCTAGCATCTCTCATGTTACATAATAACTGCCACCTAAGACCTTGCTTAAGTTGAGTCATTATTCTGTCATGTATCTTGTGCAGATTTGAGATAAATATCTTCTGCCATTTTAGAAGGGTCACAGTACAAAGAAGAATCTAGTGACTAGATTTTCCATCAGTTGGTGATTCTGACACAGATCCTAAAAATACATACTACTGTGAAAAGCATTTAGGCAGATGAATGACATTTGATTTCAACCAAATATGAAGAAATGAAATGCCATAAAGGGAAATTATGACAAGGGTCATTATTAACACTGTAAAATGAATCTCAAGGAAGATAGCAATGTCCTCTTCTACCTATCCTGTGACCCAAGTCAGAAACAAAATACTATTGATCTAGATAGACTTGGCTGGCCTGAGGTGTCAAATCTATGATCCTATGATTTCCTTGTGCCCATAGGTTAGCCACCAAGAAACATCTTGCCTGGGGCTTCAGGCATCATGTCCCTCTACTTAGGGTACCACAACTGCTGCAAGAGACTCACCGACATAAGCAGGCACTTATTCTCCTTGATGGAGCCCATACAACCCAGGAATGCAACCACCATGATAATGGAGCCCACGATGACAAGCACATTGCCCAGTGTGAGGGAGAGGAGCAGCCTGAAGTTGTTGTGAATCAGGAAATAGATCCCAAAGCCCAAAATGCAGCAGCCACAGAACTGAAAGAAAGAATCCCACAATACTCTTGAATATCTGTTCACATTCTCACTTGAAAATAGAATCACATCTTTCCTTAGCTCTATCAAGACTGTCATGATGTCCCACTCATGCTTCGTCCTACCCATATCAGATACCAGAGGAAGATCACTGTGAGTAATATAGTATCTTCATGCTTCAGATCCCATTCTCCTTGTTCCCACAATAGCTTACAAATGGTCTTCCCTTTGGAAACCACAATCATGTACAGGGGATGATGCCCTGTTTGAGAAGTTTATCCTGCTAGGAAGAAAACTAGAGAAGCCAAACTTTTAAGGATCTTCTCATAGACACAGGAGTACAAACATCCTATATTTGAAATTCAGTTGCTGAATTTGGCATAGCAAAACCTTCCCAGAAGAGGTGACTTCCCTTTCAATCAGCTATTCATCCAATGGATTCGGAGGAGGAGGGAAGTAAGAAAGTGTCATTTATGCACAGAATTTAGAGTCTCAGGTTTCTCACCAATAGATGTCAGCGAGTCTTAGTAGCCTAAAGTTCCCAGAGAGAGAAATAGCATGCCTATAAATAACTGCACTAGTACTTTTCAATTTTACAGGCTTATACTATGGTGGGATGAGAAGAGGGGAGGAAATTATTATTCTCTTGTAAGCGGGGTATGCCATTCAGACATGCATGGGTTGCTCTCCATAGCAGGCTCTTCAGCAGAGGAGAGAGAAATAGAGTGTAGCTTGGATTTGATGAGCTCAGCCATGTTCAGAAGAGGCACACTTACCCAAAAAAGCAAGTTGAAGAAAAACAGAACGTACTTCAGCAACTTCAAGCCACTCATGCCCATGCTGGGAAATCCTTGCTCTAAAAAGTAAAAGGAAGAAAAGAGTAAGTAAGTGACCTGGCTCTGCAAGGTGGCACCAGTGAATGGAGGAAAGATATATTCAGGGTTCAAGAGCTCCAGCACCATCTCAGGTTTGAGCTGTGACTCTCCTCTAGGAAATTTCTCCAAACTCCCTGCTTTCTCAGTTTCTGAACTAAGGTATCAATTGGTTTATCTTGGACACTCACTTTCATTCCAATTCAGCAAACCAAGAATGCTTATCACTGAATTCTGAATTAAGCACTGTAGAGGAGAATGAATCACAGTCTCTATCACATTTGGTCTCTAGGCCAATGCTCAGAGACTAATGCTTGGGTATTTATTCAAGAAGGCAGCCCAGGGGTCAGGAATTCATCAGTTGTGGAGAACTCAGTGACTTGATCAGCCAATTCCTGATCATGTACATACTACATTTGGTCTATAAATCTCTCCAGATGAAAATGGGGGAGCATACCTATGTATGATTCATTCTTTTACTGAAGAAACATTTATGATGTTTTCTGTGGAAGATATAACTGTGACTAAGCAGTAGCTATCTTCCAGAAGATATCAATCTGATAGCAGAGATAAAACTAGCTATCTAATATTCAATGGAGAAAGAAAAGAGATAGCAATGGAATTTTGATATATATATAAAATTATATATATAATTTCATTTTCTCAGCAAGGACACTAGAAATTGAGGCTTTTCCTCAATTCTAGAGATCTGGATACAAATTTTGAATTTTCTCTCAGACACAATTAGGTTCTATAGAGTCACTCATATTTTAAAACTGCACATAAGACTGCTATATAAAGCAGAACGTCAATTTATTGTTTTTTTCCCTATTAGAACTATGCCTTTTCTAGTGTATAGATTGCTTACACAATCCATTGCCTGTACCCTCTTAACAGTATCAAGATATCCAGAAATCAGATGGTCTTGAGGGATAGGTTATGTAGGCTGTTGTAAGTGTGATGAGTTATTTGTGTTCCACAATACAATAATCTCTGTTGAATAGACCAAATACATATATTTTTCTCATACTATTTTCCTTTTCCTTTACTATGTCCTTCTCTATCCCTTTCTCCTTCTTGTCTTGACCCTCAGGATTATTCTTAATTCTTCATCAATATTTTAGCTAAGTTAAAATAAAATTCATTTGATTATAAGTGTGTGTATATACTTGGGAAGTTAAAAAACAGTATGATGGGGTACCTGGGTGGCTCAGTGGTTAAGCATCTGCCTTTGGCTCTGGTCATGGTCCCAGGATCCTGGGATTGAGTCCCTCCTCAGATCCCCACAGGAAGCCTGTGTCACCCTCTGCCTACGTCTCTGCCTCTCTCTATGTGTCTCATGAATGAATGAATGAATGAATGAATGAATGAATAAATAAATAAATAAATAAATAAATAAATATTTTGAAAAGTATGATGATTTACTACATAGGCTTTGAAGTCAAACTTGAATTCAACTCTCTCATATGCCATTAAACAGCTACACGAGATTTGGAAGTTTACTTAACATTTCTAGTCACAATTTATTCCTATGTAAAATGGGGGTAATACTTATATCTCCTAGGATGGATGTGAAGATTAAATGATCTTACAACAGAGATATAGCTATCAATGGTGTACTACTCAGGAATAAAAGGAAGTGAATTGTTGCTACACAACACAGCATAGATGAATCTCAAAATAATTATGGTGGATACACAAAGCTAGACCAAAAATATTAGTACATAGTGTATGATTCCAGTTATATAAAATTTTAGAAATGAAAACTAACATATAGCAATGGAAAGCAGATCAATGATTGGAGATAGAGGTAGAGGAAAGTGGTCATGGTGGCGGGGGGTTAGATAAAGAAAAGGAGAGTAGGGAGAGGTGGGAGAAAGGGATGATGAAAGACCATGAATAATCTTTTGGAAGTGATGAATGTGTATTATCTTGACTGTAGTGATGGTTTTATATATGTATGTGTATGTCATAAAGCCCTTCCTAATTTGCCCTATCTCTCCAAATTCATGGCAACATCCTGTGTCTTATATTTTATTTTTTTACTTTTTATTTATTTATTTAATTTATAAAAGCACTTTATTTTAGCTATTCATGACATGTAAAAATGATGTACATACCAACATACACAATTTGATGAGTTTGGGGTAAGTGTACAGTTATGAAACCATCACCACCATCAAGACCATAGAAATATCCATCATTTCCTGAAGGTTCCTCCCATCCCCATTCTTATTATTTTTATTTTTTGTGATAGTAACACTTAATATAGGATCCACCCTCTTAGGAAGTTCTGAATGTACAATACTATATTGTTAGCTATAGTCACTATGCTGTATAGTAGATTTCCAGAATTTATTTATTTTGCACAACTGAAACTTTGTATCCTTTGACCATCATCTCCCTACTTACCTTTCTTCTAAGCCAGTAGCAACCACCATTTGACCCCATGCTTCCGTGAGTTTGACTATCTTAGATTCCACATATAAGTCATACAATACAGTATTTGTCTTTCTCTGCTGTGCTTATTTCACTTAGCATAATGTCCTCCAGGTTAATCCATGTTGTCACAAATGGCATGATTTCCTTCTTTTCTTTTTCTTTTTTTTCGTTGTTTTTTAAGGTCAAATAATATTCCATTGTGCGTATGTACCACATTTCCTTCATTCATTCATGCATTGATAAACATTTAGATTGGTTTCATATCTTGGCTATTGTGAATAATGCTACAATAAACATGGAATGTAGGTATCTCTTTGAAATCCTGATTTCAATTCACTCCAGTTTATTCCAGAAGTGAGATTGCTGGATCATATGGTAGTTCTATATTGAACTTTTTGAGTGTTTTCCATAAGGGCTGTACCAACTTATATTTCTACCAACAGTGCACCAAGCTTCATTTTCTCCACATCCTTGCCAACACTTTTTTTTCCCCAAATATTCCTTTTTTTTATGGTAGAAGAAGAACAATATTCATTTCTGTTTGTTTCAAGCTTTTATTTAAATTCTAGTTAGTTAACATATGTATAATATTGGTTTCAGGAGTAGAGCTCAGTGATTCATTACTTATATAGAACAACCAGGGCTCATCACAGGTGCCTCCTTGATAGCCATCACCCATCTATCCCATGCCTCACACCTCCCCTCCATCAACCTTCAGTTTGTTCTCTGTCATTAAGAATCTCTTATCATTTGCCTCCCTCTCTTTTTCCCCTTCTTTCCCCTGTTTATCTGTTTTGTTTCTTAAATTCCATGTGAGTGAAATCATATATTCTAGCTCCATCCAAGTCATTGCAAATGGCAAGATCTCATTCTTTTTGATGCCTGAGTAATATTCCGTTGATATATATACCACATCTTCTTTATCCATTTGTCAGTTGATGGACAGTTGGGTTCTTTCTATAAGTTGGCTATTGTTGATAATGCTGCTATTTTAAAATCTAGGAAGCAACACTGACCACTTGTCTCAGTGCCTCCTTTTTTTTACCTGTGGTTATGGGATTCTTTGTTGGAATTTACCATTTTTCTACCCCTCTGACACCTTAATTTGGTTAGCCACTATTTATCCTGACACTCAGCTCCAGTGTCACTCTTTCAGTAAGCCCTCATTGATTGGGTCTATTTCTCCACACTCAACCCCACTCCCCACAAGGAGTACCCGTAATACCTGCACATCTCTGTTATTACACTAGCCTCTTTATTTTGTAATTATCTCTTTCCTCTCTAGAATGTGAACTCCTTGAGGGTAGGAATTAGTTTATTCATCTTTGAATCCTCGAGATCCAACACAGTCCCCTGATTACACTAAAAAAGTAAGATTATTCAATAAGCTTTTGTCAATTAATTCTACATAATCTGGTATAGTGGAATGAACATTACACTGTGTTGGGCTTGAGTTTATCCTGCCAATAAACTAATCTTTTGGATGTGGACAGATAACTTACACAGAAGATTGGAACAGATGCCTCCTAGAGTCACCTCAGCCCCCAAATCCTAGGATCCTATGATCCCTGCTTTAGGCTCCTGTAATCAAATGGTCCACAGAACACCAACTAATGAAGTGCCCACAGACATGTGGATATCCTTATTGAGTTTTTTCCTTTCACAGATGGGAAGAAGAGCCTCTTCTTTCTCCTTCCTTGACTTCATTTGCTCAGACTCCCCCAAATCCCCAGATTTTTGAAGGAGAAAATCTGCCCATTTGGTAAAGATTGTCACTACTTTTACCACGTGTATGTCCCAGGTTTCCTATTAACCAGACTGAATGGCACTGTTTCCTCTTCCTTTCTTCATTTTAACTTCGTCAGTTATTGGGCTCCTGCCCCTTTCAACCCCCCTGTCTGGAAGAAATGACACGTCTTTGCAGTCAAAATCTGCTGCATGATTCATGGCTCTGTGAAGAAAGTCCCTGACGTCAGCTTCCAGGAAACCTCTGTGACCAAACTCCAGTTAGCTGTGGCCACCTCTCACAGCTCCTCGTGCAGGCCAGGGATAAAGTTCACTTTTCAGTTCCTTCCAAGCAAAGATCTTGGGCTAATAAATTGTCTTGTGGATTTCTAGTTCAATCCTTCCTTTTTATTTGGCCTGTTCTTTCAGAGCCATCAAATCTAGTCTTGAATGCAATCGAGTTTAGAAGTAGCTAAAGTTGGGATAGTAGCTTCAAGAAGCTACCAATTCAATCCAGCCTTATGTGATCCCAATCTTGGTGCCACAGCAAGACAGCTTTGGTGTTACATATACTATTATATTTATGAGATATTAATCTGTGTTTCCCAAACAAAAACAAGCAACCAAACAGAACCATAGGGAATGAAAGGAATCCATGATCAAATAATTTTGGAAGTAAATAGGATTAAATAAAAATAAAAGAAAAAGCAATAAACAGTTCTTTTAATGAATGACTTCTGAGAAGCTCATTATATACTAATGTACATTGTCACTATAAACCTGTTTTTATATTGAAGGCTAAACAGCTCAGAGAACACATTGTTCTACAAAACACAATTTGATAAACACTAGTAATAGAATCAGACAGATCTAGTTTTGAATTCAAACCATGCCACATGCCAGAAATGTGGCCTTGGGCAATTTGTGTAACCTCTCTTTCACAATTTCCCTCATCTTTAAAATGATATTTACATGCAGTTCACATGTTGTTCAGGGGGTTAAATGAGATGACATTTCCTGGGTGGCTCAGGATGAGTGCCTGGCTCAATGAACACTGACTAAGAGATCATGTTTGGTGGGGGATCCCTGGGTGGCTCGGCAGTTTAGCGCCTGCCTTTGGCCCAGGGCGCGATCCTGGAGTACCGGGATCGAGTCCCGGTCGGGCTCCCGGCATGGAGCCTGCTTGTCCCTCCTCCGGTGTTTCTGACCCTCTCTCTCTCTCTATGCTTATCATAAATAAATAAATCTTTAAAAAAAAAAAAAGATCATGTTTAGAGCTTTACTACCAGTCCATTCATATGGGCAACCCTGGGCTTTCTGCTAGATTTTCAGGAATAAAATACATCAGGGGCCAGAAGGCCTTTAATAATTTTTGGCTTGTTTCATTTTTTGGTAAATACTTAAAAAAAAGTTTTATGCACTGTTTATGAAAAATTCAAATAATAAAGAAAATACAAAGTCAAAAGCATAAAATCTTCTGAAATCCACTTCCCAGGGATAATCACCATTGACATTTTTGGTGAACACTTTTCTAGACATTTCTATATATATGGATCTATTTGCCAACTTACACAGATGAACGAAGTATTCAGTAAGGTGACTATTGGCTTCCTATCCACTTCTACAGAGCCTGTAAAGGTGTTTGGTTCGTCAGTGAAGAACAGTGGGACTTTGATTTACAAAAGATTTTTTTTTTTAAGATTTTATTTATTTATTCATGAGAGACACAGAGAGGGGCAGAGACACAGAGGGAGAAGCAGGTTCCTTGCAGGGAGCCCAAAGCAGGACTCCATCCCAGGACCTCAGGATCATATCCTGAGCCAAAGGCAGGCACTCAACCACTGAGTCATGCAAGCGTCCCACAAAAGATTTTTCTAAAATAGGAAAGAAAATCTGTTCTCTACAAGGGTCCCCTATATAAGGGCAAAATAAATTTAAACAGATGATAGAGTTCATTGAACCCTGCAAAATACTGAATTCTTCATGAATGTGTCTTATTTATAATCCTCTCATCAACCTTGTAGCTTAGATGTCAACAGCCTCGGTTTGCAAACAGGAAATCCAAGGCTCAAACAGCCTGTGTAACTGGCACTGTTCACCCAGCTAATGAACAGCAAAGCACATGGCACAAGGCAAAGTCTCTCAGCCTCCCAGCCGACCATTCTTCTGCTTCCCTGGGCTCCATTTTGTGCCTCCCACTTCCCAACCCAACGCACCCCCTGCAGTGTGAGCCGCAGGAGGATTCCATCCAGTTTTCAGTGTGAATCCCTGTGAACAGTGGCTGAGGAGAAATGGGGGTTATGCAAATACGTCTCTCTCGGAGTAATAATCGCCAGGGAAAGGTGGCACAAAATTAAACAAAACCAAACTGTCAACATTTATGCATTAATTTTGTCTCTCTCTCTCTCCATCACTTTGTCAAAGTAACGTGTTTGTCATCTTAGTCCTCCCTGAAATTGTGGTCTGGTGAAAACATTTTCCTTTTCAAAGCTGCTATCAGGGAGAGAAATTGGTGATTTGTAGAAGAGAGAAAGGAAGAAGTGAAGATGAGAGAAAAAATGAAGAAAGACAAATCCAGATAATCTTGGAGGCTCATTTTCTAGAGGTTCTCTTTCCTTACTCCCAAAATATGTAGAATTTGGGGTATATGGGTGTCTCAGCTGGTTAAGTGTCTGTCTTCGATTCAGGTCATGATCTCAGGGTCCTGGGATCGAGCCCTGCATCCAGCTCCCTGCTCAGTGGTGAGTCTGCTTCTCTCTCTGCCCCTTGCTGCCCTGGCTCGTGCTCTTTCTCTCTCTCTCTTAAATAAATAAATGAAAGCTTTAAGAAAATCTTAAAAAAAAATAAAAATACATAGAATTTTGCTGTGGATGGTCCCTGTCCTGGAGACCCATCTATGGTGCATTCAAGCAAGCTATATCTAGCATGAGCAAGGCTCTGTGTGGGCTAATCAAAGCCATTTCTGTGGCATTCCCATCAAAAGTCTGAATAATCTGAATCTAGTCATGAAGAAATATGAGACAAAACAAATTGAAAGACATTCTAGAAAATAGCTTGTCTGTATGCTTCAAGGATATCAATATCATGAAACACAAGAAAAGATTCAGGAACTGCTCCAGGTAGAAGGTGACTAAAGAAATAAGACAGTTGAAAGCAAGGTGTGGTCAGAGATTTCCAGTCACTATGAGGATATCAATCAGCAACCAATGGGATCTGAATAAAATCTATAGATTGATAACAGTATTGTAATTGTGTCAATTTCCTGATGTTGATTATTATACAGTGGTATGTAAGAGAATGTTTGTGTTCTTAGAAAATACATAGTAGGGGCACCTAGGTGGCTCAGCGGTTGAGCGTCTGCCTTTGGCTCAGGTCACAATCCCAGGGTCCTGGATCAAGTCCCGCATCAGAGTCCCTGCAGGGAGCCTGCTTCTCCCTCTGTCTATGTCTCTGCCTCTCTCTCTCTCTGTGTCTCTCATGAATAAATAAATAAAATCTTAAAAAAAATACGTAGTAAACCACTCTGTGGAAAAGGATATCATACCAGCAATTACTCCCAAATGAGAAAGCCAAAGAAGGATAAAGAAAATGTGACAAAATGGTCATATTTGGGACATCTAGGTGAAGAGGGTTCAGAAATTCTTGGTACTAGTTTTGCAAGTTTTCTGTAAGTCTGAATTTAAAGAGAGACAGAGAGAGAACATTGAATATGAGTAAATGATCTAAGGAATTCTGATCTTTAAGTCATTACATCATAATTCCCTGATGGCATAAATTCTGAGATTCCACAAGAGCTGTTTTTAGAAGAGCCATGGGATAATTCCTTAAGGCCTCTAGTTGCTCCTAATTGAGTATTAACCCATGAGTTCAAATTTAAAAGATGTGAGGTATCAAAATATCCTATGCCTCAATCTAGTTCTCCTGAAATATAAAATGTCAAATGAAAGTGTGACAAATTAAATATATTTCAAATATTTCATTTGCTAGCATATTGACTTCAGATCAATTAGATTTATGACTAAGTTGCATTTTTAAATGTTTGCATATGTTAAAATGCACTGAAAATTTATGGACAAAGAACAGTCTGATGATGCTCTTTTAATAGGAAGTTTATAAGAAAAGAGTACAGTATAATGGAGAGAAAAGAGCATTCCATAGGGAATCAGGAATTACTATTTAACTAGTTTTATGACTTTGGACAAGTTTCACCTTACCTGGAAATAAGCAGTTTGGAATATTCTATGAAGAGCTGATATTTTCTGGGCTCTCACTACAAGTTGAACATTTTATTTGAACCTAAATAATCCCAAATTCTATTTAAGTAACAACATTCTAACACTTGGAAAATAGTGCTCTTATTTTAAATGATTGTAGAAATGTGTCCTTGCGGCACTTTTTCCTTTACGACAGTTCATGGCTGAAGCCATGATGTATTGAGGTTCCTGCTTGGGCAGGAAGAGTCTTGTGTGCTGGTGATGTGGGGAATGAATAGAGGACTTGCCTCTGTATCCCAACACAGAGATCCATGGTCTCTACTCTGAGTGCTCACCCAATGCCTTTGGAAATGGCTTCCTTCTTCCCAAATGGCTCCCCTTCTTCTACCTATGTCCAGACAGCCTTCCCACACTCACACTCTAGCTGCAATCCTTGCCTTCTCTAGTCCAACAGCCACCCTGGGAGGCCTGCTCTGTGTAGTGGTCTTGTTTCTCTGTTAATTTGCTTCAGTGCTCTGTACCTGCAGTGGCAGCTCAGTCCCAGAGCTTCCTGAGGGCAGATACCCAGTCTGTGGGCCCAGGGTGATCTGAACACACTGGATGCTCATTCAGTACAGGAGGTACTGGGGGAGGACTAATGTAGGAACACAAACCAAGCCACTGTAACTAAATCAATACAGCGTTTCCTGGAACAGAAGCTGAGAGACAGTGATCGTAACCTCACAGAGAGCTCCAATCTTTACCCTAATCTGGGGGAAATTGAGATTAAGGAGTAAGAAATCTGCCCCTTCACTCTCATTTCAAGCCACACCCCATCAGTTCTGATGTCTCAGGCATAGCCACAGCCAGGGCTAGACCTTGGACCCGCCTGGTTGTTTGATCTTTCCTCTCACTTTCAGGTGCTGGTTCTAGAACCAAGCAGGAGAAAGAGATTTCTGCCTCCTGTGCTCCTGCAGCCAAAGCCTGTACTATGGTCTTGCTTGCTTATTCTCATTTCAAAGGAGTCTAGGGGGCAACTCACCCTCTTTGAATGTGTATGTACAGTGCCCCATCTGGAATGCTGTTACTTCCAGTCTCTATAGCAAACTTGTACTTTGTAAATGAATGAAAGCAGTCACTTCCTCTCCAAAGCACACTCCTACACATCTCCGACATTTTGTGCACATCCTACCTCCATTATAGAAAAGATCGCATTGTGCTGTATTTGTGTGTTGTGTCTGTATTCCACACCAGAATCTACAAATGCTTTGAGATTGATAAGCACATCGGTTATCCCTGTTTCTCTGGGACACAGCACAATGCCTACCTGTTCAAATGCTGTGGGTTGGGACTGAGGAAGGGCTTCAGATCTGGAGTCTAAAGCCCTCTGGGTGGTCACAAGTCAACCTGAGAACACCAGAAACCAAAGACCATTGGAGTTTGACTTTGCTGGTTTATGCTGGAAAATTATCAAAGGTGAAGTGGCTTAGGCAGCACTAGCTGTGACAGAATGGGCTTTGAATCATTCCCTGTGGGTATAAAGGTGTCCAATCCTTTCATTTATAAGCTAAGTACTCTTTCTGTGGCCCACACAGAAAACACAGGAAATCAATCTTCAGTTCAGTCTCTGTTCCAAACCAACCACAGTTTCAAAACAGTGCAGATTCCGGTGGAGATTGAGAAAGCAAAACTTTTGTTCAGCCAGCAGCTAAGAATGCTTTTGCTCAATCCTCTTCCAAAACACCAGTACCTCTTATCTTTCACAGGAGTTCCTTAAGGGCAGGACTATTTTCAGGACAAATCTCTACCTTGCTATTTTGTCTCTCCACCAGAATCTTCCAAAGCACAGTGCCTGGCCGCCCCCAGAAGGCACTTAACATAGGATTAGTAAATGAATTCATTAAAAAGTCTGGTCTTTGGGTGCCTGTCTGGTTCAGCTGGTTGAGCATAGGACTCTTGATCGGGAGGTTGTAAATTTGAACCCCCATTGGATGTAGAGATTACTTAAAAATATAATCTTAAGGGGCACCTGGGTGGCTCAGTTGGTTAAGCATCTGACTCTTGGTTTCAGCTCAGGTCATGATCTTGGGGTTTTGAGATAGAGCCCCACATCCGGCTCTGTGCTCAACCCCTGCTTAAAATTCTCTCTATCTGCTCCTTCCCCCTCCCCGTGCTCGTTCTTGCTCTCTCAAATAAATTTTTAAAAATCTTTTCAAAGATCTTTTAAAAATAAAATAAAAAGTCTGGTCTTTATTTTTAAATTTATGGCTCAATGGCCCCTGAGATACTTTGGGAATCTAGAGCCCCCAGTGGCATTGCCATCCTCCATTGTTAGGTGT
This sequence comes from Otocyon megalotis megalotis, assembly GCA_017311455.1. Taxonomy (NCBI): domain Eukaryota; kingdom Metazoa; phylum Chordata; class Mammalia; order Carnivora; family Canidae; genus Otocyon; species Otocyon megalotis. Next base: position 21,587 of record JAEUCK010008053.1, on the reverse strand, counting down.
GTAAGTACTTTTCTGGAGGATTTACCTCTCCCCCAGGGCATAATCAGTTGAGATGCTTGCAAGTCTTGGAAGGAGAAAGCTCTGATTTAGTGTTTCCCGTGGTCTCCTGACCTCCAGTAATGACTATGGTGGTCACAGAAAGTCAAGACCAAAAGCTTGAATATGACCTTCTGAGTCCATAAGACCTCAGTCACTAGTTACAGGGCATGAATTAGAACTCATTACAATATCAAATTTTGTTGGTTGGTGCATGTCATAATACATTTATCAATATTTATGTTTTGTATACCAAGAACAAGCTTATTCAGCAGAACCATTAGGACCACAACGTTCTTTCTGTCTGAAAACAATCTACGCATCTCTTTAAGGGTGTTCAGCTTTTACTTCTTGATATACAGGCAGTGGGCATGCCCTATGTTCCTGACTCTGAACTCGGTGTTGTCATTTGCAGCTGTCCTATTTTAGTGGCTCTGAGGAATCACAGTGAGGAATTCAACATGAAAACTTGTTGAATTAAGAACTGCCATCTCCCAGCTACCTTTCTAAATGGCTCTGGCTGTTGGTTCTCTCCTCACTTTAAAATCACAAAATCAGGCTTCTAAGAGACCTGAGCATGTATGAAATCTCCCCAATATCATATCACACAGAAGGCTCTAGGCATCAAAAATGACAACTCACAAAAATTCAAGTTCTGAGGCAATTAAGCAATTAGGTTCTAAAGCACGAATGCCTTGGCCCAGTAAGGTATCAGACAACAGGAACCTGGTTAATGAAAAGTCTTTATGGCTTGCTTGTCTTTTGAAAGGTTCTAGGATCTTGATCTTTTTACTTTCCTGCATTAAATATTTGAAAAATAGAAGTTGCAGGAGATTTTAGGCCTACTAACAGGTATGCAGACAATCCTAAAATACTCTATCTTACATAATATGGTTCAGGTCTTTGCTTTCAAGCCAGATTAAAATGTCACCAATCTTACCTTTTGCAGGCACTTTTCTTCAGTTCCTTAGGCAGGTTTGGTGATTATTCTTGAGGAGGTCACAATAAGGCTGGTAACACGGATGTCAGGGGCTATTTGTGTAAAAGGAGAAGTGAAGGGAAAATAAATGTGCTCACACTGTGACAACAGGAAACCCAGTTGAAGAGAGGGAGGAAGTGAGGCTTGGCCTGCCCTCTTTAGCCTTAGAGGTGCAATCCTTCCCCTGTGGTTTTTTAAACATCTACTCCCACGACCCACCCAAATACATAAACTTGCTTCTATGAAATATAGGAAAAGTCAAAGACCAAAGTGGTTCAGGTACTAATCAGTGAGCACTGGTAGGTTCTGGGGTGATTTCAGCCTTGATTTCTGTCTAGAAAAAGGTGGTGCTTCTCAATCAAAGTGGTGCCTCAGAATTACCTGTGGGTCTTTTCAAGAATAAGTATGCCTGGCCCCCGATTTGGTAGCTGGAAACTGGAGTAGAACCCCAAAATAATTATTTTTAAAGGTTTTCTAGGACTAAGACAGGAATGTCTTTTAAGCCTGATTTGACCTTCTCCCCACCCTCCCTCCATCTGCCTTCTAGAAGATCTCTAGTTTCCTGTTGGATTGGGATACCATTTTCAGACTTCTGTCTCCAAAGTTGGATTTTACTTATGTAAGGATATTGTCAAGGATAAACCCCAAGGTACAATCCAAGGGACACTGGTAAAAATGATTTGTTTAGTAAAGAGAGCCCCAAAGTTCTGAGTTTCAATCCCAGCTTCATCTCTGTTAGCTGTGTGATACTGAGCAAATCTCAACCTCTCAGCTTCAGTTTATTAATAGTAACATCTAATAATAATCCTGCTAGTTGCTGTTATATCCCCATTAATAAATGAGAAAACAGAGCTCAAATAGGTTAGATATTTAGCCCAAGATTATACAGCTAAGAGATAGCAGTTGGGGGTGCCTGGGTGGCTCCATCAGTTGAGCAGCCCACTCTTGATTTTGACTCAGTTCATGATCTTAGCATCATGGGATGGAGTGCATGTCAGCTCCATGCTCAGTGCAGAGTCTGCTTATCCCTCTCCCTCTGCTCCTCCCCCACTTGTGCGTTCTCTCTCTCTCTCTAAATAAATAAATAAAATATTTTTAAAAGTTTAAATAAATAAACAAATAAATGAAAAAAACAGCAGTTGGGACTCAAATTCAAAGTCACAGAGAATGGGGCAGCCCAGTTAGCTCAGCGGTTTAGTGCTGCCTTCAGCCCAGGGCGTGATCCTGGAGACCAAGGATCGAGTCCCACGTCGGGCTCCCTGTATGGAGACTGCTTCTCCCTCTGCCTGTGTCTCTGCCTTTCTCTGTTTCTCTCATGAATAAATAAATAAAATCTTTAAAAAAAAAGTCATAGAGATTGCTATTTAAAAAAAAACCTATGACCAGTAGATTTTGAAAATTATATATCCAGTTTTCTCTCTGCTGTGCCTACTGGGATTTTCTTAGATTGAAATGGTAAAGGGCTAAATGATAACCCCAACAAATCCCTAGCCAGCTGTGAGATGTGGAACTTACCACTGAGTCACAATTTTTTTATCTGATAAATGAAGAACTAGGCATTCTCCCCAATCCTCAACTTAGAAACATGCATCTCGGGGGGCGCTTGGGTGGCTCAGTCAGTTAAATGGCTGCCGTTGACTCAGGGCACAATCCCAGGGTCCTGAGATGGAGCCTCACATCAGGCTCCCGGCTCAGTGAGGGGTCTGCTTCTCCCTCTCCCTCTTCCCCTCCTCACCTCTCATGTGCTCTCTCTCTGCTCTTTCTCCAACAAATAAAATCTTAAAAAGAAAGAAAGAAAGGAAGGAAGGAAGGAAGGAAGGAAGAAGAAGAAGAAAAGAAGAAGAAGAAGAAGAAGAAGAAGAAGAAGAAGAAGAAGAAGAAGACAACGGTGAAAAGAAACATGTATCTGGAAAAGCTAGCTTTCTCTGTCTGCCTTCAACCTGACACACTCAGATTCTGGAATCACCTGTGACCAGGGCTGGCTTATGGAAAATGCTAAATTAAAGAGGAAATGGATCTTTACTGCAGAACTTGTCAGTCATTAATATTCTCTAAGTGCACAGATTTTTCCAAATTTATTTGATCATTGAACAACATGTGTGTGTGTGTGTGTGTGTGTGTGTGTGTGTGTGTGTGATTTTTTTTCGGGGAACAGTTTTTCAGCCTAACTGCACCTTAGGCAATGCTGTTGTAAATTCTCTTATCTTCCTGTGGCATCAGTTTGAGGAGTCAGGGCCCCTCACTCAGGCTGTTATCACCATGACAGGTCCCTGATATAGAGGAACTGAGGAAAGACTTCTTGCTTGGCTCACATTTTCTGTGGCTTCCATTAGTATCTCTTTGTGCCAAAGATTCACAAATCTATATACATAATTCGAGTTCTCATTGAGCTCCATGCAGTTACCTTAAATCCGGTACACAATATTCAACTGAGGAAACTGGGCATTCTTCTGCTGAAACCTGCTCTTCTCCCATATTCACCATCACAGGGAAAGGTCCCACTACTTCCCTGTTGTGTCCTCTTGGGCTACTCTCTTAGGCTACCCACATCATGGAATGTTATCAACCACCAAGTCCTATAGATTGTAATTTTGCCTAAATATTTCTCAAATCGGGCAACTTCTTTCTAACTTGAAAGCCACACACTAATCCTTATCTCTCACCTGTTTCACTGCACCCCAGCCTTTTTCAAGATCAGCTTGGATATTTTTTCACTCAGTTCAGACAAGGAAAGCCTTTTAAAAGTGATGATTTAATCATGTCATTCCCCAGCTTACAACTCTTCAATGGTTTCCCTTTAGGTTTTTGGTTTTGTTTTGTTTTTGTTAAGTAAGCTCCACACCCAGCGAGGTGCTCAAACTCATGATTCTGAGATCAAGAGTCTCATGCTCCACTGACTGAGCCAGCCAGGAGCTGCCTTAGGCTTTAAGCAGCCCCATTAATACCTAGTACTCATAGCTGGCCTCTCCTTGCCCACTCCCAACACCAAGGCCCTGCCACACTAGATACTGAATTACTTTGAGTTGCTTGAACAAATCAGTATCTCTCTCTCTCTCTCTCTCTCTGGAATATCTTCTCAACTCTTCAATTGACTAATTCCTCCACATTTGCCACATCTCAGTTCCTTTGGGAAGCCCTCCAAACAGGACTAGATACTCCTACTACATGCTCTCATACCTATATACACCCTTTTATCATTCATTGTTTTCCTACTTGTCTCTTTTCCATATTGACACAAAGTTCCAAAGGTAGGTTCTGTGTTGCTCTGTGGATGTTGGGTGATGGTGTCTGGTGCATCAGAGGTGCATTATACATATTTGAATAGCTTCTGGTAGTGTAAGGTCTGAAAATTAGGGGAACTGGAGACTTGGATGGGAGGAGAGAGTACCAGAAAGAGAGACATAGTAGAGTGAACATCTGAGGGAGAAGAGGGCATTTTAAGATTATCAGGAAGAATATCTCAAGATAAGAGTTGCTCACAGAACTGGATGACTGTTTTAATGGAGAAAACTTTTTCCTTTAACCTACTCCTCTCTGCATCCCAATGAAGGGCTGGTCCAAGTGCCTGACAACCAGAAGTGACTGTGCTTGGGTATCAGGTAAGAGTAGAGAATTGTGTATCTGCTTAGACCCAAATCTACAAGATTCTATTGGGAACCAACGCTATTTCTGACCATCAGGTGTTTACAATCCATTTGGGGAGAAAAGGGGGAAAAAAAAACAAGAATAAGGTAATGTCAGGGCAGACTGTGTTGTTGAATAGTCCTAGAGAATGCTCCAACACTTTGAAAAATGAAATCAGGAAAGGGATTTGCAGAAGCCTAGACTCATGTTTTGGTCTTCTTGATGCATGATATATTGGATCAAGTGTCGGAGTAACAGTGGTGCCTGGGAGTTTAGGAGACCTGCATTCAGCCAGCCAATGAGTGGGAATACAAATTATGAATGTTCCATTATCAAACAATAGTACCTGCCAAAATGTATGCTGAATCTCATATAGACAGAGAGAAATCACTGGTTCTCTTTTGGGCTTTTTTTTTTCTTCTTAACTTTCTAGCGGAGTAAGTTTTCTATTATTGAAAAAAGTCACTGTTAAAATAGAAGAGGAAAACGAAAGTCCTAAGTTTTTCTCCTCAAGTTACTCAGATATGCAAGAATATTAGAGTTTGGGAGGGATAGATGCTTGAGAATTATAAGATTAATCCTCCTTCAAATGGAGGATTAAACTAGTGGCACAGTGGATTTTGCTTATGAACTCAGGTTAGAGTTTTGAAGACAGTACAACAGAATATCACTTGTAGAAAGAGAATTCTTCATACAATTTGATTGCTATTATAGCTTAGAAGTGAATATAAACACTCAAAATTCTAACATTTGGCTTCATATATTTTGGATATTTCTGGAGTTTCAAAAAACCATTCATACTGAGAAGCAAATTCAAAATCTGGGTTTCAGCAATTGGATATATATTATCGGTGCCCATATCATTCCTAGGGTTTAAATTAAGTAGCTATATCACAGATATTATGTAACCATTTGGCAGTATGGCTTGTGGGACAATGATATCAGTGGGGGGCTACCCTGCATGCAAGCTTGCCAATCTATGTGGTATTACATTAAGCTCCAAGAGCAAGGCAATATCATGATTGGTATTATAACTATAATAAAATAACATACTGTCTTAGTCCATTCTGGCTGCTATAACAAAAATACCACATAGATTGGGTAGTTTATAAGCAACATAAATATTTTTCTTACAGTTCTGGAGACTGGAAAGTCCAAAATCAAGGCACCAGAAGACTTGGTGTCTGGTGAGAGTCTGTTTCCTGTCCCAGTTCTGCCAGTGAGAAAGTTCCTCAGATAGGAACTAAGCAGATATCACAACTGTTAGCTCACTCTGAGGTTGGGCTCCAGGAGGATGCATCAGAAGTGGCACCTTTTGCTGAAGACTCATAATTTCCACATGAAAGGACTCTCTTGCTAAGGTTCTATCTTCTTTTGAGTTCAAGTGAGTATGGATAAATGAGAACCTACCAAGATTGTATGACACTGTAGCACAGACAAAATGGGCTTTCTTGCTCTCCTGTCTGACCTCAGAGAAAGCAGGGTGACAGGTCTCTCTGAAAACATAGCTACTCTCTGTGTTGTCAGAAGTGGCTATGAATTCCTCTCGTGACCCCTCATCCAACCCTGACTGTACGTCTATATCTCTTCCCATCCATCAGCAAAGGACTGCACTGCCCTAGGCCAAGAATCAGCTCATTGTGCAGCATTCCCTTCCCTTCTCCTCCAAAAGGATCTAAATCAGAGTGACAAGAGACTCCTTTTGCAGGCCAATTCACTCCTGAGGCTAGAAGGACAAATGTGTCAGGGTGTCAGCATGCTAACTTGGGGTATCCAGGGCCCTACAAGGACAGGCATCCCTTGATAAGCCTGGAGGTGTCACTGGCAAGTGTTGCTTTGAGACCTGACTTGTAGATGACAAGTCAGTTACAGATATTTAGAGGCTTAAAAAATGCAGGGCCAGTAACAATGACACAAAATCATCTATAGAAGTTGGTTACCTCAGAAGCTGTGGCTGTCTCTAAATACTCTCCCCTTATTCTCCTCTCAGGGTACACCAACTGCCCTTGGCTTTACAGGGCATAAGTTATTCCAACTGTGAGCTCCTTCTTTTTGTGTATGTTTCCAGTAGGAAAAGTAAGGGAAGCTAAAATGAAAAGAGCTAGCCGAAAAAAAAAGTTGTGTGTATATGTATGTGTATGTAGAGTATACATATATAGCAGCAAAACTCTTTATTCAAATAAAGCTGAAAATGGAACAGCAATAACTCAGAGAGATGAAAGCAGAACTGCTTGGAGAACACAGGGGTGGGGCTCATCCTTCTCTCCCTTTGGTGGCTTCTTGGCTTCTTTGACCAACTCTAAGGATAGAAAAGCACCGGTCCCCGGTTCTCTTGCCAGTGTTGGGATTTGTTTTCAGTTGTGGGACCAGGGCTGTTGTTTCTGCAGCCCTGCTGGACCTCACTAGCTTGGAGAAAGTTCCATTGCCATGGTTCAACACAAATAGGAGGCCAGTTCTAACCCTACAGCTCTTCTTCCCCATGGGAAGGCTGGGAGTTGTGGTTGCCTGCAGAAAGGATAATGCGGACATGTTTCTCTTAGCTGACAGCAATTGTATTGGCCACAAACACCCTGAGGCCTCCTCCCCTGATCTGAGGCCATGAACTTGTAGCAGACACAAGGTGGGGCTTGGAGCTGGTGTGGGATGTCAACAGCTATGTGCACTGTGATACACCACACTCTCTCCTCGCCAAGTATAGCAAAATGGTATTCCTACAGGCAATTCTGGCGTACAGCAGGGGCCTCCTTCTGGTCTAGGGCAAGGAGAAAAGCCAGAGTTGGTAGATGGTGTGTTACAGGGGAGAGAGGCCTGGACTCAGAAACAGAAGTGCTGGATTCTAGTCTTTGTTCTATAATTACTCAGGGAAAGTCCATTTAATCCCCTAAGGGATCACTTCCCTGTCTGTGAAAGAAAATAGACTAGGTAATCCACACATTCTCTCTGGGCCTTAAAATTTCTGCACATTTATTACTTTATAATATCGAATATGAAAACCTAAAATATAGTGGTTTGGTTAGCATTTGGTGCAGAGTAGAGCCTAGAAGCAGGGTTAGAAGAGCTACCATTTACGGAGCTGTTCCTGTGGGTCAGACAGTGTGCTCTACATGTTCCTATTTAGCAGTAGCGGGGAATAAACATGGCATTTCCTCCTTTACTAGAGAAAGGTTAGGATCAATGAGTCCCCCTAACCTGTCCAAAGCACACTGCTATAAAATGGTACCCGAATGAAAAGCACGCCCATGACACAAAAGCCTGCTCACCTCTCCAGCAACCCAACTTCCACCAGAGCTAATCAGTGTAACCCTTGTTGCACCTGTGGATAATTGCAAGCTTACAATGTTTACTTTCACCAGGAACACCCGGTAAGGTGATCTCTCAGTATTTCCCAGGTTTATAAGAAGAGCAAGAAGAGGGCAATTCTCTCTTCATAAAGCAGTTCATAAAGCAAAGCCTGAGGATGTTTTCAGACACCCAGCACAGACTCCTCTGTGCTATTTCCTAGCCAGGGCTTTGACTAAACTCCATGAATAAATAGTGAGCATAATCTCTTTGCTCACGTCAGAAAGAAACCCCAAAATGCTTCAAAAGAAAGATTCAGGCAAGACATATTTGTATCCTCAGCACCGGGGAAGCATAATCTGAGGAGCCAGAGGCAGGCAGCATCTGAGTGTGCTGCTGACTTCAGTTTTTCTACTCTGAAGTCAACTCAGCTCTTTAGAGCTGCATAGACCGAAGGACAAACACACGCCCACCACACCCTATGTTCTAAGTACTCAGAGCACATGCCAGCAGAAAGGGGAGTGTGGGCCAGAGCCTGGCAGAGGGCCTGGCAGGGGAGGCGGCACTCAAAGAAAAGCCCCAGCTTTCCCCTAAACCTGCCACTAGAGCGCCACGGGAGACGCTGCGCTGCGGATGGTGCTGTGGATCCTCTGCGTAGCCATGTCCCCAAACCTTCACTTCCCACCGTGAAGTTCTAGAGTGCAAGGGACTAGAAAATGCTCTGCATCCACCAAATCTACTCCAGAGAAAGAAATTGAAGCTCCACATTCTTGATGAATAATTGATTTCTTATAATTATTGCTATTATTATTTTAAAGTAAGTTGATTTTTGGAGGAGTTTTAGGTTCTCCGCAAAATTGCGCGGGAAGTACAGAGAGCTCTATTTATCTCCTGGCCCCTGTGAAAATTAGGAAAAGGAAACCTTGTTTGGAACGGAGTCGGGGACCAGCAGGAGGAGCTCTCACACCCTACCTCTGTCCACTGCCGCCCCCACAGGAAGACTTGGATACTTGCGCTTGGATACTTTACCATTCCAGCAGTAAGAAAAAAGGCTCTCCCGTCGCCTGGCAACAGCCCACCCAATGACAGACTATGCTAAGGCAGCCAATGAAAAGTCACTACACTTCCAACTCCGAGTTTACCCTAAATGAGTCTTTTGTTTAGAAGGGCCTTCCCAACTTCCCACTTTCCTCTATAGAAGAGGCTGCCTCTGCCTTGTTCTCTGGACTTGCCCATGCATGGTTGTGTCGTATCTGGCTCGTAGGGGATGTCAATTCTGCACTAGTCTCAAACCCATGTTTACTGGCAAGATAACTGGAAGTTTTATATTTAAGGTTCACATTACTTGTTGATCTGAAGCAGGATCCAGAGGAGACCCCCAACTCGGAGGCAGTGTGGCAGGATATAAAATCAATGCTCAGAAATCAGTGGCATTTGTATACACCAACGATGAGACTGAAGAGAGAAATTAAGGAGTCAATCCCATTTACAATTGCACCCAAAAGCATAAGATACCTAGGACTAAACCTAACCAAAGAGGTAAAGGATCTATACCCTAAAAATCACAGAACACTTCTGAAAGTAATTGAGGAAGACACAAAGAGATGGAAAAATATTCCATGCTCATGGATTGGAAGAATTAATATGGTGAAAATGTCTATGCTACCCAGGGCCATGTATACATTCAAGGCAATTCCTATCAAAATACCCTGGACTTTCTTCAGAGAGTTGGAACAAATTATCTTAAGGTTTGTGTGGAACCAGGAAAGACCCAGAATAGCCAAGGGAATATTGAAAAAGAAAACCAGAGCTGGGGGCATCACAATGCCGGATGTCAAGTTGTACTACAAAGCTATGATCATCAAGACAGTGTGGTACTGGCACAAAACAGACACAGATCAATGGAACAGAATAGAAGACCCAGAAATGGACCCTCAACTCTATGGTCAACTAATATTCGACAAAGCAGGAAAGACTATCCACTGGAGAAAAGACAGTCTCTTCAATAAATGGTGCTGGGAAAATTGGACATCCACATGCAGAAGAAGAATGAAACTAGACCATTCTCTTACACCAGACACAAAGATAAACTCAAAATGGATGAAAGATCTAAATGTGAGATAAGAACCCATCCAAATCCTAGAGGAAAACACAGGCAACACCCTTTTTTGAACTTGGCCACAGCAACTTCTTGCAAGATGCATCTATGAAGGCAAGGGAAACAAAAACAAAAATGAACTATTGGGACTTAAAATAAAAAGCTTCTGCACAACAAAAATAACAGTCAACAAAACTAAAAGACAACCTACAGAATGGGAGAAGATATTTGCAAATGACATCTCAGATAAAGGGCTAGTATCTAAGATCTATAAAGAACTTATTAAACTCAACAGCAAAGAAACATTCCAATCCTGAAATGGGCAAAAGACATGAACAGAAATTTCACAGAGGAAGACATAGACATGGCCAACAAGCACATGAGAAAATGCTCTGCATCACTTGCCATCAGGGAAATACAAATCAAAACCACAATGAGATACCACCTCACACCAGTGAGAATGGGGAAAATTAACAAGATACGAAACCACAAATGTTGGAGAGGACGTGGGGGAAGGGGAACCCTCTTGCACTCTTGGAGGGAATGTGAACTGGTGCAGCCACTCTGGAAAGTGTGTGGGGATTCTTCAAAGAGTTAAAAATAGATCTGCCCTAGACCCAGCAATTGCACTGCTGGAGATTTACCCCAAAGATACAGATGCAGTGAAAAGCCAAGACACCTGCACCCCGATGTTTATAGCAGCAATGTCCACAGTAGCCAAACTGGAAGAAGCCTCAGGGTCCACTGAAAGATGAATGGATAAAGAAGATGTGGTCTATGTATACAATGGAATATTCCTCAGCCATTAGAAATGACTAATACCCACCATTTGCTTCGACATGGTTGGAACTGGAGGGTATTATGCTAAGTGAAGTAAGTCAATTGGAGAAGGACAAACATTATACGGTTTCACTCATACGGGGAAATAGTGAAAGGGATTCAAGGGGAAAGGAGACAAAATGAGTGGGAAATATCAGAGAGGGTGACAAAGCATGAGAGACTCCTAACTCTGGGAAATGAACAAGTGGTGGTGGAAGGAGAGGTGGGCGGGGGGATGGGGTGACTGGGTGACAGGCACTGAGGGGGGCACTTGACGGGATGAGCACTGGGTGTTATACTACATGTTGGCAAATCGAACTCCAATAAAAAAAAACATACAAAAAAAAGAATCAAAACTCAAACCCAAAGTCACATTTAATAAGAAATCAAGTAAAAAACGCCAAACTAAATCTGAACTTAATTATGGTAAGTTATCAACAAAGCAATCAAATCAAATGAGAATCATTATCAAGTACAGGTAGGTAGAAGTCCAAAAATTCATATGAAATCTTCAGCATAGGCTCTTAGTGCATACAGAAAACAATGGCAAGAGTGTGGTTAAAAATAGTTTTTTTTTTTTGTAATTTTCCTTTCTTATCCTAAGGGTGCATTCTAATAGCATGTTTAATAATATATGGGGTATAAATAATAGCTAAAAGCAACAGAAGGATTTCCTTAATGGATTCCCAAATGTGAGCAGAGAAATAATTCCATCTCATATCTAAGTATTTTAGAAGATTCTAGTCGACCATCAGCCAGAACAAATCACATGTTAAAATGGCAATTCTAGAAATGAACATTTCTTATGTAAATTTTGTATATCTCTGTTTCCTGCAGCTAGGTTGGTGTTGGCGAGTGCCTAGGCCGCATGAGTAGCTTGTGCAGCCCTTTCAAAGTGGGTTAGCTTGCAGGTCAGGTTTCATGGGCCACTTTGAGCCCTTAGAAGCTTTCATCTGAAAGTTTATTCTGTCAGTTTTTACTCAAGGTAGTTCTGTTATTTAATTATGATAGGATGTTGGGAAATCTTTATATGAATATTCTGAGATAAAAGTACCCATCTTGGTAACATTAAATATCACCTTAATAGCATACAATATATTTATACACTCATGGTGATGGACACTGTATGGTGAGGGACATCCTTCATCCTAATGTGATTAAAGTACATGACCTCTGAGAAGTTCTTAGCATACATTGTCCAGTTAAAATGTCCCATGTCTAAGAAAAACTTTTCCGTGGATGTTCTTATTAAGAATATAGATTAGCATTGATTTCTAATTCATGACGGGCATAATACATGTCATTAGACTGTTGAAATATCATCTCTTTGGGTAGTAAATATCCATCAATTCATAAGGGTGTGTGGGTTGCCAAAAGAGCTGTGCTGGTATACTCATCATATGTGTATGTGTCATATGTTAATAGACTTTGACTTCCTCCTAAATCTTAACAATTAAACTCCTGTATTATCACAACCGGATAGTCTGGAGGTGTCTGTCAGAGAGACCAGTCTAAAAAACACATTTTACCTGTCAAAATAATGTTTCTCATATCATTCTGTGTTCTTTCCAGTAGGTTATTGATTTTGTAGCAGTGATTTTTAAATTGTTTTCTTATGTAGAAATTTCTAAGATAGAGTAAATTCTGTTGGAGGGCCTGAACTTTATGGTCAATGTTATAGTTAAACTCCAGTTGGTAGGCATAGTAACCATGCATAGTTGAGACAATGGGATGTAGTTCTCTGAGCGCTGGGGAGATTTTGAAACTCAAATTTCCTACTGCATTAAGTAGAGGGTTCGTATGTTTTTTTAAAAATGCAAATAGCTCCTTTTTATTTTTATTTTTTAAATTTTTTAGCTCCTTTTTAATAGCACCTCCTTAATGGCCTAAATTTTTGTTTTTTGAGTTCTAGAAATAATTTAGAGATGATGCCTTGTCTTACCAGGATTGTAGGGATATTCTAAATCTAATCCTGTCAATGGGTGGTCGGGCAATTCCTGGGTGGCTGTTCCCACCTCTGTTGCACAAATCTTACATTCAGGTTGTATATAGAGCAAATTGAATTGTTCCTTTTGGAAGCTTATTTTAACTTTCTGTGGCATAGGTTTGTATGCAGTTCTCCTAGCATTAAGTAATACGGGTTCAAACATACTTGGTTTGAGAATTTTTGGTGTTGGGTTGCTAATGCTATGTGTCCATGGCCATTATGCTTTCCATTGAAAAGTTTTCATACAATGTGTAGTATTCCAACATCCCCTCTCAATAATGCATGGATGGGCCTGCACCATTGGGTGATACATCACATTGCTCAAAGGTAACTCCTTTCACTATGTAGATTGGTATTGATGAGTCATTTATGGTTATTTCTCATAGATAGGGTGCTGTGCCAGCCATGTGTATTCTACCCATTGTGCATCTGATGGTTGGATCAATGAAAAGTAATACTGTTGTATACCTGGATCAATCTGTGTCATTAGGTCTGCATTAAGATCAGTTCCTAATGTTTCCCACCATGCTTATGATCTTCCATGTATAACTGAGTCTTATTAACCAAGGGATAATAAAAAAATATATTGAATCTAATTGTTCTAATGGACATAAAAATATGACTTCCTTTCTTATATAGGTTGACTTTAGATTTTGATATTAAGATAGCATTATAGTGTTGGCAGTTGAGCTGTATCTTATACTACATAGGTGTGAAAGGACCTAAGATGACTGGACTCATAGGTACAAGGTTATTAAAATTATCTAGCCTGTGATCACAGGTGAAAACTGATTACCCCATTTACCTTTCTTGTACTGAAACTTATTTAGGTATGACTGTATAGGTGTCATAGACGGTTTTGGGAACTGTTTTGCCTTGATTACAGGGTGACCAGATTTCCAACAATTAGTTATATCAACTGGTAGTTTGTAAGTTGTGATATTAGCTTGTAGTAGGGGTCTCCATAACAAGTAATCCCTAAAGCCATAAACATTATCTCTGGAAATATTCCACTATGTAATACTGCATTCAATTTTTGATAAGTTTGGATCATATCTAGAAGTGTTATAATTGGAAGAGATGTCAACTCCATGAGAGTGTGGTATAATAATGATATATCCTGTGAGGATGTCTTCAAGGATTGAGGTGTTGGGGCACCTCGGTGGCCCAGTCAGTTAAGTGTCTGCCTTCAGCTAGGATCATGATTCCAGGCCCTGGTATCTAGCCCTGCATTAGGCTCCCTGCTCAGTGGAGAGCCTGCTTCTCTCTCTCTCTCTCTCTCTCCTACTCCCCCTGCTTATGTGTTGTTGCTCTCTCTCTTTAATAATTTAATTTAATTTAAAAAAAGGATTGAGGTGTCATTTGGTATCCATGTATAACCTTTGTGTCATCATGCCATTGTGTACTATATTCCATGTTAATGAAGTGTAACTTAAATTCAGCTATCCCATTAAGCAGAAGTTGATCAATCATGGTATTGCTCAAGAGTTTTGATTCTGTCCCATTATGATTTGATATGCAGAAAGTTTCAAAGACTGATTTTGAGGTTATCTTTCTTGCTTTAGGGCAGTTTATCCTTCAGGGTAATATCCATGCCCTGTAAACCAATGTTTTAAAGTGTGAATTGTTCCAAATGGTTAACTTAGGTGCTGGTTCTGAATATTCTGCATAAAAATGTTCCATCATGTGTCCTGTTGTGAGGTTCAATAGAAAGCATACCCAAATTGGTTTTTTAAAAGCATTGGTCTTGTAGCATTGTCCCTGTGTAAGTGGGTGGTAAAATTACCTTTAAAGCCCCTTAGGCAATGCCTATTATGGCATAATGGCTTCATCTAACAATGTGTGTGTTTTTGGCACATGTAAATCAGGTCTAGCTTGACGTATGAAGTGGTGATCTGGCTGTGTAAGCAAGTTTGGTCCTATTTTTAATTTCCAATCTAATTCTGTAGGTACAAATGTTCCATTTCCTCTTTTCTAAAATTCTTCAGATGTTAAGTAGGTTGATGAAGCCTTGGGGTATCAAGTGCCATGTGTGTTGTTACATTGTGTATCTTTATGTCTCACACAAAAATTGCCAAAAGATGGAAAACCTGGAAAATGTGTTAAATAATAATCATAATATGTAATGTTTTCATTTGTGGATATGATGTTGTAATCCTTGGGTTTCCAGTTGGCATTGGAACCTTGTCTAGAGGTGGGTTAAAGTATGGTAAATGATATAATGAGGGTTTAGTAGTAATAGTACTTTCAAGATATTCATATTTATTATATTCATTAATACTAGGAGTATTTTCAGGATATTTATATTCATCATATATATCCTTTGTCCCATACCTGGTTAGTACCCAAATTCATACCATGTGTTGATGAAGATTTGTACAAGTGTATTATAAAGTTAATGCATGTGATGTCTGGACATCCTGCAGTGTGTATAGCTCTATGTTGGGTACATATGCTTGTGTGGTGAAATTATGTAGGATGGTACTGTTTTAATTTTTTTCTGATTCTGAAAATTTTATTTTTTTCAAAGATAGATTATATATTCTCAAAATTATTTTTTGAAAGACAGTATTTCCATCCCTTTTTGTTTCCAGTAAGAATTTTCTTTTTTTTAAAGGTTTATTTAAATACCAATTAGTTAACATAGTATAATATTAGTTTCAGGTGTACAACTTAGTGATTCAGCACTTTAATATAATATGCAGTGCTCATCACAAGTGCACCCTTTAATCCCTATCACCTATTTAACACAGCCCCCATCCACCTCCCCTCTGGTAGCCATCAGTTAAGAGTCTGTTTCTTGATTTGCCTCTCTCTCTCTCTCTTTTTTTTCCTTTGCTCATTTGTTTCTTAAATTCCACATATGAATGAAATCATATGGTATTTGTCTTTCTCTGACTGGCTTATTTCACTTAGCATAATACTCTGTAGCTCCATCCATGTCCTTGCAAAAGGCAAGGTTTCATTCTTTTTTATGACTGAGTAGTCTATATATCAGTAATGAAGTGGCAGGAAGAGAAATTAAGGAATCAGTCCATTTATAGTCTCATCAAAAACCATAAGATAGCTAGGAACAAACCTAACCAAAGAGGTGAAAGACCTGTACTCTTAAAACTATAAAACACTATGAAAGACAATAAACACAACACAAAGAAATAGAAAGACATTCCATGTTCATGGATTAGAAGAATATTGTTAAAATGTATATACTACTCAAAGCCATCTACACATTTAATTCAATCTCTATCAAAATACCACCAATATTTTTTACAGAGCTAGAACAAATAATCCTACAGTTTCTATGGAACCATGAAAGACCCCAAATAGCCAAAGCAAACTTGAAAAAGAAAAGGATAGGGACGTTTGGGTGGCTCAGCAGTTTAGCACCTGCCTTCGGCCCAGGGCGTGATCCTAAAGTCCTGGGATCGAGTCCCACATCGGGCTCCCTGCATGGAGCCTGCTTCTCCCTCTGCCTATGTCTCTGCCTTTCTCTCTCTCCCTGTGTGGATAAATAAATGAATAAATAAATAAAACTTTTAAAAAAGAAGCACAGATGGAAGCATCAGAATTCCAGGCTTCAAGTTGTATTACAAAGCTGTAGTAATCAGAACAGTATGCTACTGGCACAAAACAGACACATAAATCAACGTAATGCCTTTTTAAAGGTAGCCTTGAGATTTCTGTGAACCACTTGTATAAGGCATATATTTCCATGACAGCTTTCTGTGTATGCATTACCACAATGATTTGTGGAGTTAATTGTACTTGTTTCCTTATTTATGTGATATTGGTCTCTTTTTTTTTCTAGTTTTTTTTAACCTTTCACTTTTTTTTAAATTTAGATTTTGTGTATTTATTCATAAGAGACACACAGAGAGAGGCAGAGACATAGACAGAGGGAGAAGCATGCTCCCTGCGGGGAGCCTGATGGGACTCCATCCCAGGACCCCAGGATCAGGACCTGAGCCGAAGGCAGGTGCTCAACCACTGAGCCACACAGGTGTCCCTCTTTCTAGTTTTAATAGTGATACTCTAGGTACTTCACATTTTCCATCTTTATCCCCTTTCTTTTTTTTTTAATCCCCTTTCATAAAATTATAATTTAAATTCCAGTTAGTTAACTTACAGTATATTAGTTTCAGGGGTACAATATTGTGATTCAACACCTCCATGCAACATCCAGTGCTCATCATGACAAGCACACCCCTTAATTCCCATCACCTATTTGACCCATTCATCCACTCACCTCCCCTCTGGTAACCACAAGTTTGTTCTCTATAGTTAAGAGTTTGTTTCTTGGTTTGCCTCTCTCTTTTTTTCCCCCTTTGCTCATTTGTTTTGTTTCTTAAACTCCACATAATGAAATCATATGGTATTTGTCTTTCTCTGACTGATTTATCTTGCTTAGCATAATACTCCATCCATGTTGTTATAAATGGCAAGATTTCATTCTTTTTTATGGCCAAATAATATCCCATTGTATGTATATACTACATCTTGTTTATCCAAAGAATACAAAAATACTAATTCAGAGGGATACATGCACCCCAAAGTTTATAGCAGCATTGTCTACAATAACCAAAGTATAGAGATAGCCCAATTGTCCATCAACTGATGAATGCATCCATGTCCCTTTTTAAGGTTATTGGTGGCAGTGTGTCTCCATTCCTTTTTATCCTTTTTAAACTTTAATTTTAATCCTCTTTGTTTCTGTCGCCTTAGTGACTCCTGTCAATGCATCAACCTCATTGTTCTATTTCATTACCTCTGTATTGTCTTTTTTGATGTGCTGACACACATGTGACATGTAGTTTAATATTCTCTGAGGCTTTATATAGTTCTTTCCAATATTTTCTTGACCATGAGTCTTTGCCATTTATTTTAAAGTCATTTCTTTTCCATTTTCCTGACCATGGGGGCTATTCCATTTGCTACTGCATATGAGTCAATATATATGGTACTTTGATTTTCCTCTTGAATTTTCTTTCAGCCAATATTACAGCAATTAATTCCACATGTGGTGCCAAGCATGTCTTTCCTTTCTTTTAAGGATCAGATTGTCCAAGGGTGTCAATGCCATGCCTGTCCATTCTGTTTTTCCAGAGACTAAGGAGGTTGATCTGTTAACCAGGTATTTGAAAAATCTTTATACCAGGATAGGCCCCATTTGCCTAAGTTCTGAGTATGGATTTGCCCTTCCCTCAGAATAAATTCTGGTTAAGTCCACTTCTATCATATGTATTCCCTTGGTGACAAGTCCTGGTTGTCCCTGGAAAGAAGTATCTCTCCCTTGGATATACCGTTTCCAAGCAGGCAATTTGGGATCATGTTCAGGTAGCTGTTTGTTCTTCTGGGCTCACCTTTATCCAATGGGACAAAGGTTTATGACTCCATACTATTTTTGGGGTTCCCACTAGGGGTTCTGTATTCTTTAAAGCCTCATATATCAATCATATTTACTTCTCAAATATTAAATATTTATGTTCTGAATATGGGAATTTTATAACCAAAAACCCACTGTTGGAAAACTAGGCTTGTGTTCTTTTTTTTTTTAATTAATTTTTTATTAGTGTTCAATTTACCAACATACAGAATAACACCCGGTGCTCATCCCGTCAAGTGTCCCCCTCAGTGCCCGTCACCACTCACCCCCACCCCCCGCCCTCCTCCCCTTCCACCACCCCTAGTTCTTTTCCCAGAGTTGGGAGTCTTTATGTTCTGTCTCCCTTTCTGATATTTCCCACACATTTCTTCTCCCTTCCCTTATATTCACTTTCACTATTATTTATATTCCCCAAATGAATGAGAACATACACTGTTTGTCCTTCTCCGATTGACTTACTTCACTCAGCATAATACCCTCCAGTTCCATCCACGTTGAAGCAAATGGTGGGTATTTGTCGTTTCTAATGGCTGAGTAATATTCCATTGTATACATAAACCACATCTTCTTTATCCATTCATCTTTCGATGGACACCGAGGCTCCTTCCACAGTTTGGCTATTGTGGACATTGCTGCTAGAAACATCGGGGTGCAGGTGTCCCGGCGTTTCATTGCATCTGTATCTTTGGGATAAATCCCCAACAGTGCAATTGCTGGGTCGTAGGGCAGGTCTATTTTTAACTCTTTGAGGAACCTCCACACAGTTTTCCAGAGTGGCTGCACCAGTTCACATTCCCACCAACAGTGTAAGAGGGTTCCCTTTTCTCCGCATCCTCTCCAACATTTGTTGGTTTCCTGCCTTGTTAATTTTCCCCATTCTCACTGGTGTGAGGTGGTATCTCATTGTGGTTTTGATTTGTATTTCCCTGATGGCAAGTGATGCAGAGCATTTTCTCATGTGCATGTTGGCCATGTCTATGTCTTCCTCTGTGAGATTTCTCTTCATGTCTTTTGCCCATTTCATGATTGGATTGTTTGTTTCTTTGGTGTTGAGTTTAAGAAGTTCTTTATAGATCTTGGAAACTAGCCCTTTATCTGATACGTCATTTGCAAATATACTCTCCCATTCTGTAGGTTGTCTTTTAGTTTTGTTGACTGTATCCTTTGCTGTGCAAAAGCTTCTTATCTTGATGAAGTCCCAATAGTTCATTTTTGCTTTTGTTTCTTTTGCCTCGTGGATGTATCTTGCAAGAAGTTACTGTGGCCGAGTTCAAAAAGGGTGTTGCCTGTGTTCTCCTCTAGGATTTTGATGGAATCTTGTCTCACATTTAGATCTTTCATCCATTTTGAGTTTATCTTTGTGTATGGTGAAAGAGAGTGGTCTAGTTTCATTCTTCTGCATGTGGATGTCCAGTTTTCCCAGCACCATTTATTGAAGAGACTTTCTTTCTTCCAATGGATAGTCTTTCCTCCTTTATCGAATATTAGTTGACCATAAAGTTCAGGGTTCATTTCTGGGTTCTCTATTCTGTTCCATTGATCTATGTGTCTGTTTTTGTGCCAGTACCACACTGTCTTGATGACCACAGCTTTGTAGTAGAACCTGAAATCTGGCATTGTGATGCCCCCAGATATGGTTTTCTTTTTTAAAATTCCCCTGGCTATTCGGGGTCTTTCTGATTCCACACAAATCTTAAAATAATTTGTTCTAATTCGCTGAAGAAAGTCCATGGTATTTTGATAGGGATTGCATTAAACGTGTAAATTGCCCTGGGTAACATGGACATTTCACAATATTAATTCTGCCAATCCATGAGTATGGAATATTTTTCCATCTCTTTGTGTCTTCCTCAATTTCTTTCAGAAGTGTTCTATAGTTTTAGGGTATAGATCCTTTACCTCTTTGGTTAGGTTTATCCCTAGGTATCTTATGCTTTTGGGTGCAATTGTAAATGGGATTGACTCCTTAATTTCTCTTTCTTCAGTCTCATTGTTAGTGTATAGAAATGCCATTGATTTCTGGGCATTGACTTTGTATCCTGCCACGCTACCAAATTGCTGTATGAGTTCTAGAAATATTGGGGTGGAGGTTTTTGGGTTTTCTATGTAGAGTATCATGTCATCGGCGAAGAGGGAGAGTTTGACTTCTCTTTGCCAATTTGAATGCCTTTAATGTCTTTTTGTTGTTGATTGCTGAGGCTCGGACTTCCAGTACTATGTTGAATAGCAGTGGTGAGAGTGGACATCCCTGTCTTGTTCCTGATCTTAGGGGAAAGGCTCCCAGTGCTTCCCCATTGAGAATGATATTTGCTGTGGGCTTTTCGTAGGTGGCTTTTAAGATGTCGAGGAAAGTTCCCTCTATCCCTATACTCTGAAGAGTTTTGATCAGGAATGGATGCTGTATTTTGTCAAATGCTTTCTCTGCATCTAATGAGAGGATCATATGGTTCTTGGTTTTTCTCTTGCTGATGTGATGAATCACATTGATTGTTTTATGAGTGTTGAACCAGCCTTGTGTCCCGGGGATAAATCCTACTTGGTCATGGTGAATAATTTTCTTAATGTGTAGTTGGATCCTATTGGCTAGTATCTTGTTGAGAATTTTTGCATCCATGTTCATCAGGGATATTGGTCTGTAATTCTCCTTTTGGTGGGGTCTTTGGTTTTGTAATTAAGGTGATGCTGGCCTCATAGAGGCAATTTGGAGAGTACTCCATCTCTTTCTATCTTTCCAAACAGCTTTAGTAGAATAGGTATGATTTCTTCTTTAAACGTTTTTTTTTTTAAAATTTTGTTGTTGCCAGTAGTCACAGAGAGAGAGAGAGAGAGAGAGAGGGAGGCAGAGACACAGGCAGAGGAGAAGCAGGCTCCATGCACCGGGAGCCCGATGTGGGATTCGATCCCGGGTGCCAGGATCGCGCCCTGGGCCAAAGGCAGGCGCCAAACCGCTGCGCCACCCAGGGATCCCTTCTTTAAACGTTTGATAGAATTCCCCAGGGAAGCCATCTGGCCCTGGGCTCTTGTGTCTTGGGAGGTTTTTGATGACAGCTTCAGTTTCCTCCCTGGTTATTGGCCTGTTCAGGTTTTCTATTTCTTCCTGTTCCAGTTTTGGTAGTTTGTGGCTTTCCAGAAATGCATCCATTTCTTCTAGATTGCCTAATTTATTGGCGTATAGCTGTTCATAATATGTTTTTAAAATCGTTTGTATTTCCTTTCCTTGGTGTTGGTAGTGATCTCTCCTTTCTCATTCATGATTTTATTAATTTGTCTTGACTCCATTTTAAATGAGGTTTCCTTTATTTGGTTTCATACCGCACGTAGAGAATAGGCTGGAAGAAGACAGACAGACACTGTTGGCCAGTGAGGAAACTATTGCCATATC
>JAEUCK010008051.1:0-12780 GCA_017311455.1 Otocyon megalotis megalotis | reverse complement strand
CTAAACCTAACCCTAAACTGTTCCGTAATCCTAACCCTAACCAAAACCCTAACTATAACCTGGACCTTAACCCTAATCCTAAACGTAACCCTAAACCTAACCGGTACCGTAACCCAAACGCTAACCCTAACAGTAACGCTAACCTTAACCCTAACTGTACCGTAACCCTAACCCTAACCTTAATGCTATCCTATACCGTAACCCGAAACAAACCCTAAACATAACCCTAACCTGTACCGTTACCCTAACCGTAACCCTAAACACAACCCTAACCCTAACCCTAAACACTACCGCAACCCTAAACCTAACCATAAACCTAACCCTAACACGTAACCCTAACCTGTACCAGAACCCTAAACCTAACCCTAACCCTAAACCTAACCGGTACTGTAACCCTAACTGTAACCCTAACTGAAACCTAACCTTAACCCTAACCTGTATCGTTACCCTAACCACACCCCTAAACCTAACCCTAACCTGTACCGTGACCCTAACCCTAACCCTAACCCTAACTATAACTTGTACCGTAACCCTAACCCAAACCCTTCCCTAAACCTAACCCTAACCTGTACCGAAAGCCTATCCCTTCTCCTAAAACTAACCCTAACCTGTACCGTAACCCTAACCCTACACCTAAACCTAACCCTAAACTGTTCCGTAATCCTAACCCTAACCAAAACCCTAACTATAACCTGGACCTTAACCCTAATCCTAAACGTAACCCTAAACCTAACCGGTACCGTAACCCAAACCCTAACCCTAACAGTAACGCTAACCTTAACCCTAACTCTACCGTAACCCTAATACTAACCTTAATGCTATCCTATACCGTAACCCGAACCCTAACCCTAAACATAACCCTAACCTGTACCGTTACCCTAACCGTAACCCTAAACCCAACCCTAACGCTAACCCTAAACACTACCGCAACCCTAAACCTAACCATAACCCTAACCCTAACACGTAACCCTAACGTGTACCATAACCCTAAACCTAACCCTAACCCTAAACCTAACCGGTACTGTAACCCTAACTGTAACCCTAACTGAAACCTAACCTTAACCCTAACCTGTATCGTTACCCTAAGCACACCCCTAAACCTAACCCTAACCTGTACCGTGACCCTAACCCTAACCCTAACCCTAACTATAACTTGTACCGTAACCCTAACCCAAACCCTTCCCTAAACCTAACCCTAACCTGTACCGAAAGCCTATCCCTTCTCCTAAAACTAACCCTAACCTGTACCGTAACCCTAACCCTACACCTAAACCTAACCCTAAACTGTTCCGTAATCCTAACCCTAACCAAAACCCTAACTATAACCTTGACCTTAACCCTAATCCTAAACGTAACCCTAAACCTAAACAGTACCTTAACCCTAACCCTAACCCTAACAGTAACGCTAACCTTGATCCTAACTCTACCGTAACCCTAACCCTAACATTAATGCTATCCAATACCGTAACCCGAACCCTAACCCTAAACATAATCCTAACCTGTACCGTTACCCTAACCGTAACCCTAAACAGTACCGTTACCCTAACCGTAACCCTAAACCCAACCCTAACCTTATCCCTAACCACTACCGTAACCCTAACCCTAACCCTAACCATAAACTTAACATTAAACTGTACTGTAACCCTAACCCTAACCCTAACCGTTACCTGAACCGTAACCCTAACCCTAACCTTAACTCTAACTCTAACCTAACCTGTACCCTAAACCTAAACCT
The DNA here is from genome assembly GCA_017311455.1 of Otocyon megalotis megalotis. Taxonomy (NCBI): domain Eukaryota; kingdom Metazoa; phylum Chordata; class Mammalia; order Carnivora; family Canidae; genus Otocyon; species Otocyon megalotis. Next base: position 11,045 of record JAEUCK010008051.1, on the reverse strand, counting down.
AACCCTAACCTCTATGGCAAAACTAACCCTAACCCTAACACTAACCCAAACCCTAACCCTAACCTGTACCATAACACGAACCCTAACCCTAACCCTAACCGTAAACGTATACCTAACCTGTACCATAATCCTAACCGTAACCCTAACCCCATTCCTAAGCCTAACCCAAACATCTACCGTAACCGTAACCCTAACCCTACACCTAACCGTAAGTGTAACCTGTACCTTAACCCTAACCCTAAGCCTAACACTAACCCTTACACTAACCCTAACGCTAACCCTAACCCTAACCCTAACCCTTACCTGTAACGTAAACTTACCCTTAAAGGTAAACCTAACCTGTACCGTAACCCTAACCCTAACTCTAAACCTAACACTAACCCAACCAGTAACCCTAAACCACAACTGTACCGCAACCCTAACCATAACCCTAAACCTTACCCTACTGTAACCCATACCTGTACCGTAAACATAAACCTAACCCTAAACGTAACCATTACCATAACCCTTACCCCAACCCTAACAGTAACCCAAACCTTAAACCTAACCTGTACCGAAACCCTAACCCTACCACTAAACCTAACCCTAACGTGTTCCAAAACCCTAACCCTAACCAAAACCCTAACAATAACCTGGACTGTAAACCTAATCCTAAACCTAACCCTAAACCTAACCAGTACCGTAACCCTAACCCTAACCCTAACAGTAACGCTAACCTTAACCCTAACCTGTACCGTAACCCATAACCCTAAGCCTAACCCTAACCTTAAAGCTATCCTCTACCATAACCCAAACCCTAACCCTAATCGTAACCCTAACCTGTAAAGTTACCCTAACCCTAACCCTAAACACTACCGTAACCCTAACCCTAACCCTAACACTAACCTGTACCATAACCCTAAACCTAACCCTAACACTGAACCTAACCGGTACCGTAACCCTCTCTGTAACCCTACCTGAAACCTAACCTTAACCCTAACCTATACCGTAACCCTAACCCTACCCCCAAACCTAACCCTAACCTGTACCGTAACTCTAACCCTGACCCTAAAAGTAACCCTAACCTTAACCCGAACCTGTACCGTAACCCTAACCCTAACCCTAAACCTAACCCTATGGGATCCCTGGGCGGCGCAGCGGTTTGGCGCCTGCCTTTGGCCCAGGGCGCGATCCTGGAGACCCGGGATCGAATCCCACATCAGGCTCCCGGTGCATGGAGCCTGCTTCTCCCTCTGTCTCTGTCTCTGCCTCTCTCTCTCTTTTTGTGACTATCATAAATAAATAAAAATTAAAAAAAATTAACCTAACCCTAACCTGTACCGTAACCCTAACCCTAACCTTAACCCTACCTGTACCGTAACTGTAAACCTAACCCTAACTCTAAACCTAACCGGTACCGTAACCCTAACCCTTACCCAAGAGTAACCGTAACCTTAACCCTAACCTGTACCGTAACCCTAACCCTAATCCTAAACCTAATGCTAACCTGTTCTGTAACCCTAACCCTAAACCTTACCATAACGATAACCTGTACCGTAACTCTAACGCTAACCCTAAATGTAAACTTAACCGGTACCGTAACCCTAACCCTAACCCTAACGGTAATGCTAAAATTCACCCTAAGCTGTACCCTTAAACCTAACCCTAAACCTAACCCTAACCCTAATCCTAAACCTAATGCTAACCTGTACCGTAAACCAAACCCTTACCCTAACCTGTACCGTAACACTAACCCTAACCCTAGAGCTAACCCTAACCCTAACCCTAAACCTAAACTGTACAATAACCCTAACCCTAACCCTAACATTAAACCTAAACTGTACAATAACCCTAACCTTAACCCTAACCATGAACATAAACTTAACCCTAAACTGTACGGAAACCCTAACCCTAACACTAACCCTAAACTGCACCGTAACCCTAAATCAAACACTAACCCTAACCCTAACACTAACTTGTACCGTAAGCCTAATCCTAACACTAACCCTAACCCTAAATTGTACCGTAACACTAAACCTAACCCTAACCCTAACCCTACCATGTACCGTAACCCTAACCCTAACCCTAACCGTTACCTGAACCGTAACCCTAACCCTAACCTTAACCCTAACTCTAAAACTAAACTGTACACTCACCATTACCCTAAACCTAACCTCTTTGGTAAACCTACCCTACACCTAACACTCAACCTAACCCTAAACTGTATCGTAACACTAAACCTAAACCCAACCCTAAGCCTAACCCTAACCACTACCATAACCGTAACCGTAACCCTAACCCTAACACTAACCCTAACCCTAACGCTAACCCTAAACGAAACCCTTACCTGTACCTTAACCATACACCTAACCATAAACCTAAACTGTACCGTAACCCTAACCCTAACACTAACACTAACCCTACCCATAACTCTAACCCACAACTGTACCGCAACACTAACCGTAACCGTAACCCTAACCGTAACCCTTACCTGTACCATAACCCTAAACATAACCCTAAACCTAACCAGTACCGTAACCCTAACCCTAACAGTAACCCTAACCTTAACCCTAACCTGTACCGTAACCATAACCCTAACCCTACCCTAACCTGTACCCTAACCATAATCCTTACCATAACCCTTAGACTAATGATCACCTATACCGTAACCCTAACCCTAAACCTAACCGTAACCCTAACTTGTACCGCAACCCTAAACCTAGCCCTAAACCTAAACTTAACCCTAACCTGTACCGTAACCCTAACCCTAACCCTATCCCTAACGTGTACAGTAACCCTAACCCTAACCCTAACCCTAAGCCTAACCCTAACCTGTAAGCCTAACCCTAACCTGTACCGAAACGCTAACCCTAATCTTAACCCTAAACCTATGCCTAACAATAACCGTAAACCTTACCTCTACCATAACCCTAACCGTAACCCTAAACCCAACCCTAAGCCTATCCCTAACCACTACTGTAACACTAATCCTAACCCTAAACCTAAACTTAACCCTAAAGTGTACCGTAACTCTAACCCTAACGCTAACCGTAAAGCTAACCCTTACCTGTACTGTAATAATGACCCTGACCCTAAATCTAACCTGTACCGTAACCTTAACCCTAACCCTAACCTGAACCATAACACTAACCCTAACCCTAACCCTACCCTGAGCCGTACCCTAAACCTACACTAAACCTACCTGTAACCTTAACCCACAACTGTACTGCAACCCTAAACGTAACTCTAACACTGACCCTAACCGTCACACTTACCTGAACCGTAACAGTGACCCTAACCCTAAACCTAACCTGTACCATAACCCTAACCCTAACTATAACCTGAACTGTAACCCTAACACTAAACCTACCCTAACCTGTACCGTAACCCTACACCTAACCCTAACCGTAACCTGTACCTTAACCCTAACCCTAACCCTAACACTAACCTGTAACGTAACGTAACCCTAACACTAACCCTAAACCTAAATTGTACCGTAACCCTAAACCTAACCCTAACCCTAACCCTACCATGTAGCGTAACCCTAAACCTAACCCTAAGCTCTAAGGCAAACCTAACCCTAAACCTAACACTAACCCTAATCCTAACCTGTACCGTAACCCTAACCCTAACCCTAACCCTAACCCTAACCGTAAACATATTCCGAACCTGTACCGTAACCCTAACCATAACCCTAAACCTAACCTTAACCCGAAACCTAACCCTAACCCTAACCATAACCATAACGCAAACCCTAACCCTAACCCTGACCTGTACCGTAACCATACCCCTAACTGTAAACCTAACCTGTACCGTAACCCTAAAACTAACCCTAAACCTAACCCTTAACTGTACCGAAACCCTAACCCTAACCCTAACCCTAACTTGTTCCGTAAACCTAATGCTAATCCTAACCCTAATACTAAACTGTACCGTAACCCTAACGTTAACCAACCCGTAACTCTAACCCACAACTGTACCGAACCCTAACCGTAACTCTAACCCTAACCCTAACCCTAAACCTTACCGGTACCGTAACCCTAACCCTAACCCTACACGTAACCCTAACCCACAACTGTACCACAACCCTAATCGTAACCCTAACCCAAACCCTAAACGTAACCCTAACCTTAACTCTATTGTAACGTAACCCTAACCTAACCCTAAACCTGACGCTAACCTGTACCGTAACCCTAACCCTAACCCTGACCTAACTCTAACCCTAAACATAACCGGTACCGTACAACTAACCCTAACCCTATACGTATGCGGTACCGTAACCCTAACCCTAACCCTAACGGTAACCCTAACCTTAACCCTATTGTAACGTAACCCTAACCCTAACCCTAAACCTGACGCTAACCTGTACCGTAACCCTAACCCTAACCCTGACCTAACTCTAACCCTAAACCTAACTGGTACCGTAACCCTAACCCTAACCCTAACAGTAACCGTAACCTTAACCCTAATCTGTACCGTAACCCTAACCCTACCCCTAAAACTATACCTAACCTGTTCCGTAACCCTAACCCTAACCATAACCATAACCTGTACCGTAACCCTAACCCTCATACTAACCCTAAACGTAACCGTAACCCTAAGCCTAACCCTAACTGTAACGCTAACCTTAACCCAAACCTGTACCATAACCCTAACCCTAACCCTAAACCTAACCCTAACCAGTACCGTAACCCTAACCCTAACCATAATGCTATCCTACACCGTAACCCTAACCCTAACCCCAACCGTAACATAACCCTAACCAATACAGTAAACCTAACCCTCACGCTAACCCCAACGCTAACCCTAAACTTAAACCTAAACTGTACTTTAAACCTAACCCAAACGCTAACCCAACACCTAACCCTAACCTGCACCGTAACCCTAACCCTAACACTAACCCTAACCCTAACCCTAACGTGTACTGTAATCCTAACCATAATTCTAAACCTACATGTACCATAACCCTAAACCTAACCCTAACCCAAACGCTAACCTGTACCATAACCCTAACCCTAACACTACCTCTAAACCTAACGTGTACCCTAACCCTAACTCTAAATCTAACATGTATGGCAAACATAACCCTAACCCTAAACCTAACCTTAAACTTAACCCTAACCTGTACCGTAACACTAACCCTAACCCTAACACTAACACTAATGCTAACCGTAACCCTAAACCTAAACTGTACAATACCCTAACTAACTCTAAACCTAAACCTAAGCCTAACCCTAAACCTAAACCCAACCTGTACAGTAGCCGTCACCCTAAACCTAACCCTAAACCTAACCCAACCCCTTACCAGTACCGTAACCCTAATCCTTACCCTCACCCTAACTTGTATCGTAAGCCTAACCCTAACGATAACCCTACCCGTAACCCTAAACGACAACTATACGGAAACCCTAACCCTAACCCCAAAATAACAGTAACCCTTACCGTTACCATAACACTAACCCTAACCCTAAACCTAACCAGTACCGTAAACCTAACCCTAACCCTAACCCTAACCCTAACCCTAAACCTAAACCTAACCTGTACCGTAACCCTAAACCTAACCTTAAGCCTAACCTGTCCCGAAACCCTAACCCTTACATGTACTGTAACCCTAACCCTAAACCTAAACCTAACATTAAACCTAACCCTAACCCTAACACTAACCTTAACTGTAACCCTAACCCTAACACTAAACCTAACCCTTAATTGTACTGCAACCCTAAACCTAACCCTAAACCTAACCCTACAATGTACCGTAACCCTAACCCAACCGTAACCTCTAAGGCAAACCTAACCCTAACCCTAACACTGACCCTAACCCTAACCTGTACCGTAACACAAAACCTAACCCTAACCCTAAACGTAAACGTAACCCTAACCTGTACCGTAACCCGAACCGTAACCCTAACCCCAACCCTAAGCCTAACTTTAACCCTACCCCCAAACTTAACTGTAACCCTAACTCTAACCTGTACCGTAACACTAACCATAACCCTAAACCTAAACTTAACCCTAACCCTAACCATAACCATAACACTAACCCTAACCCTAACCCTTAACTGTACCGTAACCATACCCCTAACTGTAAACCTAACCTGTACCGTAACCCTATACCTAACCCTAACCCTACCCTAAACTGTACCGAAACTCTAATCCTAACCCTAACCCTAACCTGTTCCGTAACCCTAATGCTAAACCTAACCCTAATCCTAACCTCTACCGTAACCCTAAACCAAACCCTAACCCTAACAATAACATGTAAGGTAACCCTCACCCTAACCCTCACCCTAACCTGTACCGCAAACCTAACCGTAACCCGAAACCTACGCTAACCCTAACTCTGACACTAACCTATACGGTAACCGTAACCATAACCCTAACCCTAACCCTAACCTAACCTGTACGGTAACCTTAAACGTAACCCTAACCCTAATCTGTACTGCAACCCTAAACCTAACCCTAAACCTAACCCTAATCCTAACCCTAACCTGTACCGTAACCCTAAAGCTAACCCTAAACCCAACCTTTACTGTAACCCTAACCCTAACCCTAACCTTTACTGTAACCCTAACCCTAATCCTAACCTGTACCATAACCCTAAACCTAACCCTAACGTAACCATAACCTCTAATGTAACCCTAACCCTAACCCTAATGCTAAACTATACACTAACCCTAACGCTAAATCTAACCGTAACCATAACTTGTACTGTAACCCTAACCCTAACCCTAAACCTAACCCTAACCCTAACCCTAACCCTAACGCTAACCCTAACCTTTACTGTAACCCTAACCCTAACCCTAAACCTAATGCTAACCTGTTCCGTAACCGTAACCCTAATCATAACCCTAAACTATACCGCAACCCTAACTCTAACCTTTACCCTAACCCTGACACTAACCTGTCCGGTAACCCTACCACTACCCCTAACCCTATCCCTAACCCTAACCCTAAACTGTACGGTAAACCTAACCCTAAACCTAACACTACCCTCAACCGTAACCCTAACCCTAACCCTACCCGTAACCCTAACCCACAACTGTACCGCAATCCTAACCCTAACCCTAACCATAACCCTTACCTGTACCGTATCACTAACCCTAACCCTAAACCTAAGCTGTACGGTAACCCTAACCCTAACCCTAAACCTAACCTTTACCATAACATGTACTGAATCCCTAACCCTAACCACAAACATAACCTGTACCGTAACCCTAACCCTAAAACTTAACCTCACCTGTACTGTAAACCTACCCCTAACCCTACCGTATCCTGTACCATAACCCTAACCCTAACCCTGACACTAACCTGTACCGTAACCCTAACCCTAACACTAATCCTAACCCTAAATTGTACCGTAAAACTAAACCTAACCCTAACCCTAACACTACACTGTACCGTAGCACTAACTATAACCCTAACCCTAACCTGTACCGTAATCGTAACCCTAACTTTAACCCTAACTCTAATCTAACCTGTACCCTAACCCTAACCCTAACCCTAACCCCTAACCCTAACCCTAACCGTAACCGTAACCCTTACCTGTACCGTAACATTAATCCTAACCCTAAACCTAACCAGTACCGTAAACCTAAACATAATCCTAAACCTAACCCTAACCTGTACTGTAACCCTAACACTAACCCTAAACCTAACCTGTACTGAAAGCCTAAACCTAACCCTAACCTGTACTGTAACCCTAAACCTAACCTTAAACCTAACTATAAACCTAACCAGTACCCTAAACTTAACCCTAAATCTAAACTCTATGGCAAACCTAACCATAAACCTAACACTAACCCTAACCATAACATGTACCGTAACACTAACCCTAAACTTAAAACTAACCCTAACCATAACCCTAACCCTAACTTGTAGCGTAACCCTAAACCTAAACCTAACCCTACCCTGATCCGTACCCTAACCCTTACCCTAACCCTACCCGTAACCCTAACCCACAACTGTACAGCAACCCTAACCGTAACCCTAACCATAACCGTAACCCTTACTTGTACCGTAACACTAACCCTTACCCTATCCCAGACCATAACCTGTATCGTAACCCTAACCCTAAAATTTACCCAAACCTGTACCATAACCCTTCCGGTAACCCTAACCGTAACCTGTACAGTAACCCTAACCCTAAAACTAGACCTACCCTGAACCATAACACTAACCCTAAACCTAACGCTATCTGTAACCCTAACGCACAACTGTACCACAACCCTAACCGTAACCCTAAAGAAAACCGTAACCATTACCTGTACCGTAACACTAAACGTAACTCTAAACCTAAGCTGTACCGTAAACCTAACCCTAACCCTGACCCTAACACTACACTGTACCGTAACACTAACATTTACCCTAACCCTAACCTGTACCGTAATCGTAACCCTAACCGTAACCCTAACTCTAAATCTAACCTGTACCTAAGCCTAACCCTAACCCTAAACTCTATGGCAAACCTAACCCTAACTCTAACACTAACCCTAACCCTAACCTGTACCGTAACACTAACCCTAACCCTAACACTAAACCTTACCCTAAACCTAACCTCAAAACTAACCCTAACCCTAAACTTATCCGTAAACCTAACCTGTACCGTATCCCTAAACATAACCGTACACACAACCCTAAGCCTAAACCTAACCACTACCGTAAACCTAACCCTACCCCTAACCCTAACACTAACCCTAAACCTAATGCTAACCTGTACCGTAACCATAACCCTAAACCAAACCCTAACCTGTACCGCAACCCTAACACTAACCCTAACCCTAACCCTAACACTAAACCTAACCCTAACCTGTATGGTAACCCTCACACTAACCCTAAACTAAACCTAACCCTCACCTGTACCCAAACCCTGACCCTAAACCTAATGCTAAACTGTACTGTAACCTTAACCCTAACGTAAACACTAAACTGTAACGCAAACCTAACCCCAACCCTAACCCTAACCCTAACCCTAACTTGTATGGTAACGCTAAACCTAACACTAACCCTAACCTGTCCCGCAACCCTAACCCTACCATAAATCTAACCCTAATCCTAACCCTCACCCCAAACTGTATGATAACCCTAACCCTAACCCTTACCCTAAACATACCCTGTCCGTAACCCTAAACCTAACCGTTACCCTAACCCTACCTGTACCCTAAACCTAACCCTAACCTCTATGGCAAACCTATACCTAACCCTAACACTAACCCTAACCCTAACCTGTACCGTAACACTAACCCTAACCCTAACCCAAAACCTTACCCTAAACCTAACCTTAACCCTAACCCTAACCCTCACCCTAACCTGCACCATAAACCTAAAACTAAACCTAACCCTAACCCTAACCTGTACCGTAACACTAACCCTGACCATACAATACCCCGAAAACCCTAAACCTAAACGGTACCATAACTCTAACCCTAACCCTAACCCTAAACTGTACTGTAACCCTAACCCTAACCTTAAACCTAATCCTAACCCTTATTTGTACCGTAACCCTAAACCTAACCCTAACCCTAACCTTAACCCTAACGTGTTCCGCAACCCTAACCCTAACCCTAACCCTAACTCTGACCCTAACCATTACGGTAAACCTAACCCTAACCCTAACGCTATCCCTAACCCTAACCCTAACGCTAACCTGTACAGTAACTCTAAACCTGACCCTAACCCTAACCGTAACCCTAACCTGTACGGTAAACCTACCCTAAACCTAACCCTAAACCTAAACGGTAACATAACCCTAACTGTAAACCTAACTCTAACCGTAACCCTAACCCTAACCTGTACCGGAACCCTAACCCTAACCCTAACCTGAACGTCACCCTAACCCTGACCCTAACCATAACCCTAAACTATACCGTACCCCTAAGAATAACCCTAACCCTAACCTGCACCATAAACTTAAAACTAAACCTAACCCTAACCCTAACCTGTACCGTAACACTAACCCTGACCCTAACAATACCCCTAAAACCCTAAACCTAAATAGTACCATAACCCTAACCCTAACCCTAACCCTAAACTGTACTGTAACCCTAACCCTAACCCTAACCTTAACCTTAATCCTAACCCTAACCTGTACCGTAAACCTAAACCTAAACCTAACACTAACCCTAACCTGTACCATAAACCTAACACTAAACCTAAACCTAACCCTAACCTGTACCTTAACACTAACCCTAACCCTAAAACTACCCAGAACCCTAAACCTAACTTATACCATAACCCTAACCCTAAACCTAACCCTAACCCTGATGCTAAACTGTACAGTAACCCTAACCCTAACACTACCAGTAACACTAACCCACAACTTTACGGCAACTCTAAGAGTAACCCTAACCCGAATCCTAACCGTAACCCTTACCTGTCCCATAACAAAAACCCTAACCCTAAACCTAACCTGTACAGTAACCCTAACCCTAAACCTAACCATAAACTTCACCATAACCCTACACCTATCCCTAACCCTAACCGGTACCGTAACCTAATCCTAACCCTTACCCTCACCATAACCATAACCCTAATACTAACCTGTACCGTAACCCTAATCTTAATACTAACCCTAAGCATATCCTGTATCGTAAACCTAACCCTAAACCTAACCCTAATCCTACACTAACTTAACCCTAACCATAACCCTAACCCTAGCTCTAAACCTAACCTGTACCCTAACCATAAGCCTAAAGTCTATGAAAAACCAAACCCTAACCCTAACACTAACCCTAACCCTAACCCTAACCTGTACCGCAACCCTAACCCTAACCCTAACAGAAACCCTAACCCTGAACCTAAACTGTATGGTAACCCTAACCCTAACCCTAACCCTAACCCTAAATTATACAGTAAACCTAACCCTAACACTAACCCTAACCCTAACCTGTACCATAACCTTAACGCTAAACCTAACCCTACACTAAACCTAACCTGTACCCTAACGCTAAACCTAACCCTAACCTCTACGGCAAAGCTAACCCTAAACCTAACCCTAACCCTATGCCTAACAGTACAGTAACCCTAACCCTAAACCTAACCCTAAACCTAAATGGTACAGTAACCCTAAC
>JAEUCK010008049.1:0-13181 GCA_017311455.1 Otocyon megalotis megalotis | reverse complement strand
AACCCGAAACCTATAGATAACATTTACCGTAACCCTCACCCTAACCCTAAACCTAACCCTGCCCTGTACCGTAACCCTAATCATAAACCTAAACCTACCCGTAAACCTAACACACAACTGTACTGTAAACTTAACCCTTACCCTAACCCTAACCCTGACACTAAACTTTACGGTAACCTAAACACTAACCATAACCCTAACCCTAAACCTAAACTGTACAGTAACCCTAAACCTAACCGTAACCCTAACCTGTATCGCATCCCGAAAACTAACCCTAACCCTAACCCTAATCCTAACCCTAACCTGTACTGTAAACCTAACACTAAACCTAAACCTATCCCAAAACCTAACCTTAACCCTAAACCTAACACTAACCTGTACCTTAACCCTAACCCTAAACCTAACCTTAACCGTAACCCTAACACTAACCGTAACCCAAACCTGTACCACAACCATAACCGTAACCCTAACACTAACCCTAACCCTAACCCTAACCCTAAACCTAACCTGTACCATAATCCTAACACTAACAATAACCTGTACCGTAACCCTAACCCTAACCCTAACCGTAACCTGTACCGTAACCCTAACCCTAACCCTAAACCTAACCAAAACTTGTACCGTAATCCTAACCCTAACCCTAACCTGTACCATAACCCTAACCCTAACCATAACCTGTACCATATCCCTAAACCTAACCCTAACCCTAACCCTAACGCTAACCTGTACCCTAACCCTAACCTTAACCCTAACTGTAAACCTAACCTGTACTTTAATCCTAACCCTATTTCTCACCCTAACATGTACCACAACCCTAACCCTAACCCTAACCTTACCCCTAACCCTAACCTGTATGGTAACACTAAAACTAACTCTAAGCATAAGCTGTACCACAAACCTAACCTTTAACATAACCCTAACCCTAACCCTAACCCTGATTCCAACCTGTATGGTAACCCTAAACCTAACCCTAACCATAAACTGTACGATAACCCTAAACATAACGCTAAACCTAACCTGTACCGCAACGGTAACCCTAACCCTAACCCTAACCTAACTCTAAACCTAAACCTAACCCGTTCCTTACCCCTAAACCTAACCCTAACCCTAACCCTAACCCTGATCCCAACCTGTACAGTAACCCTAACCCTAACCCTAACCCTAACCCTAACCCTAACCTGAATGGTAACCATAACCCTAAACCTAACCCTAAATCTAACCTGTACTGTAACCCAAACAATACCGCTAAACCTAACCCTAACCTGTACTGTAACCGTATCCTAACCCTCACCTGTACCATAACCCTAAACCTAACCGTAACCCTAGCCCTAATGTGTACTGCAAACCTAAGCCTAACCCTAACCCTAACACTAACACTAATCCTAACCCTGACACTAACCTGTTCGGTAACACTAACCTATCCATAAGCCTAACCCTAACCCTAACCTGTACGGTAACCATAACCTTAACCTAACCCTAACCCTAATCTTAACCCTAAACCTAACCCTAACCCTAACCATAAGCCTAACCCTAACCACTACCATAAACCTAACGCTAACCCTAACCCTAACCCTTACCCTTACCTGTACCGTAACCATACCACTAACACTAACCCTAACCTATACCGTATACCTAAAACTAACCCTAACCCTAACCCTAACCTGTACCATAAATCTAAACCTAACCCTTCCCCTAAACCTAACCCTGATCTGTACCGTAACCCTAAACCAAACATTAACCCGAAACCTAACCGTAACTTGTACCGTAACCCACACTCTAACCCTAAACCTAAAGATGTCCTGTACCGTAACCCTAACCCTAAACCTAACAGTAACCCTAACCTGTACCATAACCGTAAACATAAACCTAAACTCAACCCTAAGCCTAACCCTAACCAGTACCATAAACCTAGACCTAAACCTAACCCTAAACTTAAACTTAAACTGTACTATAACCCTAACCCTAACACCAACACGAACCCTAAACCTTACCTGTACCGTAACAGTACCCCTAACCCTAACCTGTACCGTAACCCTACTCCTAACACTAATCCTAACATGTACCGTAACCCTACCCCTAACCCTAACCCTAAACCTAAAGATAACTTGTACCGTATCCCTAACCCTAACCCTAAACCTAACCCTGCCCTGTACCGTAACCCTAGCCCTAAACCTAACCCTACCCGTAAACCTAACCCACAACTGTACTGAAAACGTAACCCTAACCCAAACCGTAACCCTAATCCTAACCCTAACCCTAACCCTGACACTAACCTGTACGGTAACCTTAACCCTAACCTTAACCCTAAAACCTAACTCTAACCTGTACCGTAACCCTAAACCTAACCATAACCATAACCTGTACCGCATCCCAAAACCTAACCCTAACCCTAAACCAAACCCTAACCTGTACGGTAACCCTAACCCTAATCCTAACCCTAACCTGTACCATAAACCTAACACTAAACGTAAAACTATCCCTAACCCTAACCTTAACCCTAAACCCAACCGTAAACTGTACCGTACCCCTAATCCTAACCTGTACTGAAACCCTAACCCTAACCCTAACACTAACCTGTACCGTAACACTAACCCTAACCTTAACCCTAAACTGTACCGTAACCCTAACCCTAACCCTAACCCTAAACTGTACCGTAACCCTAACCCTAACCATATCCTAACGCTAACCTGTACAGTAACCCTAACCCTAACCCTAAACCTAACCATAACCTGTACTGTAATCCTAACCCCAACCCTAGCCCTAACCTGTACCGTAACTGTAACCATAACCCTAACTGTAAACATAACCTGTACAGTAATCCTAACCCTAAACCTAACCCTAACCTGTACGGTAACACTAAAACTAACACTAACCCTAAACTGTACCACAACCCTAACCCTAACCCTAACTCTAACCCTGATCCTAACCTGTACAATAACCCTAACCCTAACCCTATCCCTAACTTGTACGTTAACCCTAACCCTAAATCTAACCCAAAACATAACTTGTACCCTCCCTAACCCTACCCCTAAACCTAACCCTATCCTGTACCGTAACCCTAAACCTAAACCTTACCTGTACCGTAATCCTAAACCAAACCCTAACCCTAACCTGTACTGAAACCCTAAGCCTAAGCATAACCCTAACCCTAACCCTACCCTAACCCTAATCCTAACCCTGACACTAACCTGTACGGCAACCCTAACCCTAACCCTAACACTAATCCTAACCCTGACACTAACCTGTACGGTAACCCTAACCCTAACCATAACCCTATCCTAACCCTGACACTAACCTGTACGGTAACCCTAACCCTAACCATACCCTTATCCTAACCCTAACCAGTACGGTAACCATAACCGTAACCCTAACCCAAACCCTAACCCTAACCGTAACCCTAACCCAAACAGTAAACCTAACCTGTACCGTAACCGTAAAGGTAACCCTAAACCCAACCCTAAGCCAACCCTTACCACAACCATAAACCTAACACTAAACCTGTCCCTAAACTTAACTCTAAACTGTACCGTAACCGTAACCCTAACACTAACCCTAACCCTAACCCTAACCCGACCCCTAAACCTAACCCTAACCTATACCGTAACCCTAAGCCTAACCCTAACCCTAACGCTAAACTGTACCATAACCCTAAACCTACCCCTACCCTAACACTAACCCTTACCTGTACCGTAACCGTAAACCTAACACTAACCCTAAAACTAAAGGTAATTTGTACGTAACCCTAACTCCCCTAACTCTAACCCTAAACCTAACCCTGCCCTGAACCGTAACCCAACCCCTAACCCAAACTCTAACCTATACCGAAACCCTAAGCCTAACCCTAACCCTAACGCTAAACTGTACCATAACCCTAAACCTAACCCTACTCCTAACACTAAACCTAACCTGTACCGTACCTAACCCTAACCCTAAAACTAACCCTAACCTCTACTGTAAACCTAACACTAACCCTAACACTAACCATAACGCAGACACTAACCTGTACAGTAACCCTAACTGTAACCCTAACCTGTACAGTAACCCTAAACCTAAACCTAAACCTAATGCTAACCTGTACCGTAACCATAACACTAACCCTAACCCTAACCTGTACCGCAACCCTAACTTTAACCCAAAACCTAACCCTAACCTATACGGTAACCCCAACCCTAACCCTAACCCTAACCTGTACCGCAACCCTAAGCCTAAACCTAACCCTAACCTCTACCGTAAACCTAACACAAATCTTAAATCAATCCCTAACCATACCTTAAACCTAATGCTAACCCTAACCTGTACCGTAACCCTAACCCTAACACTAACCCTAACCTTAACTCTAACCCTAACCCTAACCGTAACCATAACTTGTACCATAACCATAAACGTAAACCTAAATCCAACCCTAAGCCTAACCCTAACCACTACCATAAACCAAAACCTAACCCTAACCCTAAACTTAACCTTAAACTGTACCATAACCCTAACCCTAACGCTAACCTTAACCCTAACCCTTACCTGTACCGTAACTCTATCCCTAACGCTAAGCCTAACCTGTACCATAACCCTAACCCTAACACTAACCCGAAACCTAAAGATTACTTCTACCGTAACCCTAACCCTAACCCTAAACCTAACCCTGCCCTGTACCGTAACCCTAAAGCTAAACCTAAACCTACCCGTAAACCTAACACACAACTGTACTGCAAACTTAACCCTAAACCTAACCCTAACCCTAACCCTAAGCCTGACACTATCCTTTACGGTAACCTTAACCCTAACCAAACCCAAACCCTAACCCTAAACTGTACCATAACCCTAAACCTAACCATAACCCTAACCTGTACCGCATCCCGAAAACTAACCCTAACCCTATCCCTAAACCAAACCCTAACCTGTACGGTAACCCTAACCCTAATCCTAAACCTACCCTGTACCGTAAACCTAACACTAAGCCTTAACCTATCCCTAACCCTAACCTTAACCCTAACCCTAACACTAACCTGTACCTTAACCCTAACCCTAAACCTAACCTTAACCCTAACCCTAAACCTGACACTAACCTGTACGGTAACAGTAACCCTAACCGTAACCCTAACCCAACCTATAAGGTAATCTATCCGTAACCATAACCCTAACCTGTACCGCATCCCTAACCCTGACCCTAAACCTAACGCTAACCAGTACGGTATCCCTAACCCTAATCCTAACCCTAACCTGTACTGTAAACCTAACACTAACCCTAAACCTATCCCAAACCCTAACTTTAACCCTAACCCTAACACTAACCTGTACCTTAACCCTAACCCTAAACCTAACCTTAACCCTAACCCTAACCCTAACACTAACCGTAACCGAAACCTGTACTGCAACCATAACCGTTACCCTAACCTTAACCCTAACCCTAAACCTAACCTGTACCATAACCCTAACACTAACCCTAAACCTAACCATAACCTGTACCGTAACCCTAACCATAACCTGTACCGTCACCGTAACCCTAATGCTAACCTTTACCATAACCGTAACCGTAACCCTAACCCTAATTTTACTGCAACCCTAAACCTATCCATAACCCAACCCTAACCTTTACCGTAACCCCAACCCTAACCCTAACTCTCACCTCTACCGCAAACTTAACCCTTAACGTAACCCTAACCCTAACACTAACCCTAACCCTGACACAAATTTTATGGTAATCCTAACCCTAACCATAACCCTAACACTAACCCTAACCTATAAGGTAACCCTAACCGTAAACATAACCCTAACCTGTACCGCATCCCTAAACCTAACCCTAACCCTAACCCTGACACTAACCTGTATGTTAATCCTAAACCTAATCCTAACCCTATTCTGTACCGTAAACCTAAGACTAAACCTAAACCTATCCCTAACCCTAACCTTATCCCTAACCCTAACCCTAACCTGTACCTTAACCCTAAACCTAACCCTAACCCTAACATTAACCCTAACCGAAACCCTAACCCTAACCGTAACACTAACCTTTACCGTAACCGTAACCCTAACCCTAACCCAGAGCCTAACCTGTAGCGTAACCCTAACCTTACACCTAAACCTAACCCTAACCGGTACCGTAACCCTAAACCTAACCCTACCCCTAAATCTAACACTAATCCTCCCCTCTACCGTAACCATAAACATAACCCTAACACTAACCCTCACCCTAACGCTGACCTATACCGTAAACCTAACCCTCAACATAACTGTAACCCTAACTTGTACCGTAACCCTGACCCTAACCCTAAACTTCACCCTAAACAGTACCATAAACCTAACCCTATCCCTTACACTAACCTGTACCGTAACCCTAACCCTAAACGTCGCCCTAACTTGTACCGTAACCCTAACCCTAACCCTAACAACAACCTGTACCATAACCCTAACCCTAACCCTAAATGTACCGTAACCCTATCCCTAACCCGAACCCTAATGCTAACCTGTATCGTAACCGTAACCCTCACGCTAACCCTAACCTGTACTGCAACCCTAACCCTATCCATAATCCTAACCCTGACCTTTACGGTAACCCAAACCCTAACCCTAAACCTAACCTGTACCGCAACCCTAACCCTAAATCGAACCCTAACCCTAACCCTAACCTTAACCCTGACACTAACCTGTACGGTAACCCTAACCCTAAACATAACCCTAACCCTAACCGTAACCTATAAGGTAACCCTAACCGTAACCATAACCCTAACCTGTACCGCATCCCTCAACCTAACCCTAACCCTAACCCTAAGGCAAACCTGTATGGTAACCCTAACCCTAATCCTAACCCTAACCTGTACCGTAAACCTAACAATAAACCTAAACCTATCCCTAACCCTAACCTTAACCCTAACGGTAACCCTAACCAGTACCTTACCCCTAACCCTAACACTAACGTTAACCTTAACCCTAACCCTAACCCTATCCGTAACCTTAACCTGTAAGGTAACCGTAACCCTACACTAACTATAACCCTAACCCTAACCTTACCGTAACCCTACCCCGACCTAAAACTAACCCTTTCCTGTAACGTAACCCTAAACCTAACCTAACCCTAAATCTAACGCTAATCCTCACCTGTACCGTAACCCTAAACCTAACCCTATACCGTAACCCAAACGCTAACCTATACCGTAAACCTAACCCTAAACCTAACCGTAACACTAACGGGTACCTTAACTATAACTGTAACCCTAAACCCAACGCTAAGCCTAACCCTAACCTGTACCGTAACCATCACCCTAACCCTAACCTGTACCGTAACCCTAACCCTAACTCTAACCCTAAACCTAACCCTAACTTGTACCAAAACCCTAACCCTAACCCGAAACCTAACCCTACCCTGTACCATAACCGTACCCTAACCCTAACCCTAAGCTGTACCGCAACACTAACCCTAACCCTAAACCTAACCATAACCCGTACCGTAACCCTAACACTAACCCTAACCCCAATGCTAACATGTACCCTAAGCATAACCCTGACCCTAACACTATCCTCTACTGCAATCCTAACCCTAAGCATAACCCTAACCCTAAACTTTACGGTAACCCCAACCCTAACCCTAACCTGTACCGCAACCCAAACCCTAACCCTAACCCTAACCCTAAACCTAACCCTGACACTAACCTCTACGGAAACCCTAACCCTAACCATAACCCTAATCCTAACTCTAAACTGTACTGTAACCCTAACCGTAACCATAACCCTAACCTGTCCCGCAACCCTAACCGTAACACTAATCCTAACCCTTACCCTAACCTGTGCCGTAACCCTAACCCTAATGCTAACCTGTACCGTAACCGTAACCCTAACCCTAACTCTAACCTGTACTGCAACCCTAACCCTATCCATAACCCTAACCTTAACATTTACGGAAACCCCGACCCTAACCCTCACCCTAACCTGTACTGCAACCCTAACCTTAACCCTAACCCTAACCCTAACACTAACCTTTACACTAAACTGTACGGTAACCCTAACCCTAACATTAACCCTAACCCTAACCCAAACCTGTAAGGTAACCCTAACCATAACCATAATCCTAACCTGTACCGCAATTCTAAACCTAAACCTAAACCTAACCTCTACGGTAACCCTAACCCTAATCCTAACCCTAACATGTACTGTATACCTAACACTAAACCTAAACCTATCCCTAACCCTTATCTAAAACCTAACCCTAACCCTAACCTGTACCTTATCCCTAACCCTAACCCTAACACTTACCTTAATCTTAGAGCTAAACCTAACCCTTACCGTAACCCTAACCTGTTCTGTAACTGTAACCCTAACCTGTAGTGTAACCCTCACACTAACCCTAACCATAAACTG
This sequence comes from Otocyon megalotis megalotis, assembly GCA_017311455.1. Lineage (NCBI taxonomy): Eukaryota > Metazoa > Chordata > Mammalia > Carnivora > Canidae > Otocyon > Otocyon megalotis. The sequence goes on along the minus strand of JAEUCK010008049.1, from coordinate 4,835 downwards.
TATGATAACCCTAAACCTAAACCTAAACCTAACCTGTACCGTAAACCTAACACTAAACCTAAACCTATCCCCAACCCTAAACTTTACCCTAACCCTAAACCTAACCTGTACTGTAACCCTAACCTAACCCTAACCCTAACCTGTACCCTAACACTAACCCTGACACTAACCAGTACCGTAACCCTACCCGTAAAAGGAACCCTAAACTGTACCAAAACCCTAACCCTAACACCAACCCTAACCTGTACCGTAATCCTAACCCTAACCCTAAACATAACCCTATCCTGTACGGTAACCCTGATATTAGCCTTAACCCTACCTGTAACCATAACCCACAACTGTACCGCAAACATAACCCTAACACTAACCCTAACCCTAACCCTAACCCTAACATGTACCGTAACCCTAACCCTACCCCTAAACCTAACCCTATCCTGTACAGTAACCCGAAACCTACCCCTAACCCTAAACCTAACCCTAACCCTAACCTGAATCGTAACCCTAACCCTACCCCTAAACCTAACCCTAACCTGTACCGTAACACTAACCCTAACCCTACCCTAAACTGTGCCATAACCCTATCCCTAACCCTAAACCTAACCCTAAAACTAAACCTAACCCTAACCTGTACCGTAACGCTAACCCTAACCCTACCCTAAACTGTGCCGTAACCCTATCCCTAACCCTAAACCTAACCCTAAAACTAAACCTAACCCTAACCTTTACCGTAACCCTAACCCTACCCCTAAACCTAACCGTAACCTGTACCATAATACTAAACCTAACCCTAAAAAAATAAAATAAAATAAAATAAACCTAACCCTAACCCTAACCTGAACCGTAACCCTTAACCTACCCCTAAACTTAACTCTAACCTGTACCATAACAATAACCCTAACCCTACCCTAAACTGTGCTGTAACCCTATCCCTAACCCTAAACCTAACCCTAACCCTAATCCTGACGCTAACCTATACCGTAACCCTAACCCTAAACCTAACCGTAACCAGAGCTTGTACCGTTACCCTAACTGTAACCCTAAGCTTCATCCTTATCTGTACTGTAACCCTAACCCTAACCGTAACCCTAACCTAAGCTTGACCCTAAAATAACTCTAACCCTAACCTGTACCGTAACTCTAACCCTACCCGAAAACCTAAACCTAACCTGGACCGTAACCCTAAACCTAAACCTAAACCTAACCCTAACCTGTACCATAACCCTAAACCTAACCCTTACCATAACTCTAACACTAACCAATACTGTAACACGAACCCTAAAACTAACCGTAAACTGTACCGTATACCTAACCCTAAACCTAAACTGTACCGTAAATCTAACCCTAACCCTAACCATAACCTGTACCGTAACTTTAACCCTAACCCTAACCCTAACCTGTAACGTAAAACTTACGCTAAACCTAAACCTAACCATAACCTGTACCGTAACCCTAATCCTAACCCTAACTCTAACCTGTACCGTAATGGTAACCCTAACACTAAATCTAACCCTAACTTGTATTGAAACCCTAAACCTAACCCTAAACCTAACCATACCCTGTACCGTAAACCTAACCCTAACCCTAACCTGTACCGTAACCCTAACTCTAACCCTAACACTAACACTAACCCTAACCTATGCCATAAACCTAAACATAACCCTAACCATAACGGTAACCTATACCATAACCCTAACCCTAAACCAACCGTAACCCTAACGTTTTCCGTAACCCTAGCCCTAACCATAACCCTAATCTGGACCATAAAATACCACTAACCCTAAACCTAAACTGTACTGAAAACCTACCCTAACCTTAACCCTAACCCTAACACTAATCTGTACCGTAAACCTAACCGTAACACTAACCTAACCCTAAATTGTATCGAAACCCTACCCTAATCCAAACCTAACACTAACCCTAACCTGTACCGTAAACCTAAACATAACCCTAACCCTAACGCTAACGCTAACCTATACCATAACCCTAAACCTAAAAAAACCTTTCCCTAACTAGTTCCGTAACCCTAGCCCTAACCCTACCCCTAACCCTACCTGTACCGTAACCCTAACCCTAACCCTAACCCTAAACCTTATCATAACCTGTACCGTAACCCTAACACTAACCCTAAACCTAACCTGTACGGTAACCCTAAACATAATCCTAACCCTCAGGTGTACCGCAACCCTAACACTAAGCCTAAACCTAACCCTATCCCTAACTCTGACCCTTACCTGTATGATAACCCTAAATCTAACCATAATGTTAACCCTAACTGTAAACCTAACCTGTTTGGTAACCCGAACCCTAACCCTAACCTTAAACCTAAACTTTACCATAATCCTAACCCTAACCCTAACGCTAAACTGTACCGCAACCCTAACCCTAACCCTAACATTAACCCTAACCCTAACATGTACGGTAACACTAATACTAACTCTAACCCTAATCTGTACCGCAAACCTAACCCTAAGCCTCACCCTAACCCTGATCCTAACCTGTACAGTAACCCTAACCCTAACCCTAACCCTATCCTAACCTGTACGGTAACCCTAACCCTAAAACTAACGCTAAACCTAACTTGTACCCTTACCCTAACCCTACACCTAAACCTAATCCTAAACTGCACCGTAACCCTAAACCTAACGTTAACCTGTACCGTAACCCTAAAACTAACCCTAACCTATACCGTAACCCTAAACCTAACCCTAAACCGAACCCTAACCTGAACTGCAACCCTAAGCCTAACCCTAACCATAACCCTAACCCTAATCCTAACCCTGACCCTTACGTGTATGGTAACCCTAACCATAACCATAACCCTAACCCTAACCCTAAACCTAACCCTAACCCTAACCTGTACGGTAACCATAACCGTAACCCTAACCCTAACCCTAACCCTAACCCTAACTAAAACCCTAACCCTAACCGTAAACCTAACCTGTACCGTATCCTTAAAGGTAACACTAAACCCAACCCTAAGCCTAACCCTAAACACTACCATAAACCTAACCCTAACCCTATCCCTAAACTTAAAACTAATATGTACCGTAACCGTAACCCTAACGCTAACCCTAACCCTAACCCTAACCCTAAACTGTACTGTAACCCTAAGCGTAACCCTAACCCTAACCTATAACGTAACCCTAAGCCTAACCCTGACCATTACGCTAACCTGTACCATAACCCTAAACCTCACCCTACTCCTAACACTAAACCTAACCTGTACCGTAACCCTAACTTTAACCCTAACCCTAATCTCTGCTGTAACCCTAACACTAATCCTAACCCTAACCCTAACCATAACCCTAACCCTAAACTTTACTGTAACCCCAATCCTAACCCTAACCCTAAAATGTACCACAACCCTAAGCTTAATGCTACCCCTAAACCTAACCCTAACCTGTCCTGTAACACTAAACCTAACCCTAAACCTAATGTAACCCTAAACCTCACCTGTGCTGTAACCCTAAACCTAACCCTACCCGTGACACTAATGCTAACCTATACCATAACCATAACCCTAAACCTAACCATAACCCTAACTTGTACCGCATCACTAACCCTAAACCTAAACTTCACCCTAACCTGTACTGTAACCCTAACCCTAACCCTAACCCTAACCCTAACCCTAACCTAACCTGTACCATAACCCTAACCATAAACCTAAAACTAACCATAACCTTTACCGTAACCCTAACCCTAACCCTAACCCTAACCCTAAACTCTATCGTAACCCTAACCCTAAACCTAACCCTAATGCTAACCTGTACCATAACCCTAACCCTAACCCTAAGCTTAACCTGTACTGAAACCCTAACCCTAACCATAACCCTAATCCTAAACCAATCAGTAACCGTAAACCTAACTTGTACGGTAACCATAACCGTAACACTAAACCCAACACTAAGCCTAACCCTAACAGGTACCGTAACCCTAACTCTAACCCTAACCCTAAACTTAACCCTAAACTGTACCCGAACCATAACCCTAACGCAAACCCTAAACCTAACCCTTACCTGTACCATGACCCTACCCCTAACAGTAACCCTAACCTGTACCGTAAAGTTAACCCTAACACTAACCTGTACCGTAACCCTAACCCTAACTCTAACCCTGAACTTAACCCTAACTTGTACCGATTCCTAACACTAACCCTTAACCTAAACCTACCCTGTACCTTTACCGTAACCGTAACCCTAACCCTAACCTTTAGTGCAACCCTAACCCTAACCCTAACCTTAATGGAACCCCAAACCTAACCCTAAACCTGACACTAACATGTACGTTAACCCGAACCCTAACCATAACCCTAACCCTAACCCTAACCTGTATGGTAACCCTAACTGTAACCCTAACCCTACCCTTTACCGCAACCCTAAACCTAACCCTAACCCTAACCTCTATGATAACCCTAAACCTAACCCTAAACCTAACCTGTACCGTAAACCTAACACTAAACCTAAACCTATCCCCAACTCTAAACTTTACCCTAACCCTAAACCTAACCTGTACTGTAACCCTAACCTAACCCTAACCATAACCTGTACCCTAACCCTAACCCTAACCTGTATCGCAACCCTAACCCTAACCCTAACCATCACCCTAACCATGACCCTAACCTGTAATGTAACCCTAACCGTAATCATAACCCTAACCTGTACCGCATCCCTAAACCTTACCCTAACCCTAATCCTACCCCAAACCTAACGGTAACTCTAACACTAATCCTAACCCTAACTTGTACTGTAAACCTAACTCTAAACCTAAACCTATCCCTAACCCTAACCGTAAGCGTAACCCTACCCTGTACCGCAACCCTAAACCTAACCCTAACC
>JAEUCK010008048.1:0-21758 GCA_017311455.1 Otocyon megalotis megalotis | reverse complement strand
TAACCCTAACCCTAAACCTACCTGTACCCTAAACCTAACCCTAACCGTAACCCTAACCGTTACTCTAACACTAACTTTAACCGTAACCTGTACTGTATACCTAAACATAACCCTAACCCTAACCCTAAACATAAACCTAACCTGTACGGTACCCCTAACCTTAACCCTAAGTTGTACGGTACCCTCATCCTGACCCTAACCCTAACAAAACACTGTACCGTAACCCTAACCCTAACCCTGAAACTAACCATAACCTGTACCATAACCATAAACCTAACCCTTAACCTAACCCTAAACTGAACCGTAATCCTAACCCTTAACCTAATGTTAACCTGTACCGTAACCTAAACCCTACCCTAACCCTAACCTGTACCGCAACCCTAACATTAACCCTAAACCTAAACCTAACCCTAACCTCTACGGTAACCCTAACACTAACCCTAACCTTAACCGGTACCTCAACACTAACCCTAACCCTAAACCTAACCCTAACCCTGACCCTAACCTGTAATGTAGCCCTAAAACTAACCCTAACGCTAACCCTAACCCTAACTTGTACCGTAACCCTAACCCTAAACTGTACCAAAACCCTAACCTTAACTCTAACCTTAACCTGTACTGTAACCCTGACACTAACCCTAACCCTAACCTGTTCTGAAACCCTAACCCTAAACCTATCCCTAACACTAACCTGTACCGTAACCCTAACCCTAACACTAACTCTAACCCTAACTTGTACCGTAACCCTAAACCTAACCCTAACCCTAACCCTACCCTGTACCGTAATCCTAACCCTAACCTAATCCTAACCTGTACCATAACCCTAAGGCTAACTTTAACCCTAACTCTAACCTAACCTGTACACTAACCCTAAACCTAACCCTAAAACTAACCTGTACCGCAACCCTAACACTAACCGTAACCCTAACCCTAACCTGTACGGTAAAACTAACCCTAAACCTAACCCTAACCGTAACACTAACCCTAACCCTTCCCTGTACCGTAACACTAACCTTAACCCTAACCTGAACCGTAACCTTAAATCTAAACCTAACCCTAACCTGTACCATAACCCCTAGCCTAACTCTAACCCTAACCGTTACCATAACCCTAACCGTAACCCTAAACTGTACCGCAAACCTAACCGTAACCCTAACCCTAAACCTAACCCTAAACTTAAACATAACCTATACCGAAACCCTAAACCTAACCCTAACCCTAATCTGTACCATAACCCTAAACCAACCCTAAAACTAACCATAACCTGTACCATAACCCTAACCCTAACCCTAAACTGTACCGTAACAATATCCCTAACCCTAACTCTAACCTGTACCGCAACCTACCCCTAACCCTAAACGTAACTTGTACTGTTACCTTAACCCTAACCCTAACCCTAACACTAACCTCTACCTTAACCCTAACCCTAACACTAACAATAACCTAACTTGTACCGTAACCCTAAACCTAACCCTAACCCTAAACCTACCCCTAACCCTAACCTGTACCGTAACCCTAACCCTAACCTAAACATAATGCTAACCAGTACACTAACCCTAACCGTAACCCTATCCTGTAGGGTACCCCTAAACCTAACCCTAACCCTAACCTGTATCGCAACCTTAACCCTAACCCTAACCCTAACCTGTACGGTAACCCTAACCCTAACCCTAACCCTTACCTGTACCTCAACATTAACCCTAACCCTAAACCTAACCCTAACCCTGACCCAAACCTGTACGGTATGCCTAACACTATCACTAACCCTAATCCTAACCCTAACTTGTACCGTCACCCTAACCCTAAACCTAAACCTAAACTCGTTCAAAACCATCCTTTAACCCTAACCCTAATTGTACTGTAACTCAAACAATCCCAACCCTGAAACTTACTGAAAACCCAACCCTAACCTAACCCTAAACTACAAATGCACAATAACCCTAACTAACCTAATCTTGTACCGCACCCCGAAACTCCTTAACTCCAGCCTCAACCCTAACGCTGAACCTATACCGGTGACCCTAACACTAAACCTAACTGTGAATCTAACTGAAGACAGTATACTCAAATCCTAACTTCAACCCAAATCCTAACCCTAACCCTAACCTGTAACGTAACCCTAACCCTAAACCTAACCCTAACCTGTACTGTAAACCTAACCCTAAACCTAACCATAAAATGTACCATAACCGTAAACCTAACCCTAACCATAAGAGTAACCCTAACCTGTACACTAACCCTAACCCTAACCCTAACTTGTACTGCATCCCTAACACTTACCCTAACCCTAACCCTTACCCTAACCTGTACGGTAACCCTAACCCTAACCCTAACCCTAACCTGTACCATAAATCTAACACTAACCCTAACCCTATGCCTAAACCTAACCTTAACCCTAACCCTAACACTAACCAGTACCATAACCTAACCGTAACACTAAACACAACCCTTACCCTAACCCTAACCACTAACGTAACCGTAACCCTAACCCTAACGCTAAAATTAACCCTAATCTGTACCGTAACTCTAACCCTAACCCTAACCCTAACTCTAACCATTACCCTAACGCTACTTGTATGGTACCCTAACCCTAACCCTAACCAATCCTGAACCTTAATCCTAAATCTAACCCTAAACTGTACCGTAACCCTAACCCTAACCCTAAACCTAACCAGTACCGTAACTCTAACCCTAACACTAACCCTAACACTAACCCTACACTGTACCGTAAACTTAACCCTCACCTAACGTGTACCGTAACCCTAACACTAACCCGAACCCAAACCCTAACTCTAAACCTAACCTGTACCCTAACCCTAACCCTAACCTGTACCTCAACACTAACCCTAACCTTAAACCAAACCCTAACCCTGACCCTAACCTGTACGGTATGCCTAACACGAACCCTACCACTAACCCTAACCTAAATTGTACCGTAACCCTAACCCTAACCCTAACCCTATACTGTACCAAAAACCTAACCTTAACCCTAACCCTAACCTGTACTCTAACTGTAACACTAACCCTAACTCTAAACTTTACTTAAACCCTAACCCTAAACCTAACACTCAACTGTACCGTAACAATAACCCTAAACCAAACTCTAAACTGTACCGTAACCCTACCCCTAACCGTAACCGTAATTTGTACCGTAACCTTAACCCTAACACTAACCATAACTCTAACCCTAACACTAACCTCTACCTTAACCCTAACCCTAACACTAACCCTAACCCTAACCTGTACCGTAACCCTAAACCTAACCCTACCATAACCCTAACGCTAACCGATACCGTAACCCTAACCCTAAACCTAACCATAACCCTAACTAGTACCGTATACCTAACCCTAACCCTAACCCTAACCTGTACCGTAACCCTAAACCTAAACCTAAACATAATGCTAAACAGTACACTAACCCTAACCGTAACCCTATCCTGTACGGTACCCCTAAACCAAACCCTAACCCTAACCTGTACCGCAACCTTAACCCTAACCCTAACCCTAACCTGTACGGTAACCCTAACCCTAACCCTAACCCTTACCTGTACCTCAACACTAACCCTAACCCTAACCCTAACCTTAACCCTGACCCTAACCTGTACGGTATGCCTAACACTATCACTAACCCTAATCCTACCCTAACTTGTACCGTAACCCTAACCCTAAACCTAACCCTATACTGTTCCGAAAACCTAACCTTAACCCTAACCCTATTCTGTACTGCAACCCTAACTAATCCCAACCCTAAACTTTACTGAAACCCAAACCCTAACCTAACCGTAAACTGTACCGTAACAATAACCCTAACCCTAACTCTAACCTGTACCGTAACCCTACCCCTAACCCTAACCTTAACTTGTACCGTAACCTTAACCCTAACGCTAACCCTAACCCTAACCCTAACACTAACCTCTACCTTAACCCTAACCCTAACACTAACCCTAAAGCTAACCTCTACCGTAACCCTAAACCTAACCATACCCTAACCCTAACCGATACCGTAACCCTAACCCTAAACCTAACTGTAACCCTAACTAGTACCATATACCTAACCCTAACCCTAACCCTACCATTAACCTGTACCGTAAATCTAACTCTAACCCTAACCCTAACCCTAACCCTAACTTGTACGGTACCATAACCCTAACCCTAACCCATTCTGTACTGTAATCCTAACTCAAATCTAAACTGTACCATAACCCTACCCTAACACTAACCATAAATCAAAACGCAACCTGTACCCTAACCCTAACCCTAACCCTAACCTCTATGGCAAGCCTAACCCTAACCCTAACAGTAACCCTAACCCTAACCTGTACCGTAATACTAACCCTAAACCTTACACTACCCCTAAACTTAAACCTAACATTTACCATAACCCTAACCCTAACCCTCACCCTAAACTGTACCATAACCCTGACCCTAACCCTAACCCTAACCCTAACCTGTACCGTAACCCTCAACCTAACCATAACCCTAACCCTAACCTGTACCGTAACCCTAACCTAACCCTCACCCTAACCTGTACTGTAACCCTAACACTAACCCTAAGCCTACCAGTAACACTAACCCAACCTGTATGGCAACACTAACCCTAATCCTAACCCGAACCCTAACACTAACCGTAACCCTTACCTGTCCCGTAAGACTAATCCTAACCCTAAACCTAACCTGCACCATAATCCTACCTGTAACACTAACCCTAACCTGTACCGTAACCCTAACCCTAACCTTAACCCTAACACTAACCTGTACCGTAACCCTAACCATAACACTAACCCTAACCCTAAATTGTATCGTAAACCTAACCCTCAACCTATCCCTAACCTACACTGTACCGTAACCCTAACACTAACCCTAACCCTAGCTCTAAACCTAACATGTACCCTCACCTTAACCATACCCCTAAACTCTATGGGAAACCTAACCCTAACACTAACCCTAATCTTAACCCTAACCCTAAACTGTACCGCAAACCTAACCCTAATTCTAACCCTAACACTGACCCTAAACCTTACGGTAAACCTAACCCTAAAAATAACCCTAACCCTAACCCTAACCCTAAACCTAACCATAAACAAAACCGCTACCGTAACCCTACCCTGACCCTAACCCTAACCCTAACCCTAACTGTACCATAAACCTAAGCCTAACCCTAACCTAACCATAACCTAAACCTAACCATAACCTGTACCGTACCGCTAAAACTAACCCTAACCATAACCCTAACCCTAACGCTAACCTATATCGTAACCCTAACCCTAAACCTCACCGTATCTGTAACTTGTTCCTTAAACCTAACCCTAACCATAACCCTAACCATAATCCTATCCTGTACCTAAACCTAACCCTAAGCCTAACCCCAACGCTAAACCTAACCAGAACCCTAACTTGTACCATAAACCTAACCCTATCCCTAAACCTAACCCTAACCTGTAACGTAACCCTAACCCAAATCCTAACCTGTACTGTAACCCTAACCCTAACCCTAAACCTAATCATAAAATGTACCATAACTGTAACCCTAACCCTAACCCTAAACCTACCTGTACCCTAAACCTAACCCTAACCGTAACCCTAACCGTTACTCTAACACTAACTTTAACCGTAACCTGTACTGTATACCTAAACATAACCCTAACCCTAACCCTAAACGTAAACCTAACCTGTACGGTACCCCTAACCTTAACCCTAAGTTGTACGGTACCCTCATCCTGACCCTAACCCTAACAAAACACTGTACCGTAACCCTAACCCTAACCCTGAAACTAACCATAACCTGTACCATAACCATAAACCTAACCCTTAACCTAACCCTAAACTGAACCGTAATCCTAACCCTTAACCTAATGCTAACCTGTACCGTAACCTAAACCCTACCCTAACCCTAACCTGTACCGCAACCCTAACATTAACCCTAAACCTAAACCTAACCCTAACCTCTACGGTAACCCTAACACTAACCCTAACCTTAACCTGTACCTCAACACTAACCCTAACCCTAAACCTAACCCTAAACCTGACCCTAACCTGTAATGTAGCCCTAAAACTAACCCTAACCCTAACCGTAACCCTAACTTGTACCGTAACCCTAACCCTAAACTGTACCAAAACCCTAACCTTAACTCTAACCCTAACCTGTACTGTAACCCTGACACTAACCTTAACCCTAACCTGTTCTGAAACCCTAACCCTAACCCTATCCCTAACACTAACCTGTACCGTAACCCTAACCCTAACACTAACTCTAACCCTAACTTGTACCGTAACCCTAAACCTAACCCTAACCCTAACCCTACCCTGTACCGTAATCCTAACCCTAACCTAATCCTAACCTGTACCATAACCCTAAGGCTAACTTTAACCCTAACTCTAACCTAACCTGTACACTAACCCTAAACCTAACCCTAAAACTAACCTGTACCGCAACCCTAACACTAACCGTAACCCTAACCCTAACCTGTACGGTAAAACTAACCCTAAACCTAACCCTAACCGTAACACTAACCCTAACCCTTCCCTGTACCGTAACACTAACCTTAACCCTAACCTGAACCGTAACCTTAAATCTAAACCTAACCCTAACCTGTACCATAACCCCTAGCCTAACTCTAACCCTAACCGTTACCATAACCCTAACCGTAACCCTAAACTGTACCGCAAACCTAACCGTAACCCTAACCCTAAACCTAACCCTAAACTTAAACATAACCTATACCGTAACCCTAAACCTAACCCTAACCCTAATCTGTACCATAACCCTAAACCAACCCTAAAACTAACCATAACCTGTACCATAACCCTAACCCTAACCCTAAACTGTACCGTAACAATAACCCTAACCCTAACTCTAACCTGTACCGCAACCTACCCCTAACCCTAAACGTAACTTGTACTGTTACCTTAACCCTAACCCTAACCCTAACACTAACCTCTACCTTAACCCTAACCCTAACACTAACCCTAACCTAACTTGTACCGTAACCCTAAACCTAACCCTAACCCTAAACCTACCCCTAACCCTAACCTGTACCGTAACCCTAACCCTAAACCTAAACATAATGCTAACCAGTACACTAACCCTAACCGTAACCCTATCCTGTACGGTACCCCTAAACCTAACCCTAACCCTAACCTGTATCGCAACCTTAACCCTAACCCTAACCCTAACCTGTACGGTAACCCTAACCCTAACCCTAACCCTTACCTGTACCTCAACATTAACCCTAACCCTAAACCTAACCCTAACCCTGACCCAAACCTGTACGGTATGCCTAACACTATCACTAACCCTAATCCTAACCCTAACTTGTACCGTAACCCTAACCCTAAACCTAAACCTATACTGTTCCGAAAACCTAACCTTAACCCTAACCCTAATCTGTACTGTAACCCTAACTAATCCCAACCCTAAACTTTACTGAAACCCAAACCCTAACCTAACCCTAAACTGTACCGTAACAATAACCCTAACCCTAACCCTAACCTGTACCGTAACCCTAAACCTAACCCTACCCTAACCCTAACGCTAACCTATACCGTGACCCTAACACTAAACCTAACCGTAACCCTAACTAATACCATATACCTAAATCCTAACTCTAACCCAAATCCTAACCCTAACCCTAACCTGTAACGTAACCCTAACCCTAAACCTAACCCTAACCTGTACTGTAAACCTAACCCTAAACCTAACCATAAAATGTACCATAACCGTAAACCTAACCCTAACCATAACAGTAACCCTAACCTGTACACTAACCCTAACCCTAACCCTAACTTGTACCGCATCCCTAACACTTACCCTAACCCTAACCCTTACCCTAACCTGTACGGTAACCCTAACCCTAACCCTAACCCTAACCTGTACCATAAATCTAACACTAACCCTAACCCTATGCCTAAACCTAACCTTAACCCTAACCCTAACACTAACCAGTACCATAACCCTAACCGTAACACTAAACACAACCCTTACCCTAACCCTAACCACTAACGTAACCGTAACCCTAACCCTAACGCTAAAATTAACCCTAATCTGTACCGTAACTCTAACCCTAACCCTAACCCTAACTCTAACCATTACCCTAACGCTACTTGTATGGTACCCTAACCCTAACCCTAACCAATCCTGAACCTTAATCCTAAATCTAACCCTAAACTGTACCGTAACCCTAACCCTAACCCTAAACCTAACCAGTACCGTAACTCTAACCCTAACACTAACCCTAACACTAACCCTACACTGTACCGTAAACTTAACCCTCACCCTAACGTGTACCGTAACCCTAACACTAACCCGAACCCAAACCCTAACTCTAAACCTAACCTGTACCCTAACCCTAACCCTAACCTGTACCTCAACACTAACCCTAACCTTAAACCAAACCCTAACCCTGACCCTAACCTGTACGGTATGCCTAACACGAACCCTACCACTAACCCTAACCCTAAATTGTACCGTAACCCTAACCCTAACCCTAACCCTATACTGTACCAAAAACCTAACCTTAACCCTAACCCTAACCTGTACTCTAACTGTAACACTAACCCTAACTCTAAACTTTACTTAAACCCTAACCCTAAACCTAACACTCAACTGTACCGTAACAATAACCCTAAACCTAACTCTAAACTGTACCGTAACCCTACCCCTAACCGTAACCGTAACTTGTACCGTAACCTTAACCCTAACCCTAACCATAACTCTAACCCTAACACTAACCTCTACCTTAACCCTAACCCTAACACTAACCCTAACCCTAACCTGTACCGTAACCCTAAACCTAACCCTACCCTAACCCTAACGCTAACCGATACCGTAACCCTAACCCTAAACCTAACCATAACCCTAACTAGTACCGTATACCTAACCCTAACCCTAACCCTAACCTGTACCGTAACCCTAAACCTAAACCTAAACATAATGCTAAACAGTACACTAACCCTAACCGTAACCCTATCCTGTACGGTACCCCTAAACCTAACCCTAACCCTAACCTGTACCGCAACCTTAACCCTAACCCTAACCCTAACCTGTACGGTAACCCTAACCCTAACCCTAACCCTTACCTGTACCTCAACACTAACCCTAACCCTAACCCTAACCCTAACCCTGACCCTAACCTGTACGGTATGCCTAACACTATCACTAACCCTAATCCTACCCTAACTTGTACCGTAACCCTAACCCTAAACCTAACCCTATACTGTTCCGAAAACCTAACCTTAACCCTAACCCTATTCTGTACTGCAACCCTAACTAATCCCAACCCTAAACTTTACTGAAACCCAAACCCTAACCTAACCCTAAACTGTACCGCAACAATAACCCTAACCCTAACTCTAACCTGTACCGTAACCCTACCCCTAACCCTAACCTTAACTTGTACCGTAACCTTAACCCTAACGCTAACCCTAACCCTAACCCTAACACTAACCTCTACCTTAACCCTAACCCTAACACTAACCCTAAAGCTAACCTCTACCGTAACCCTAAACCTAACCATACCCTAACCCTAACCGATACCGTAACCCTAACCCTAAACCTAACTGTAACCCTAACTAGTACCATATACCTAACCCTAACCCTAACCCTACCATTAACCTGTACCGTAAATCTAACTCTAACCCTAACCCTAACCCTAACCCTAACCCTAACTTGTACGGTACCATAACCCTAACCCTAACCCATTCTGTACCGTAATCCTAACTCAAATCTAAACTGTACCATAACCCTACCCTAACACTAACCATAAATCAAAATGTAACTTGTACCCTAACCCTAACCCTAACCCTAACCTCTATGGCAAGCCTAACCCTAACCCTAACAGTAACCCTAACCCTAACCTGTACCGTAATACTAACCCTAAACCTTACACTACCCCTAAACTTAAACCTAACATTTACCATAACCCTAACCCTAACCCTCACCCTAAACTGTACCATAACCCTGACCCTAACCCTAACCCTAACCTGTACCGTAACCCTCAACCTAACCATAACCCTAACCCTAACCTGTACCGTAACCCTAACCTAACCCTCACCCTAACCTGTACTGTAACCCTAACACTAACCCTAAGCCTACCAGTAACACTAACCCAACCTGTATGGCAACACTAACCCTAATCCTAACCCGAACCCTAACACTAACCGTAACCCTTACCTGTCCCGTAAGACTAATCCTAACCCTAAACCTAACCTGCACCATAATCCTACCTGTAACACTAACCCTAACCTGTACCGTAACCCTAACCCTAACCTTAACCCTAACACTAACCTGTACCGTAACCCTAACCATAACACTAACCCTAACCCTAAATTGTATCGTAAACCTAACCCTCAACCTATCCCTAACCTACACTGTACCGTAACCCTAACACTAACCCTAACCCTAGCTCTAAACCTAACATGTACCCTCACCTTAACCATACCCCTAAACTCTATGGGAAACCTAACCCTAACACTAACCCTAATCTTAACCCTAACCCTAAACTGTACCGCAAACCTAACCCTAATTCTAACCCTAACACTGACCCTAAACCTTACGGTAAACCTAACCCTAAAAATAACCCTAACCCTAACCCTAACCCTAAACCTAACCATAAACAAAACCGCTACCGTAACCCTACCCTGATCCTAACCCTAACCCTAACCCTAACTGTACCATAAACCTAAGCCTAACCCTAACCTAACCATAACCTAAACCTAACCATAACCTGTACCGTACCGCTAAAACTAACCCTAACCATAACCCTAACCCTAACGCTAACCTATATCGTAACCCTAACCCTAAACCTCACCGTATCTGTAACTTGTTCCTTAAACCTAACCCTAACCATAACCCTAACCATAATCCTATCCTGTACCTAAACCTAACCCTAAGCTAACCCTAACGCTAAACCTAACCAGAACCCTAACTTGTACCATAAACCTAACCCTATCCCTAAACCTAACCCTAACCTGTAACGTAACCCTAACCCAAACCCTAACCTGTACTGTAACCCTAACCCTAACCCTAAACCTAATCATAAAATGTACCATAACTGTAACCCTAACCCTAAACCTAACCCTAACCTTTGCCTGTACCGTAACCCTAACCCTAACCCTAAACCTACCTGTACCCTAAACCTAACCCTAACCGTAACCCTAACCGTTACTCTAACACTAACTTTAACCGTAACCTGTACTGTATACCTAAACAAAACCCTAACCCTAACCCTAAACGTAAACCTAACCGGTACGGTACACCTAACCTTAACCCTAAGTTGTACGGTACCCTCATCCTGACCCTAACCCTAACAAAACACTGTACCGTAACCCTAACCCTAACCCTGAAACTAACCATAACCTGTACCATAACCATAAACCTAACCCTTAACCTAACCCTAAACTGAACCGTAATCCTAACCCTTAACCTAATGTTAACCTGTACCGTAACCTAAACCCTACCCTAACCCTAACCTGTACCGCAAACCTAACATTAACCCTAAACCTAAACCTAGCCCTAACCTCTACGGTAACCCTAACACTAACCCTAACCTTAACCTGTACCTCAACACTAACCCTAACACTAAACCTAACCCTAAACCTGACCCTAACCTGTAATGTAGCCCTAAAACTAACCCTAACCCTAACCGTAACCCTAACTTGTACCGTAACCCTAACCCTAAACTGTACCAAAACCCTAACCTTAACTCTAACCCTAACCTGTACTGTAACCCTGACACTAACCCTAACCCTAACCTGTTCTGAAACCCTAACCGTAACCCTATCCCTAACACTAACCTGTACCCTAACCCTAACACTAACACTAACTCTAACCCTAACTTGTACCGTAACCCTAAACCTAACCCTAACCCTAACCCTACCCTGTACCGTAATCCTAACCCTAACCTAATCCTAACCTGTACCATAACCCTAACGCTAACTTTAACCCTAACTCTAACCTAACCTGAACACTAACCCTAAACCTAACCCTAAAGCTAACCTGTACCGCAACCCTAACACTAACCGTAACTCTAACCCTGACCCTAACCTGTACGTTATGCCTAACACGAACCCTACCACTACCCCTAACCCTAAATTGTACCGTAACCCTAACCCTAACCCTAACCCTATACTGTACCAAAAACCTAACCTTAACCCTAACCCTAACCTGTACTCTAACTGTAACACTAACCCTAACTCTAAACTTTACTTAAACCCTAACCCTAAACCTAACACTCAACTGTACCGTAACAATAACCCTAAACCTAACTCTAAACTGTACCGTAACCCTACCCCTAACCGTAACCGTAACTTGTACCGTAACCTTAACCCTAAACCTAACCATAACTCTAACCCTAACACTAACCTCTACCTTAACCCTAACCCTAACACTAACCCTAACCCTAACCTGTACCGTAACCCTAAACCTAACCCTACCCTAACCCTAACGCTAACCGATACCGTAACCCTAACCCTAAACCTAACCCTATATTGTTCCGAAAACCTAACCTTAACCCTAACCCTATTCTGTACTGCAACCCTAACTAATCCCAACCCTAAACTTTACTGAAACCCAAACCCTAACCTAACCCTAAACTGTACCGTAACAATAACCCTAACCCTAACTCTAACCTGTACCTTAACCCTACCCCTAACCCTAACCTTAACTTGTACCGTAACCTTAACCCTAACGCTAACCCTAACCCTAACCCTAACACTAACCTCTACCTTAACCCTAACCCTAACACTAACCCTAAAGCTAACCTCTACCGTAACCCTAAACCTAACCATACCCTAACCCTAACCGATACCGTAACCCTAACCCTAAACCTATCTGTAACCCTAACTAGTACCATATACCTAACCCTAACCCTAACCCTACCATTAACCTGTACCGTGAATCTAACTCTAACCCTAACCCTAACCCTAACCCTAACCCTAACCCTAACCCTAACTTGTACGGTACCATAACCCTAACCCTAACCCATTCTGTACCATAATCCTAACTCAAATCTAAACTGTACCATAACCCTACCCTAACACTAACCATAAATCAAAACGCAACCTGTACCCTAACCCTAACCCTAACCCTAACCTCTATGGCAAGCCTAACCCTAACCCTAACAGTAACCCTAACCCTAACCTGTACCGTAATACTAACCCTAAACCTTACACTAACCCTAAACTTAAACCTAACATTTACCATAACCCTAACCCTAACCCTCACCCTAAACTGTACCATAACCCTGACCCTAACCCTAACCCTAACCCTAACCTGTACCGTAACCCTCAACCTAACCATAACCCTAACCCTAACCTGTACCGAAACCCTAACCTAACCCTCACCCTAACCTGTACTGTAACCCTAACACTAACCCTAACCCTACCAGTAACACTAACCAAACCTGTATGGCAACACTAACCCTAATCCTAACCCGAACCCTAACACTAACCGTAACCCTTACCTGTCCCGTAAGACTAATCCTAACCCTAAACCTAACCTGCACCATAATCCTACCTGTAACACTAACCCTAACCTGTACCGTAACCCTAACCCTAACCTTAACCCTAACACTAACCTGTACTGTAACCCTAACCATAACACTAACCCTAACCCTAAATTGTATCGTAAACCTAACCCTCAACCTATCCCTAACCTACACTGTACCGTAACACTAACACTAAACCTAACCCTAGCTCTAAACCTAACATGTACCCTCACCTTAACCATACCCCTAAACTCTATGGGAAACCTAACACTAACCCTAATCTTAACCCTAACCCTAAACTGTACCACAAACCTAACCCTAATTCTAACCCTAACACTGACCCTAAACCTTACGGTAAACCTAACCCTAAAAATAACCCTAACCCTAACCCTAACCCTAAACCTAACCATAAACAAAACCGCTACCGTAACCCTACCCTGACCCTAACCCTAACCCTAACCCTAACTGTCCCATAAACCTAAGCCTAACCCTAACCTAACCATAACCTAAACCTAACCATAACCTGTACCGTACCGCTAAAACTAACCCTAACCATAACCCTAACCCTAACGCTAACCTATATCGTAACCCTAACCCTAAACCTCACCGTATCTGTAACTTGTTCCTTAAACCTAACCCTAACCATAATCCTATCCTGTACCTAAACCTAACCCTAAGCCTAACCCTAACGCTAAACCTAACTAGAACCCTAACTTGTACCATAAACCTAACCCTATCCCTAAACCTAACCCTAACCTGTAACGTAACCCTAACCCAAACCCTAACCTGTACTGTAACCCTAACCCTAACCCTAAACCTAATCATAAAATGTACCATAACTGTAACCCTAACCCTAAACCTAACACTAACCTAACACTGACCCTAACCTTTGCCTGTACCGTAACCCTAACCCTAACCCTAAACCTACCTGTACCCTAAACCTAACCCTAACCGTAACCCTAACCGTTACTCTAACACTAACTTTAACCGTAACCTGTACTGTATACCTAAACATAACCCTAACCCTAACCCTAAACGTAAACCTAACCTGTACGGTACCCCTAACCTTAACCCTAAGTTGTACGGTACCCTCATCCTGACCCTAACCCTAACAAAACACTGTACCGTAACCCTAACCCTAACCCTGAAACTAACCATAACCTGTACCATAACCATAAACCTAACCCTTAACCTAACCCTAAACTGAACCGTAATCCTAACCCTTAACCTAATGCTAACCTGTACCGTAACCTAAACCCTACCCTAACCCTAACCTGTACCGCAACCCTAACATTAACCCTAAACCTAAACCTAACCCTAACCTCTACGGTAACCCTAACACTAACCCTAACCTTAACCTGTACCTCAACACTAACCCTAACCCTAAACCTAACCCTAAACCTGACCCTAACCTGTAATGTAGCCCTAAAACTAACCCTAACCCTAACCGTAACCCTAACTTGTACCGTAACCCTAACCCTAAACTGTACCAAAACCCTAACCTTAACTCTAACCCTAACCTGTACTGTAACCCTGACACTAACCTTAACCCTAACCTGTTCTGAAACCCTAACCCTAACCCTATCCCTAACACTAACCTGTACCGTAACCCTAACCCTAACGCTAACTCTAACCCTAACTTGTACCGTAACCCTAAACCTAACCCTAACCCTAACCCTACCCTGTACTGTAATCCTAACCCTAACCTAATCCTAACCTGTACCATAACCCTAAGGCTAACTTTAACCCTAACTCTAACCTAACCTGAACACTAACCCTAAACCTAACCCTAAAACTAACCTGTACCGCAACCCTAACACTAACCGTAACCCTAACCCTAACCCTAACCTGTACGGTAAAACTAACCGTAAACCTAACCCTAACTGTAACACTAACCCTAACCCTTCCCTGTACCGTAACACTAACCTTAACCCTAACCTGAACCGTAACCTTAAATCTAAACCTAACCCTAACCTGTACCATAACCCTAAGCCTAACTCTAACCCTAACCGTTACCATAACCCTAACCGTAACCCTAAACTGTACCGCAAACCTAACCGTAACCCTAACCCTAAACCTAACCCTAAACTTAAACATAACCTATACCGTAACCCTAAACCTAACCCTAACCCTAATCTGTACCATAACCCTAAACCAACCCTAAAACTAACCATAACCTGTACCATAACCCTAACCCTAACCCTAAACTGTACCGTAACAATAACCCTAACCCTAACTCTAACCTGTACCGCAACCTACCCCTAACCCTAAACGTAACTTGTACTGTTACCTAACACTAACCCTAACCCTAACACTAACCTCTACCTTAACCCTAACCCTAACACTAACCCTAACCTAACTTGTACCGTAACCCTAAACCTAACCCTAACCCTAAACCTACCCCTAACCCTAACCTGTACCGTAACCCTAACCCTAAACCTAAACATAATGCTAACCAGTACACTAACCCTAACCGTAACCCTATCCTGTACGGTACCCCTAAACCTAACCCTAACCCTAACCTGTATCGCAACCTTAACCCTAACCCTAACCCTAACCTGTACGGTAACCCTAACCCTAACCCTAACCCTTACCTGTACCTCAACACTAACCCTAACCCTAAACCTAACCCTAACCCTGACCCAAACCTGTACGGTATGCCTAACACTATCACTAACCCTAATCCTAACCCTAACTTGTACCGTAACCCTAACCCTAAACCTAACCCTATACTGTTCCGAAAACCTAACCTTAACCCTAACCCTAATCTGTACTGTAACCCTAACTAATCCCAACCCTAAACTTTACTGAAACCCAAACCCTAACCTAACCCTAAACTGTACCGTAACAATAACCCTAACCTAACCCTAACCTGTACCGTAACCCTAAACCTAACCCTACCCTAACCCTAACGCTAACCTATACCGTGACCCTAACACTAAACCTAACCGTAACCCTAACTAGTACCGTATACCTAAATCCTAACCCTAACCAAATCCTAACCCTAACCCTAACCTGTAACGTAACCCTAACCCTAAACCTAACCCTAACCTGTACTGTAAACCTAACCCTAAACCTAACCATAAAATGTACCATAACCGTAAACCTAACCCTAACCATAACAGTAACCCTAACCTGTACACTAACCCTAACCCTAACCCTAACTTGTACCGCATCCCTAACACTTACCCTAACCCTAACCCTTACCCTAACCTGTACGGTAACCCTAACCCTAACCCTAACCCTAACCTGTACCATAAATCTAACACTAACCCTAACCCTATGCCTAAACCTAACCTTAACCCTAACCCTAACACTAACCAGTACCATAACCCTAACCGTAACACTAAACACAACCCTTACCCTAACCCTAACCACTAACGTAACCGTAACCCTAACCCTAACGCTAAAATTAACCCTAATCTGTACCGTAACTCTAACCCTAACCCTAACCCTAACTCTAACCATTACCCTAACGCTACTTGTATGGTACCCTAACCCTAACCCTAACCAATCCTGAACCTTAATCCTAAATCTAACCCTAAACTGTACCGTAACCCTAACCCTAACCCTAACCCTATACTGTACCAAAAACCTAACCTTAACCCTAACCCTAACCTGTACTCTAACTGTAACACTAACCCTAACTCTAAACTTTACTTAAACCCTAACCCTAAACCTAACACTCAACTGTACCGTAACAATAACCCTAAACCTAACTCTAAACTGTACCGTAACCCTACCCCTAACCGTAACCGTAACTTGTAGCGTAACCTTAAACCTAACCCTAACCATAACTCTAACCCTAACACTAACCTCTACCTTAACCCTAACCCTAACACTAACCCTAACCCTAACCTGTACCGTAACCCTAAACCTAACCCTACCCTAACCCTAACGCTAACCGATACCGTAACCCTAACCCTAAACCTAACCATAACCCTAACTAGTACCGTATACCTAACCCTAACCCTAACCCTAACACTAACCTCTACCTTAACCCTAACCCTAACACTAACCCTAAAGCTAACCTCTACCGTAACCCTAAACCTAACCATACCCTAACCCTAACCGATACCGTAACCCTAACCCTACACCTAACTGTAACCCTAACTAGTACCATATACCTAACCCTAACCCTAACCCTACCATTAACCTGTACCGTAAATCTAACTCTAACCCTAACCCTAACCCTAACCCTAACCCTAACCCTAACTTGTACGGTACCATAACCCTAACCCTAACCCATTTTGTACCATAATCCTAACTCAATTCTAAACTGTACCATAACCCTACCCTAACACTAACCATAAATCAAAATGTAACTTGTACCCTAACCCTAACCCTAACCCTAACCTCTATGGCAAGCCTAACCCTAACCCTAACAGTAACCCTAACCCTAACCTGTACCGTAATACTAACCCTAAACCTTACACTACCCCTAAACTTAAACCTAACATTTACCATAACCCTAACCCTAACCCTCACCCTAAACTGTACCATAACCCTGACCCTAACCCTAACCCTAACCCTAACCCTAACCTGTACCGTAACCCTCAACCTAACCATAACCCTAACCCTAACCTGTACCGTAACCCTAACCTAACCCTCACCCTAACCTGTACTGTAACCCTAACATTAACCCTAACCCTACCAGTAACACTAACCCAACCTGTATGGCAACACTAACCCTATTCCTAACCCGAACCCTAACACTAACCGTAACCCTTACCTGTCCCGTAAGACTAATCCTAACCCTAAACCTAACCTGCACCATAATCCTACCTGTAACACTAACCCTAACCTGTACCGTAACCCTAACCCTAACCTTACCCTAACACTAACCTGTACCGTAACCCAAACCATAACACTAACCCTAACCCTAAATTGTATCGTAAACCTAACCCTCAACCTATCCCTAACCTACACTGTACCGTAACCCTAACACTAACCCTAACCCTAGCTCTAAACCTAACATGTACCCTCACCTTAACCATACCCCTAAACTCTATGGGAAACCTAACCCTAACACTAACCCTAATCTTAACCCTAACCCTAAACTGTACCGCAAACTTAACCCTAATTCTAACCCTAACACTGACCCTAAACCTTACGGTAAACCTAACCCTAAAAATAACCCTAACCCTAACCCTAACCCTAAACCTAACCATAAACAAAACCGCTACCGTAACCCTACCCTGACCCTAGCCCTAACCCTAACCCTAACTGGACCATAAACCTAAGCCTAACCCTAAACCTAACCATAACCTAAACCTAACCATAACCTGTACCGTACCGCTAAAACTAACCCTAACCATAACCCTAACCCTAACGCTAACCTATATCGTAACCCTAACCCTAAACCTCACCGTATCTGTAACTTGTTCCTTAAACCTAACCCTAACCATAACCCTAACCATAATCCTATCCTGTACCTAAACCTAACCCTAAGCCTAACCCTAACGCTAAACCTAACCAGAACGCTAACTTGTACCATAAACCTAACCCGATCCCTAAACCTAACCCTAACTTGTAACGTAACCCTAACCCAAACCCTAACCTGTACTGTAACCCTAACCCTAACCCTAAACCTAATCATAAAATGTACCATAACTGTAACCCTAACCCTAAACCTAACACTAACCTAACACTAACCCTAACCCTTCCCTGTACCGTAACACTAACCTTAAGCCTAACCTGAACCGTAACCTTAAATCTAAACCTAACCCTAACCTGTACCATAACCCTAAGCCTAACTCTAACCCTAACCGTTACCATAACCCTAACCGTAACCCTAAACTGTACCGCAAACCTAACCGCAACCCTAACCCTAAACCTAACCCTAAACTTAAACATAACCTATACCGTAACCCTAAACCTAACCCTAACCCTAATCTGTACCATAACCCTAAACCAACCCTAAAACTAACCATAACCTGTACCATAACCCTAACCCTAACCCTAAACTGTACCGTAACAATAACCCTAACCCTGACTCTAACCTGTACCGCAACCTACCCCTAACCCTAAACGTAACTTGTACTGTTACCTTAACCCTAACCCTAACCCTAACACTAACCTCTACCTTAACCGTAACCCTAACACTAACCCTAACCTAACTTGTACCGTAACCCTAAACCTAACCCTAACCCTAAACCTACCCCTAAACCTAACCTGTACCGTAACCCTAACCCTAAACCTAAACATAATGCTGCTAACCAGTACACTAACCCTAACCTTAACCCTATCCTGTACGGTACCCCTAAACCTAACCCTAACCCTAACCTGTATCGCAACCTTAACCCTAACCCTAACCCTAACCTGTACGGTAACCCTAACCCTAACCCTAACCCTTACCTGTACCTCAACATTAACCCTAACCCTAAACCTAACCCTAACCCTGACCCAAACCTGTACGGTATGCCTAACACTATCACTAACCCTAATCCTACCCTAACTTGTACCGTAACCCTAACCCTAAACCTAACCCTATACTGTTCCGAAAACCTAACCTTAACCCTAACCCAAATCTGTACTGTAACCCTAACTAATCCCAACCCTAAACTTTACTGAAACCCAAACCCTAACCTAACCCTAAACTGTACCGTAACAATAAACCTAACCCTAACCCTAACCCTAACCTGTACCGTAACCCTAAACCTAACCCTACCCAACCCTAACGCTAACCTATACCGTGACCCTAACACTAAACCTAACCGTAACCCTAACTAGTACCGTATACCTAAACCCTAACCCTAACCCAAATCCTAACCCTAACCCTAACCTGTAACGTAACCCTAACCCTAAACCTAACCCTAACCTGTACTGTAAACCTAACCCTAAACCTAACCATAAAATGTACCATAACCGTAAACCTAACCCTAACCATAAGAGTAACCCTAACCTGTACACTAACCCTAACCCTAACCCTAACTTGTACTGCATCCCTAACACTTACCCTAACCCTAACCCTTACCCTAACCTGTACGGTAACCCTAACCCTAACCCTAACCCTAACCTGTACCATAAATCTAACACTAACCCTAACCCTATGCCTAAACCTAACCTTAACCCTAACCCTAACACTAACCAGTACCATAACCCACCCGTAACACTAAACACAACCCTTACCCTAACCCTAACCACTAACGTAACCGTAACCCTAACCCTAACGCTAAAATTAACCCTAATCTGTACCGTAACTCTAACCCTAACCCTAACCCTAACTCTAACCATTACCCTAACGCTACTTGTATGGTACCCTAACCCTAACCCTAACCAATCCTGAACCTTAATCCTAAATCTAACCCTAAACTCTACCGTAACCCTAACCCTAACCCTAAACCTAACCAGTACCGTAACTCTAACCCTAACACTAACCCTAACACTAACCCTACACTGTACCGTAAACTTAACCCTCACCCTAACGTGTACCGTAACCCTAACACTAACCCGAACACAAACCCTAACTCTAAACCTAACCTGTACCCTAACCCTAACCCTAAACTGCACCTCAACACTAACCCTAACCTTAAACCAAACCCTAACCCTGACCCTAACCTGTACGGTATGCCTAACACGAACCCTACCACTAACCCTAACCCTAAATTGTACCGTAACCCTAACCCTAACCCTAACCCTATACTGTACCAAAAACCTAACCTTAACCCTAACCATAACCTGTACTCTAACTGTAACACTAACCCCAACTCTAAACTTTACTTAAACCCTAACCCTAAACCTAACACTCAACTGTACCGTAACAATAACCCTAAACCTAACTCTAAACTGTACCGTAACCCTACCCCTAACCATAACCGTAACTTGTACCGTAACCTTAACCCTAACCCTAAACATAACTCTAACCCTAACACTAACCTCTACCTTAACCCTAACCCTAACACTAACCCTAACCCTAACCCGTACCGTAACCCTAAACCTAACCCTACCCTAACCCTAACGCTAACCGATACCGTAACCCTAACCCTAACCTAACCATAACCCTAACTAGTACCGTATACCTAACCCTAACCCTAACCCTAACCTGTACCGTAACCCTAAACCTAAACCTAAACATAATGCTAACCAGTACACTAACCCTAACCGTAACCCTATCCTGTACGGTACCCCTAAACCTAACCCTAACCCTAACCTGTACCGCAACCTTAACCCTAACCCTAACCCTAACCTGTACGGTAACCCTAACCTAACCCTAACCCTTACCTGTACCTCAACACTAACCCTAACCCTAACCCTAACCCTAACCCTGACCCTAAC
>JAEUCK010008046.1:0-24762 GCA_017311455.1 Otocyon megalotis megalotis | reverse complement strand
AAACAAAACCTAACCTGTACCGTAACCCTAAACATTACCCTAGCCCTAATGCCAACCTATACCGTAAACCTAACCCTAAACCTAACCATAACCATAATTTGTACCGTAACTCTAACCCTATCCCTAAACCGAACCTTAACCCAAACCTGTAGGGTAACCCTAACCATAACCCTAACCCTAACCTGTACCGCAAACCTAACCCTAACTCTAACCCTGACACTAATCTGTAGGGTAACCCTATCCCTAACCCTAACACTAACCTATACTGTAAACCTAACCCTAAACCTAACCGTAACCCTAACTTGTACCGTATCCCTAACACTAACCCTAACCCTTACCTGTACCGTAACCCTAACCCTAATCTTGACCCTAACTCTAAACCTAACCTGTAATCTAACCCTAACCCTAACCTCTATGGCAAAATTAACCCTAACCCTAACACTAACCCTAACCCTAACCTGTACCGTAACACTAACCCTAACACTAACCCAAAACCTAACCCTAAACCTAAACAGAACCCTAACCATAAACCCACACATATCCGTAAACGCATCCCAAACCTGTACACTAACCCTAAACGTAACTCTTAAAACAACACTAAGCATAACCCTAACCACTACTGTAACTCTAACCCTATACATAACCCTAACCCTAACCATAACACTAACCTGTACCATAACCCTAACCCTAACCCTAACCCTAAACCTAACCCTAACCTGTACGGTAACCCTAACCCTAACCCTAACCCTAACCCTAACCTGTACTGTAACCCTAACCCTAACCTTAAACCTAACTCTAAACCTAACCAGTACCCTAACCCTAACACTAAACCTAACCTCTACGGCAAACCTAACCTTAACCCAAACACTAACCCTAACCCTAACTTGTACCATAACACTACCCTAAAACTAACCCAAAACCTTACCCTAAACTTAACCCTAACCCTAACCCTAATCGTAAATGTATCCCTAACCTGTACCGTAACCCTAACGGTAAGGCTAACCTCAATCCTAAGCATAACCCTAACCACTACCGTAATCACAACCCTAACCCTGACCGTAACTCTGACCCTAACGTGTACTGTAACCCTAACCCTAACCTAACCCTAACCTTAATCCTAAACCTAACCCTAAACCTAACGCTAACCCTAAACCAAACACTTACCTGTACCGTAACCATACCCCTAACCATAAACCTAACCTGTACCATAACCCTAACCCTAACCTTAAACCTAACTCTAAACCTAACCAGTACCGTAACTCTAACACTAAACCTAACCTCTATGGCAAACCTAACCTTAACCCAAACACTAACCCTAACCCTAACCTGTACCATAACACTAACCCTAAAACTAACCCAAAACCTTACCCTAAACCTGACCCTAACCCTAACCCTAACCCTAATCGTAAATGTATCCCAAACCTGTACTGTAACCCTAACGGTAACGCTACCTCAACCCTAAGCATAACCCTAACCACTACCGTAATCGTAACCCTAACCGTAACTGTAACCCTAACCTTAACCTAACCCTAACCCTTACCCTAACCCTAACCCTCACCCTAACCCTACCCACAACTGTACCGCAGCCCTAACCCTAACCCTAACCCTAACACTAACCCTAAACCTAACGCTAACCCTAAACCTAACCCTTACCTGTAACCCTACCCACAACTGTACCAGAACCCTAACCCATAGCCCAAACCGTAAACCTAACCTGTACCGTAACCCTAACCCTAACCCTAAAGCTAACCCTACCCATAACCCTACCCACAACTGTACCACAAGCCTAACCCTAAACCTAACCCTAACCTAACCCTAACCGTAACCCTTACCTGTACTGTAACACTTACCCTAACCCTAAACCTAATCTCTACCATAACCGTAAACATAAACCAAACCCTAACCATAACCCTAACCTGTACTGTAACCCTAACAATAACCCTAACCCTAACCTGTAACAAAACCCTAAACCTAACCCTAACCCTACCCTGTACCGTAACCCTAACCCTAACCTGTACCGTAACCTAACCTTAAACTTAAACCTAACTATAAACCTAACCTGTACCCTAACCCTAACCCTAACCCTAAATCTAAAGTGTATGGCAAACCTAACCCTAACCCTAACACTAACCCTAACTCTATCCTGTACTGTAACACTAAACCTAACCCTAACCCTAAACCTAAACCTAACCTCTACCCTAACCCTAACCCTAACCCTAACCTGTACCGTATTCCTAGCACTAACCCTAAACCTAAACTGTACTGTAACCCTAACCCTAACCCTAACCCTAACTTGTATCGTAAACATAACACTAACACTAACCCTAAGCCTACCTTGTACAGTAACGGTACACTAACCCTAACCTGTTCCGTAAACCTGATCCTAACCCGACACCTAACCCTAACCTGTACCGTAAGCCTAACCCTACCAATAACCCTAATCCTAAATTGTACCGTAACCCTAAACCTAAGCCTAACCCTAAAACTACACTGTACCGTAACACTAACTCTAACCCTAACACTAACCTGTACCATATTCGTAACCCTAGACTTAACCCTAACTCTAAATCTAACCTTTACCCTAACCCTAATCCTAACCTCTATGGCAAACGTAATCCTAAACCTAACACTAACCATAACCCTAAACTGTACCGTAACACTAACCCTAACCCTAACCCTAAACCTTACACTAAACCTAACCTCAACCCTAACCCTAACCCTAACCCTAAATGTAACCATAAACCTCACCTCTACCATAACCCTAACCGTAACTAAACCCAACCCTAAGCCCTACCCTAACCACTACCGTAAACCTAACCCTAACACTAACAGTAACAGTAACCCTAATCCTAATGCTAACCTGTACCGTAAACATAACCCTAACCCTAACCCTAACCTGTACCACAAGCTGAACCCTCACCCTAACCCTGACCCTAACCCTAAACTGTACAGTAACCCTAACCCTAATCCTAACCCTAAACCTAACCCTAACCTGTACCATAACCCTAAACCTAAACATAATGCTAAACTGTACCATAACCTTACCCTAATGGTAACACTAAACTGTAATGCAAACCTAACCCTAAGCCTAACCCTAACCCTAACCCTAAGCTCTTTGGTAATATTAACCCTAACCCTAACCCTAACCTGTACCGCAACCCTAACGCTACCCTAATCCTAACCCTAACCCTAAACCTAACCGTAACGGTAAACCTAAACTGTACTGTAACCCTCACCGTAACCCTCAACCCATCCCAAAACCTAACCCTAAACCTAACCCTAACTCTAACCTATACCGTAACCCTAACCATAAACCTAACAGTAACCCTAACTTGTTCCGTAACACTAACCCTAACCTGTACCATAACCCTAAGCCTTACCTGTACCGTAACCCTAACCCAAACCCTAACCTGTACCGTAACCCTAACCATAACTCTAACCCTAAACTGTACCATAACCCTAAACCTAACACTTACCCTAAACTGTAACGTAACCCTAACCCTAAACCTAACCCTTACCTGTACCGTAACCCTATCCTTAATCTTAACCCTAACTCTAAATCCTAACCTGTACCCTAACCCTAACCCTAATCTAACCTCTATGGCAAACCTAAACCTAACCCTAACCCTAACATGTACCGTAACACTAACCCTAAACTAACCCAAAACCTAATCCTAAACCTAAACATAACCCTAACCCTAACACTAACCCTCACCGTAAACGTATCCCAAACCTGTACCGTAACCCTAACCATAAACCTAAAATCAACCCTAAGCCTAACCCTAACCACTTTGGTAACCGTAACCCTAAACCTAAACCTAAACCTAACTGTAACCCTAACCCTAAACCTAAACCTAACTCTAACCTGTACCATAACCCTACACTACCCCGAACCCTAACCAAACCCAACCTGTACCATAACCCTAACCCTAACCTGTACCGTAACAGTTCCTAAACCTAACCATAACCCTAACCTGTATGGTAACCCTAACCCTAATCCAAATCCTAACCCTAACCGGTATCATAACCTTAACCTTAAACCTAACCCTAACCGTAACCCTAAACTGTACCGTATCCCTAACCCTACCCTAAACCAAAATCTAACCTGTACTGTAACACTAAACCTTACACTAACATTAATGCTAACGTATACTGTAACCCTAACGGTAAACCTAACCGTAACCATAACTTGTACCGTAACTCTAACCCTAAACCTAAACCGAACCTTAACCCAAAACTGTACGGTAACCCTAACCATAACCCTAACCCTAACCTGTACCGCAACCCTAACCCTAAACCTAACCCTAACCGTAACACTAACAGGTACCGTAACCCTAATCGTAACCCTAAACACAACCCTAACCCTAACCACACGTCTACCGTAACCCTACCATAACCCTAACCCTAACTTGTACCGTAATCCTAACCCTAACTCTAAACCTAAAGCTAACCCAAACCCTAACCTTTACCTGTACCGTAACCATACCCCTAACCGTAACCCTAACCTTTCCCGGAACCCTAACCCTAAACCTAACACTAACCCTAAACCTAACCCTAACCTGTCCCAGAACCCGAACCCTAAACCTAATCCTAACCCTAACACTAACCCTAAACCTTACCTGTACCGTAACCCTAACACTAACCCCAACACTAATGCTAACCCTAACACTGACACTAACCTGTACGGTAACTCTAACCCTAACCGTAACCCTAACCCTAACCCTAAACCTGAACAGCAACCCTAACCCTAACCCTAAACCTAACCCTAATCTGTACCGCAACCCTAACACTAACACTAACATTAACCTGTACCGCAACCCTAACCCTAAACCTAACCCACACCTGACACTAACCTGTACGGTAACCCTAACCCTAAACATAACCCTAACCCTTACCCTAACCATAACCCTAATCCTAACACTAACCCTAACCCTAACATCTACCGTACCCCTAACCCTAACACTAACCCTAAACCTAACGATAACTTGTACCGTAACCCTAACCCTAAACCTAACCCTACCCTGAACTGTAACTCTAAACCTAACAATAAACATACCCGTAACCCTAAATCACAACTGGACTGCAACCCTAACCATAACGCTAACCCTAACCCTAACCGTAACCATTACCTGTACCGTAACACTAACCCTAACCCTATCCCTAACCTGTACCGAAACCCTACCCTAAACCTAAGCCTAACCATAACCCTAACCTGTACCGAAACCCTAATCCTATCCCTAACCATAAACTGTACCATAAACCTAACCCTAACAATTAACCTAACCTGTACCGTAACCCTAACCCTAATCGTAACCTGTACCGTACCCTAAAACTAACCTTAACCCTAACCCTAAACCTAACACTAACATGTACCATAACCCTAACCCTAACATTAACACTAACCATAAATTGTACCACAACCCTAAACCTAACCCTAACGCTAAACCTACACTGTACCGTAACACTAAACCTAACCCTAACCCTAACCTGTACCGTAATCCTAACCCTAACCTTAACCCTAACTCTAAACCTAACCTGTACCTAAATCTAACCCTAACCCTAAACTCTACGGCAAACCTAACCCTAACCCTAAAACAAACCCTAACCATAATCTATACTGTAAGACTAAACCTAACCCTAACCCTAACCGTAACCCGTAAACCTAACCTGTACCGTAACCCTAACAGTAATACTAAAGCCAACCCTAGGCCTAACCCTAAACACCACCATAACCTTAACCGTAACCCTAACCCTAACTATAACCTATACCATAACGCTAACCCTAAGCCTAACATTAACCCTAACACAACCTAACCCTAACCATAACCCTAAACTTTACCGTAACCCTAACGCTAACCGTAACCTGTACCGTAACCCTACCGCTAACCCTAATCCTAACCTGTACCGTAACCCTATCCCTAATCCTAACCCTAACTCTAACACTAACCTGTACCGTAACCCTATCCTAACAGTAACCCTAACCCTAAATTGGTCCGTAACCCTAAACCTAACCCTAACCCTAACCCTAGCTCTACCGTAACCCTATCCATAACCCTAACCCGTACCTGCACCGTAACCTTAACCCTAATTTTAACCCTATCTCTAAACCTAACCTGTACACTAACCCTAACCCTAACCCTAACACTAACCGTAAACGTATCCCAAACCTGTATCGTAACCCTAACCCAAAAAGAACCCTAAGCCTAACCCTAACCACTTCCAAAACCGTAACCGTAACCCTAAACCTAACCCTACACTTACCCTACCCCTAAACCTAACCCTAACCTTAACCCTAACCCAAACCTATCCCGTACACTAACCCTAACGCTTACCCTAACCCTAAACATTAGCTGTACCATGCCCCTAACCGTAACCCTAATCTGTGCCGTAACCCTAACCCTAAACCTTACCCTACCCCTAACCTGAAACCTACCCTTAACGCTAACCCACAACTGTACCTCAACCCTATCCGTAACCCTACCCTAACCCTAACAGTAACACTTGCCTGTACCGTAACACTTACCCTAAACCTAAACCTACCTGTACCGAAACCCTAACCCTAACCCTAACACTACCTTTTAC
Source organism: Otocyon megalotis megalotis (assembly GCA_017311455.1). Taxonomy (NCBI): domain Eukaryota; kingdom Metazoa; phylum Chordata; class Mammalia; order Carnivora; family Canidae; genus Otocyon; species Otocyon megalotis. The sequence continues at coordinate 18,180 of JAEUCK010008046.1, read as the reverse complement.
CTTAAACCTAACCCTAACCCTAACGCTAACCCTAACCCTTACCTGTACCATAACCCGAACCCTAACCTTAACCCTAACTATAAACCTAACCTGTACCCTAAACCTAACCCTAAATCTAAATTCTATGGCAGACCTAACCCTAACCCTAACCCTAACCCTAAACCTAACCTGTACCGTAACCCTAACCCTAACACTAACCCTAAACCTAACCATAACCCTAAACTCTACCATACCCCTAACCCTAACCCTAAACCTAACCATAACCTGTACCGTAACCCTAACCGTAACCTAACTCTAACCTGTACCATAACCCTAACCCTAACCCTAACCCTAACCCCAACGCTAACCCTACCCTAACACTTACCTGTACCGTAACCAAACCCCTAACCGTAACCCTAACCTGTACCGTAACCCTAACCCTAACACTTACGTGTACCGTAGCACTAAACCTAACACTAAACGTAACCGTAAACCTAACCCTAACCGTAACCTTTACCTTTACTGTAACACTTACCCTAACCCTAAACCTAACCTGTAACAAAACCCTAACACTAACCCTAACCCTACCCTGTACCGTAACCCTTAAGCTAACCCTAAACCTAACCAAAACCTGTTCCATAACCCTAACCCTAACTTTAACCCTAACTATAAACCTAAACTGTACCTTAACCCTAACCCTAACCCTAACAAAACCCTAAACTTAACCTGTACCATAACACTAACGCTAACCCTCAACCTAACCCTAACCCTAAACCTAAACTGTACCATAACCCTAACCCTAACACTAACCTTAACCCTAACTTTTATCGTAACCCTAAACCTAACCCTAACCTGTACTATAACCCAACCCTAAACATAACACAAACACTAACCCTACCCTGTACCGTAACCCTAAACCTAACACTAACCTATACCATAACCCTAACTCTAACCGTAACCCAAACCTTACTCTAACCTGAACTATAACCCTAAACCTAACCCTAACCCTAAATCTAACCTATACCGTAACCCTAACCATAAACCTAACTGTAACCGTAACTTGTTCCGTAACCCTAACCCTAACCCTAACCTGTACCGTAACCCTAACCCTAACGTGTACCGTAACAGTTCCTAAACCTAACCATAACCCTAACGTGTATGGTAACCCTAACCCTAACCCAAACCCTAACCCTAACCGGTACCATAACCCTAAACTTAACCCTAACCCTAAACTGTACCGTATCCCGAACCCTACCCTAAACCAAAACCTAACCTGTACCGTAACCCTAAACATTACCCTAGCCCTAATGCCAACCTATACCGTAAACCTAACCCTAAACCTAACCATAACCATAACTTGTACCGTAACTCTAACCCTATCCCTAAACCGAACCTTAACCCAAACCTGTAGGGTAACCCTAACCATAACCCTAACCCTAACCTGTACCGCAAACCTAACCCTAACTCTAACCCTGACACTAATCTGTAGGGTAACCCTATCCCTAACCCTAACACTAACCTATACTGTAAACCTAACCCTAAACCTAACCGTAACCCTAACTTGTACCGTATCCCTAACACTAACCCTAACCCTAACTTGTACCATAACCCAACCACTAACACTAAACATGACTTGTACTGTAACCCTAACCTTAACCCTAACCCTAACCCTTACTTGTATCGTAACCATAACACTAACCTTAACCCTAACCCTACCCTGTGCTGTAACCGTAACCCTAAGCCTAATCCTAACCTGTACTGTAAACCTAACCCTAACACTAACACTAACCCTAACACTACCCTAACCTGTACTGTAACCCTAAAGCTAACCCTAACCCTAACCCTAACCCTAACCCTAACTTATAACGTAACCCTAACCTTAAACCTTAACGTAACCCTAACTTGCTCCGTAACCCTAAACCTAACCCTAACCATAACCTGTACCATAACCCAAACTGTAACCCTAACCTGTACCGTAACCCTAACCCTAACCCTAACGTAACCATAACCTCTAACTTAGCCGTAACCCTAACCCTAACCCTAACCCAAACCTTACCATAATCATAACCCTAAACTGTATGGTAAACTTAACCCTAACCCTAACCCTAACCCTAATCCTAACCTTAACCCTAACCTGCACCGTAACCCTAACCCTAAACCTAACTCTAACCCTAAACATAACCTATGCCATAACCCTAAACCTAACCCTAAACCAAACCCTAACCTAACCCTTATCTTTACCATAACCCTAACGCTAACCCTAAACCTGAAGCTAACCTGTACGATAAATGAAACCTAACCCTAACCCTAACCTGTACCGCAATGATACCCCTAAACCTAACCCTAAACTGTACGGTAACCCTAACCCTAAGCTGTACCGTAACCCTAACCCTACCCCTAAACCTAACCCTAACCTGTACCGTAACCATAACCCTAACCCTGAAACTAACCCTTACCTGTACCGTAACCCTAACCCTAACCCTAACCCTAACCCTGACCTGTACCGTAACCCTAAAACTATCCCTAAACCTAACCCTAACCTATGACGTAACCCTAACCCTAAACCTTACCGTAACCCTAATGTTGCATAACCCTAACCCTAAAACTAAACCTAACCTATACCGTAACCCTAACCCTAACCCTAACCTGTACCGTAACCCTAACCCTAACCGTAACGTAACCATAATATCTAACGTAACCCTAACCTAACGCTAAACCTGAACCTAACCTTAACCTTTACCATAACCCTAAACTGTATGGTAACCCTAACCCTAACCCTAACCCGAACCATAACCATAACCCTAACCTGTACCTTAACCATAATCCTAAACCTAATACTAAACTGTACCTTAACACTAACTCTAACGCTAACACTAAAGTGTAACGCAAACCAAACCCTAACCCTAACCCTAACCCTAACCTCTATGGTAACCCTAACCCTAACACTAACTTGTAATGCAACCCTAACACTAACCCTAACCCAAAACCTTACCCTAAACCTAACCTTAACCCTAACTCTAAACCTAACCCTAACCTGAACACTAACCCTAAGCCTAAACCTAACCATAAACGTATCCCTAACCTGTACCGAAACCCTAACCATAATCCTAACCCCAACCCTAAGCCTAACCCTAACCACTAACGTAACCGTACCCCTAACCCTAACCCTAACCTTAACCCTACCCCTAACCCAAACCCTAAACCTAACCAACCCTAATGCTAAACCTAACCGCAACCATACCTGTACCGTAACCGTACCCCTAACCGTAAACCGAACCTGTACTGTAAATCTAAACCTAACCATAACCTTGACACTACCCCTAAAACTAACCCTAACCCTAACCCTATCCTGTACCGCAACCCTAACCTTAACCCTAACCTGTACCGTAACCCTAACCCTAACCTTAAACCTAAATATAAACCTAACCAGTACCCTAACCCTAACCCTAAATATAAACACTATGGCAAACCTAACCCTAACCCTAACCCTAACAGTAACCATAACCCTAACCTGTACCGTAACACTACCCCTAACCTGTACCGTAACCCTAACACTAACCCTAAACCTAACCATAACCCTAAACTCTACCATACCCCTAACCCTAACCCTAAACCTAACCATAACCTGTACCGTAACCCTAACCCTAACCCTAACTCTAACCTGTACCATAACCCTAACCCTAACCCTAACCCTAACCCCAACGCTAACCCTACCCTAACACTTACCTGTACTGTAACCAAACCCCTAACCGTAACCCTAACCTGTACCGTAACCCTAACCCTAACACTTACGTGTACCGTAGCACTAAACCTAACACTAAACGTAACCGTAAACCTAACCCTAACCGTAACCTTTACCTTTACTGTAACACTTACCCTAACCCTAAACCTAACCTGTAACAAAACCCTAACACTAACTCTAACCCTACCCTGTACCGTAACCCTTAACCTAACCCTAAACCTAACCATAACCTGTTCCATAACCCTAACCCTAACTTTAACCCTAACTATAAACCTAAACTGTACCTTAACCCTAACCCTAACCCTAACAAAACCCTAAACCTAACCTGTACCATAACACTAACGCTAACCCTCAACCTAACCCTAACCCTAAACCTAAACTGTACCATAACCCTAACCCTAACACTAACCTTAACCCTAACTTTTATTGTAACCCTAAACCTAACCCTAACCTGTACTGTAACCCAACCCTAAACATAACACAAACACTAACCCTACCCTGTACCGTAACCCTAAACCTAACACTAACCTATACCATAACCCTAACTGTAACAGTAACCCAAACCTTACTCTAACCTGAACTATAACCCTAAACCTAACCCTAACCCTAAATCTAACCTATACCGTAACCCTAACCATAAACCTAACTGTAACCGTAACTTGTTCCGTAACCCTAACCCTAACCCTAACCTGTACCGTAACCCTAACCCTAACCTGTACCGTAACAGTTCCTAAACCTAACCATAACCCTAACGTGTATGGTAACCCTAACCCTAACCCAAACCCTAACCCTAACCGGTACCATAACCCTAAACTTAACCCTAACCCTAAACTGTACCGTATCCCGAACCCTACCCTAAACCAAAACCTAACCTGTACCGTAACCCTAAACATTACCCTAGCCCTAATGCCAACCTATACCGTAAACCTAACCCTAAACCTAACCATAACCATAACTTGTACCGTAACTCTAACCCTATCCCTAAACCGAACCTTAACCCAAACCTGTAGGGTAACCCTAACCATAACCCTAACCCTAACCTGTACCGCAAACCTAACCCTAACTCTAACCCTGACACTAATCTGTAGGGTAACCCTATCCCTAACCCTAACACTAACCTATACTGTAAACCTAACCCTAAACCTAACCGTAACCCTAACTTGTACCGTATCCCTAACACTAACCCTAACCCTTACCTGTACCGTAACCCTAACCCTAATCTTGACCCTAACTCTAAACCTAACCTGTAATCTAACCCTAACCCTAACCTCTATGGCAAAATTAACCCTAACCCTAACACTAACCCTAACCCTAACCTGTACCGTAACACTAACCCTAACACTAACCCAAAACCTAACCCTAAACCTAAACAGAACCCTAACCATAAACCCACACATATCCGTAAACGCATCCCAAACCTGTACACTAACCCTAAACGTAACTCTTAAAACAACACTAAGCATAACCCTAACCACTACTGTAACTCTAACCCTATACATAACCCTAACCCTAACCATAACACTAACCTGTACCATAACCCTAACCCTAACCCTAACCCTAAACCTAACCCTAACCTGTACGGTAACCCTAACCCTAACCCTAACCCTAACCCTAACCTGTACTGTAACCCTAACCCTAACCTTAAACCTAACTCTAAACCTAACCAGTACCCTAACCCTAACACTAAACCTAACCTCTACGGCAAACCTAACCTTAACCCAAACACTAACCATAACCCTAACTTGTACCATAACACTACCCTAAAACTAACCCAAAACCTTACCCTAAACTTAACCCTAACCCTAACCCTAATCGTAAATGTATCCCTAACCTGTACCGTAACCCTAACGGTAAGGCTAACCTCAATCCTAAGCATAACCCTAACCACTACCGTAATCACAACCCTAACCCTGACCGTAACTCTGACCCTAACGTGTACTGTAACCCTAACCCTAACCTAACCCTAACCTTAATCCTAAACCTAACCCTAAACCTAACGCTAACCCTAAACCAAACACTTACCTGTACCGTAACCATACCCCTAACCATAAACCTAACCTGTACCATAACCCTAACCCTAACCTTAAACCTAACTCTAAACCTAACCAGTACCGTAACTCTAACACTAAACCTAACCTCTATGGCAAACCTAACCTTAACCCAAACACTAACCCTAACCCTAACCTGTACCATAACACTAACCCTAAAACTAACCCAAAACCTTACCCTAAACCTGACCCTAACCCTAACCCTAACCCTAATCGTAAATGTATCCCAAACCTGTACTGTAACCCTAACGGTAACGCTACCTCAACCCTAAGCATAACCCTAACCACTACCGTAATCGTAACCCTAACCGTAACTGTAACCCTAACCTTAACCTAAACCTAACCCTTACCCTAACCCTAACCCTCACCCTAACCCTACCCACAACTGTACCGCAGCCCTAACCCTAACCCTAACCCTAACACTAACCCTAAACCTAACGCTAACCCTAAACCTAACCCTTACCTGTAACCCTACCCACAACTGTACCAGAACCCTAACCCATAGCCCAAACCGTAAACCTAACCTGTACCGTAACCCTAACCCTAACCCTAAAGCTAACCCTACCCATAACCCTACCCACAACTGTACCACAAGCCTAACCCTAAACCTAACCCTAACCCTAACCCTAACCGTAACCCTTACCTGTACTGTAACACTTACCCTAACCCTAAACCTAACCTCTACCATAACCGTAAACATAAACCAAACCCTAACCATAACCCTAACCTGTACTGTAACCCTAACAATAACCCTAACCCTAACCTGTAACAAAACCCTAAACCTAACCCTAACCCTACCCTGTACCGTAACCCTAACCCTAACCTGTACCGTAACCTAACCTTAAACTTAAACCTAACTATAAACCTAACCTGTACCCTAACCCTAACCCTAACCCTAAATCTAAAGTGTATGGCAAACCTAACCCTAACCCTAACACTAACCCTAACTCTATCCTGTACTGTAACACTAAACCTAACCCTAACCCTAAACCTAAACCTAACCTCTACCCTAACCCTAACCCTAACCCTAACCTGTACCGTATTCCTAGCACTAACCCTAAACCTAAACTGTACTGTAACCCTAACCCTAACCCTAACCCTAACTTGTATCGTAAACATAACACTAACACTAACCCTAAGCCTACCTTGTACAGTAACGGTACACTAACCCTAACCTGTTCCGTAAACCTGATCCTAACCCGACACCTAACCCTAACCTGTACCGTAAGCCTAACCCTACCAATAACCCTAATCCTAAATTGTACCGTAACCCTAAACCTAAGCCTAACCCTAAAACTACACTGTACCGTAACACTAACTCTAACCCTAACACTAACCTGTACCGTATTCGTAACCCTAGACTTAACCCTAACTCTAAATCTAACCTTTACCCTAACCCTAATCCTAACCTCTATGGCAAACGTAATCCTAAACCTAACACTAACCATAACCCTAAACTGTACCGTAACACTAACCCTAACCCTAACCCTAAACCTTACACTAAACCTAACCTCAACCCTAACCCTAACCCTAACCCTAAATGTAACCATAAACCTCACCTCTACCATAACCCTAACCGTAACTAAACCCAACCCTAAGCCCTACCCTAACCACTACCGTAAACCTAACCCTAACACTAACAGTAACAGTAACCCTAATCCTAATGCTAACCTGTACCGTAAACATAACCCTAACCCTAACCCTAACCTGTACCACAAGCTGAACCCTCACCCTAACCCTGACCCTAACCCTAAACTGTACAGTAACCCTAACCCTAATCCTAACCCTAAACCTAACCCTAACCTGTACCATAACCCTAAACCTAAACATAATGCTAAACTGTACCATAACCTTACCCTAATGGTAACACTAAACTGTAATGCAAACCTAACCCTAAGCCTAACCCTAACCCTAACCCTAAGCTCTTTGGTAATATTAACCCTAACCCTAACCCTAACCTATACCGCAACCCTAACGCTACCCTAATCCTAACCCTAACCCTAAACCTAACCGTAACGGTAAACCTAAACTGTACTGTAACCCTCACCGTAACCCTCAACCCATCCCAAAACCTAACCCTAACCCTAACCCTAACTCTAACCTATACCGTAACCCTAACCATAAACCTAACAGTAACCCTAACTTGTTCCTGTAACCCTAACCCTAACCTGTACCATAACCCTAAGCCTTACCTGTACCGTAACCCTAACCCTAACCCTAACCTGTACCGTAACCCTAACCCTAACTCTAACCCTAAACTGTACCGTAACCCTAAACCTAACACTTACCCTAAACTGTAACGTAACCCTAACCCTAACCCTAACCCTTACCTGTACCGTAACCCTATCCTTAATCTTAACCCTAACTCTAAATCCTAACCTGTACCCAAACCCTAACCCTAATCTAACCACTATGGCAAACCTAACCCTAACATGTACCGTAACACTAACCCTAAACTAACCCAAAACCTAATCCTAAACCTAAACATAACCCTAACCCTAACACTAACCCTCACCGTAAACGTATCCCAAACCTGTACCGTAACCCTAACCATAAACCTAAAATCAACCCTAAGCCTAACCCTAACCACTTTGGTAACCGTAACCCTAAACCTAAACCTAAACCTAACTGTAACCCTAACCCTAAACCTAAACCTAACTCTAACCTGTACCATAACCCTACACTACCCCGAACCCTAACCAAACCCAACCTGTACCATAACCCTAACCCTAACCTGTACCGTAACAGTTCCTAAACCTAACCATAACCCTAACCTGTATGGTAACCCTAACCCTAATCCAAATCCTAACCCTAACCGGTATCATAACCTTAACCTTAAACCTAACCCTAACCGTAACCCTAAACTGTACCGTATCCCTAACCCTACCCTAAACCAAAATCTAACCTGTACTGTAACACTAAACCTTACCCTAGCATTAATGCTAACCTATACTGTAACCCTAACGGTAAACCTAACCGTAACCATAACTTGTACCGTAACTCTAACCCTAAACCTAAACCGAACCTTAACCCAAAACTGTACGGTAACCCTAACCATAACCCTAACCCTAACCTGTACCGCAACCCTAACCCTAAACCTAACCCTAACCGTAACACTAACAGGTACCGTAACCCTAATCGTAACCCTAAACACAACCCTAACCCTAAGCACACGTCTACCGTAACCCTACCCTAACCCTAACCCTAACTTGTACCGTAATCCTAACCCTAACTCTAAACCTAAAGCTAACCCTAACCCTAACCTTTACCTGTACCGTAACCATACCCCTAACCGTAACCCTAACCATTCCCGGAACCCTAACCCTAAACCTAACACTAACCCTAACCCTAACCCTAACCTGTCCCAGAACCCGAACCCTAAAGCTAATCCTAACCCTAACACTAACCTGTACCGTAACCCTAAACCTAACCCTAACCTGTAACGTAACCCTAACCCTAACCATAACCATAACCTGTACCGTAACCCTAACCCTAACCCTAAACCTAACCATAAACTGTACCGTAACCGTAACCCTAAATCTAACCCTAACCCTAACCTGTATTGTAACACTAACCCTACCCCAACCCTAATGCTAACCTGTCCCCTAACCCTAACACTAACCCTAACCTTTACGGTAACCCTAACCCTAACCTTAACCAGTACGGTAACCCTAACCCTAACCCTAAGACTAACCCTAATCTGTACGGTAACCCTAACCGTAACCCTAAACCTAACCAGTACCGCCACCCTAACCGTAACCCTAAGACTGACCCTAATCTGTACGGTAACACTAACCCTAAACCTAACCCTAACCTTAACCCTAACTCTAACCTGTGTGGTAAACCTAACTGTAAACCTAACCCTAACCTGTTTCTCAACTGTAACCGTGACCCTAACCATAACCCTAAACCCAACCCTAAGTCTAACCCTAACCACTACCATAACCCTAACACTAACACTAAACCTAATCATAACACTAACCCCAAACCTAACCCTAACCATACCCTGAACCATAACCCTAACCCTAACACTAACCCTACCCCTAAACCTAACCCACAACTGTACCGCAACCCTAACAATAACCCTAACCCTAACCCTAACCGTAATCCTTACCTGTACCGTAACATTTACCCTAACCCTTAACCTAACCTGTACCGTAACCTTAAACATAACCCTAACCCTAACCCTAATTCTAACCTGTACTGTAACCCTAACCCTAACTCTTCACCTAACCATAATCTGTACCGTTACACCAACCCTAACCCTAACCCTAACCTGTACCGTAACCCTAACTCTAAACCTAACTATAATGCTAACCTGTACCGTAACTCTTACCCTAGCCCTAACCTATACCGCAACCCAACCCTAACTAACCCAAACCCTTACCCTAAACCTAAACTGTACGGTAACCTTAATGCTAACACTAACCCTTACCTGTACCGTAACCCTATCCCTAATCTTAACCCTAACTCTAAATCCTAAACTGTACCCTAACCCTAACCCTAATCTAACCTCTATGGCAAACCTAACCCTAACCCTAACCCTAACATGTACCGTAACACTAACCCTAAACTAACCCAAAACCTAATCCTAAACCTAAACATAACCCTAACCCTAACACTAACCCTCACCGTAAACGTATCCCAAGCCTGTACCTTAACCCTAATCATAACCCTAAAATCAACCCTAAGCCTAACCCTAAACACTTTGGTAACCGTAACCCTAAACCTAAACCTAAACCTAACTCTAACCCTAACCCTAAACCTAAACCTAACTCTAACCTGTACCATAACCCTAACACTACACCGAACCCTAACCAAACCCAACCTGTACCGTAACCCTAACCCTAACCCTAACCTGTTCCGTAACAGTTCCTAAACCTAACCATAACCCTAACCTGTATGGTAACCCTAACCCTAACCCAAATCCTAACCCTAACCGGTATCATAACCCTAACCTTAACCCTAACCCTAACCGTAACCCTAAACTGTACCGTATCCCTAACCCTACCCTAAACCAAAACCTAACCTGTACCATAACACTAAACCTTACACTAGCCCTAATGCTAACCTATACCGTAACCCTAACCATAAACCTAACCGTAACCATAACTTGTACCGTAACTCTAACCCTAAACCTAAATCGAACCTTAACCCAAACCTATACGGTAACCTTAACCATAACCCTAACCCTAACCTGTACCGCAAACCTAACCCTAACCCTAACTCTAACCCTGACAGTAATCTGTAGGGTAACCCTAATCCTAACCCTAAAACTAAACCTAAACCTAACCCTAACCTGTACCATAACCATAACACTAAACCTAACCCTACCCTGTACAGTAACCCTAACCCGATCCCCAAACCTACCCGTAACCCTAAACCACAACTGTACCGCAACCCTAACCATACCCCTAACCGTGACTCAAAACCTAACCATAACACTTACCTGTACCATAACACTAACCCTAAACCTAAACCTTACCTGTACCGTAACCGTAACTCTAACGCGAAACCTAACCTTAACCCTATACTCTACCAAAACCCTAACCCTAATCCTAACCCTAAACTGTACCGTAAACCTAACCCAAACACTTACCGTAACCTGTACCGTAACCCTACCGCTAACCCTAATCCTAACCTGTACCGTAACCCTATCCCTAATCCTAACTCTAACTCTAACACTAACCTGTACCGTAACCCTACCCTAACAGTAACCCTAACCCTAAATTGGTCCGTAACCCTAAACCTAACCCTAACCCTAGCTCTACCGTAACCCTATCCATAACCCTAACCCGTACCTGCACCGTAAGCCTAACCCTAATTTTAACCCTATCTCTAAACCTAACCTGTACACTAACCCTAACCCTAACCCTAACACTAACCGTAAACGTATCCCAAACCTGTATCGTAACCCTAACCCAAAAAGAACCCTAAGCCTAACCCTAACCACTTCCGAAACCGTAACCGTAACCCGAAACCTAACCCTACACTTACCCTACCCCTAACCCTAACCCTAACCTTAACCCTAACCCAAACCTATCCCGTACACTAACCCTAACGCTAACCCTAACCCTAAACATTAGCTGTACCATGCCCCTAACCGTAACCCTAATCTGTGCCGTAACCCTAACCCTAAACCTTACCGTACCCCTAACCTGAAACCTACCCATAACGCTAACCCACAACTGTACCTCAACCCTATCCGTAACCCTACCCTAACCCTAAGTGTAACACTTGCCTGTACCGTAACACTTACCCTAAACCTAAACCTACCTGTACCGAAACCCTAACCCTAACCCTAACACTACCTTGTACCTTAAACCTAACCCTAACCCTAACACTAACCCTAACCCTTACCTGTACCATAACCCGAACCCTAACCTTAACCCTAACTATAAACCTAACCTGTACCCTAAACCTAACCCTAAATCTAAATTCTATGGCAGACCTAACCCTAACCCTAACACTAACCCTAAACCTAACCCTAAGCCTAAACCTAACCTGTACCGTAAACCTAACTCTAACCAGAAACCTAACCAGTACCGTAACCTCTACCGTAACCCTAAACCTAACCCTAACACTAACCCTAACGCTTACCTATACTGTAAACCTAACCCTAACGCTAACATAACTATAACCTCTACCGTAACCCTAACCCTAACCCAACACTAACCCTAACCCTAAACCTAACTTTAACCATAACCTGTACCGTAACCCTAACCCTACCCCTAAACCTAAACCTAACCTGTACCGTAACCCTAACCCTAACCCTAACCTGTACCGTAAGCCTAAACCTAACCCAAACCCTAAACCTAATGCTAACCTATACACTTACGCAAACCCTAAACCTAACCGTTACCATAACTTGTACCGTAACCCTAAACCTAACCTTAACCCTAACCTGTACCGTAACACTAAACCTAACCCTAACCCTAACCTGTACCATAACCCTAACCCTAAAACTAACCATTACATGCACCGTAACCCTAACCCTTACCCGAACCCTAAACCTAACCCTAAACCTAACCGTAACCCTAAACCTAACCTGTATGGTAACCGTAAACCTAACACTAACCCTAACACTAACCCAAACCTAAATTTTACCCTAACATGTACCGTAACCCTAAACCTAACCCTAAACCTAACCTTAACACTAACCTGTACCATAACCCTAAAACTAACCCTAAACCTAAACATAACATGTACCATAACCCTAACCCTTACCCTAACCCTAACCAAAACCCTAAACCTAACCTGTACCGTTACCCTAGCCCTAACCCTAAACCTAACCTTAACCGTAACCTGTACTGAAACCCTAAACATAACCATAACCATAACCTGTACCGTAAACATAACCCTAACACTTACCATAACCTGTCCTGTAAACCTACCCCTAAGCCTACCGTAAACTGTACCGTAACACTAACCCTAATCCTAACCCTAACCCTAACACTAACCCTAACCCTAAACTGTACCGTAACCCTAAACCTAACCCTTAGCCTACACTGTACAGTAACACTAACCCTAACAATATCCCTAACCTGTACCGTAATCATAATCCTAACCTTAACCCTAACTCTAAACCTAACCTGTACCCTAACCCTAACCCTAACCCTAACCTCTATGGCAAACCTAACCCTAACCCTAACACTTACCGTAACCCTATCCTGTACCAAACACTAACCCTAACCCTAACCCTAAACCTTACCCTAAACCTAACCTCAACACGAACCCTAACCGTAACCGTAACTGTAAACCTAACCTGTACGGGAACCCTAACCGTCACCCTAAACTCAACCCTAAGCATAACCCTAACCATTAACGTAACACTAACCCTAACCCTAACCCTAACCCTAACCCTAACTCTAACCTATACCCAAACCCTAACTCTAACCTTAAAGCTAACCCTAACACTAACCCTAACCCTAACACTAACCCTAAACCTTACCTGTACCGTAACCCTAACACTAACCCCAACACTAATGCTAACCCTAACACTGACACTAACCTGTACTGTAACTCTAACCCTAACCGTAACCCTAACCCTAACCCTAAACCTGAACAGCAACCCTAACCCTAACCCTAAACCTAACCCTAATCTGTACCACAACCCTAACCCTAACACTAACATTAACCTGTACCGCAACCCTAACCCTAAACCTAACCCACACCTGACACTAACCTGTACGGTAACCCTAACCCTAAACATAACCCTAACCCTTACCCTAACCATAACCCTAATCCTAACACTAACCCTAACCCTAACATCTACCGTACCCCTAACCCTAACACTAACCCTAAACCTAACGATAACTTGTACCGTAACCCTAACCCTAAACCTAACCCTACCCTGAACTGTAACTCTAAACCTAACAATAAACATACCTGTAACCCTAAATCACAACTGGACTGCAACCCTAACCATAACGCTAACCCTAACCCTAACCGTAACCATTACCTGTACCGTAACACTAACCCTAACCCTATCCCTAACCTGTACCGTAACCCGACCCTAAACCTAAACCTAACCATAACCCTAACCTGTACCGAAACCCTAATCCTATCCCTAACCATAAACTGTACCATAAACCTAACCCTAACAATTAACCTAACCTGTACCGTAACCCTAACCCTAATCGTAACCTGTACCGTACCCTAAAACTAACCTTAACCCTAACCCTAAACCTAACACTAACATGTACCATAACCCTAACCCTAACATTAACACTAACCATAAATTGTACCACAACCCTAAACCTAACCCTAACGCTAAACCTACACTGTACCGTAACACTAAACCTAACCCTAACCCTAACCTGTACCGTAATCCTAACCCTAACCTTAACCCTAACACTAAACCTAACCTGTACCTAAATCTAACCCTAACCCTAAACTCTACGGCAAACCTAACCCTAACCCTAAAACAAACCCTAACCCTAATCTATACTGTAAGACTAAACCTAACCCTAACCCTAACCGTAACCCGTAAACCTAACCTGTACCGTAACCCTAACAGTAATCCTAAACCCAACCCTAGGCCTAACCCTAAACACCACCATAACCTTAACCATAACCCTAACCCTAACTATAACCTATACCATAACGCTAACCCTAAGCCTAACATTAACCCTAACACTTAACCTAACCCTAACCATAACCCTAAACTTTACCGTAACCCTAACGCTAACCGTAACCTGTACCGCAACCCTAACACTAACCCTAGCACTAACCCTAACCTGTACGGTAACCCAAACCCTAAACCTCACCCTAACCTGTACCGCAACCCTAACCCTAACCCTAAACCTAACCCTAAACCTGACACTAACCTGTACGAAAACCCTAACCCTAACCCTAACCCTAAACCTCACCCTAACCCTAACCTGTGCCATAACACTAACCCTAACCTAAACCTAACCATAACTTGTACCGCAACCCTAAACCTAACCCTAACCCTAACCTGTACCATACCCCTAACCCTAAACCCAACCCTAATGCTAACCTGTAACTTAACACTAACCCTTACACTAAACCTAACCCTAACTTGTACCGTAACCCTAAAACTAACACTAACCCTGACCCTACACTGTACCATAACTCTAACCCTAAAATTAACCCTAACATTTACCATAACCCTAACCCTAAAGCTATCCTGACCCTAACCCTAAACCTAACCCTAACCGCAATGGGAAACATAACCCTAACCCCAACACTAACCCTAACCCTAAACTGTACCGTAACCCTAAAACTAACCCTAATCCTAAACTGTACTGTAACCCTAACCCTAACTCTTCACCTAACCATAATCAGTTCCGTAACACCAACCCTAACCCTACCCCTAACCCTATCCTGTACCGTAACCCTAACCCTAAAACTAACCATAATGCTAACCTGTACCGTAACCCTAACCCTAGCCCTAACCTATACCGCAACCCAACCCTAATGCTAACCCTAACCCTAACCCTAACCCTAACCCTAACCCTAACCTGTATGGTAAACCTAACCCTAACACAAACCCTAACCTGGACCGTAAACCTAACACTAAACTTAACCCTATCCCTATCCCTAAACTTAAGCCTAACCCAAAACTTCACCTTAACCTTAACCCTAACCCTAAACCTAACCCTAACCGTAACACTAACAGGTACCGTAACCCTAATCGTGACCCTAAACCCAACCCTAACCCTAACCTCACGTCTACCGTAACCCTACCCTAACCCTAACCCTAACTTGTACTGTAATCCTAACCCTAACTCTAAACCTAAAGCTAACCCTAACCCTAACCTTTACCTGTACCGTAACCATACCCCTAACCGTAACCCTAACCTTTCCCGGAACCCTAACCCTAAACCTAACACTAACCCTAACCCTAACCCTAACCTGTCCCAGAACCCGAACCCTAAACCTAATCCTAACCCTAACACTAACCTGTACCGTAACCCTAAACCTAACCCTAACCTGTAACGTGCCCCTAACCCTAACCATAACCATAACCTGTACCGTAACCCTAACCCTAACCCTAAACCTAACCATAAACTGTACCGTAACCGTAATCCTAAATCTAACCCTAACCCTAACCTGTATTGTAACACTAACCCTACCCCAACCCTAATGCTAACCTGTCCCCTAACCCTAACACTAACCCTAACCTGTACGGTAACCCTAACCCTAACCCTAACCCTAACCAGTACGGTAACCCTAACCCTAACCCTAAGACTAACCCTAATCTGTACGGTAACCCTAACCCTAACCCTAAACCTAACCCTAATCTGTACCGCAACCCTAACCCTAACACTAACATTAACCTGTACCGCAACCCTAACCCTAAACCTAACCCACACCTGACACTAACCTGTACGGTAACCCTAACCCTAAACATAACCCTAACCCTTACCCTAACCATAACCCTAATCCTAACACTAACCCTAACCCTAACATCTACCGTACCCCTAACCCTAACACTAACCCTAAACCTAACGATACCTTGTACCGTAACCCTAACCCTAAACCTAACCCTACCCTGAACTGTAACTCTAAACCTAACAATAAACATACCCGTAACCCTAAATCACAACTGGACTGCAACCCTAACCATAACGCTAACCCTAACCCTAACCGTAACCATTACCTGTACCGTAACACTAACCCTAAACCTATCCCTAAACTGTACCGTAACCCTACTCTAAACCTAAACCTAACCATAACCCTAACCTGTACTGAAACCCTAATCCTATCCCTAACCATAAACTGTACCATAAACCTAACCCTAACAATTAACCTAACCTGTACCATAACCCTAACCCTAATCGTAACCTGTACCGTACCCTAAAACTAACCTTAACCCTAACCCTAAACCTAACACTAACATGTACCATAACCCTAACCCTAACATTAACACTAACCATAAATTGTACCACAACCCTAAACCTAACCCTAACGCTAAACCTACACTGTACCGTAACACTAAACCTAACCCTAACCCTAACCTGTACCGTAATCCTAACCCTAACCTTAACCCTAACTCTAAACCTAACCTGTACCTGAATCTAACCCTAACCCTAAACTCTACGGCAAACCTAACCCTAACCCTAAAACAAACCCTAACCCTAATCTATACTGTAAGACTAAACCTAACCCTAACCCTAACCGTAACCCGTAAAACTAACCTGTACCGTAACCCTAACAGTAATCCTAAACCCAACCCTAGGCCTAACCCTAAACACCACCATAACCTTAACCATAACCCTAACCCTAACTATAACCTATACCATAACGCTAACCCTAAGCCTAACATTAACCCTAACACTTAACCTAACCCTAACCATAACCCTAAACTTTACCGTAACCCTAACGCTAACCGTAACCTGTACCGCAACCCTAACACTAACCCTAGTATCCAACTCCTAACCTGTACGGTAACTCCAAACCCTAAACCTCACCCTAACCTGTACCGCAACCCTAACCCTAACCCTCAAACCTAACCCAAACCTGACACTAACCTGTACGATAACCCTAACCCTAACCCTAACCCTAACCCTAAACCTCACCCTAACCCTAACCTGTGCCATAACACTAACCCTAACCTAAACCTAACCATAACTTGTACCGCAACCCTAAACCTAACCCTAACCCTAACCTGTACCGTAACCCTAACCCTAAACCCAACCCTAATGCCAACCTGTAACTTAACACTAACCCTTACACTAAACCTAACCCTAACTTGTACCGTAACCCTAAAACTAACACTAACCCTGACCCTACACTGTACCATAACTCTAACCCTAAAATTAACCCTAACATTTACCATAACCCTAACCCTAAAGCTATCCTGACCCTAACCCTAAACCTAACCCTAACCGCTATGGGAAACATAACCCTAACCCCAACAGTAACCCTAACCCTAAACTGTAC
>JAEUCK010008041.1:0-17840 GCA_017311455.1 Otocyon megalotis megalotis | reverse complement strand
AAAGCTAATGGTGGCTCTAGAAAACAGCATAAAGGATTCAACAGACTTTATGACTACATAATGTAGATCTAATCAGGCAGAAATTAAAAATCAATTGAATGAGATGCAATCCAAACTAGAAGTCCTAAGGATGAGGGTTAATGAGGCGGAAGAATTAGGGAGAGACATAGAAGACAAGTTGATGGCAAAGAGGGAAACTGAGGAAAAAAGAGACAGACAATTGGTTTAAATATTTGGTTTTAATATTGGCAATTGGTTTAAATATTTGGCAGCTCCCACATTCGGGGCATATATATTGAGGATTGTTAAGTCCTCTTGTTGGATCGATCCTTTAAGTATGAGATAGTGTCCCTCTTCATCTCTCACTACAGTCTTTGGGGTAAATTTCATTTTATCTGATATAAGGATGGCTACCCCTGCTTTCTTTTGAGGACCATTGAATGGAGAATGGTTCTCCAACCTTTTATTTTCAGGTTGTAGGTGTCCTTCTGTCTAAAATGAGTCTCTTGTAGACAGCAAATAGATGGGTCCTGCTTTTTATCCAGTCTGAAACCCTGCGCCTTTTGATGGGGTCATTAAGCCCGTTCACGTTCAGAGTTACTATAGAAAGATATGAGTTTAGTGTCATCATGATATCTATTCAGTCCTTGTTTTTGTGGATTGTTCCACAGGACTTCTTCTTAAAGGGGAATTTTAAGAGTCCCCTTAAAATTTCTTACAGAGCTGGTTTGGAGGTCACATATTCTTTCAGTTCCTGCCTGTCTTGGAAGCTTTTTATCTCTCCTTCCGTTTTGAATGAGAGCCTGCTGGATAAAGTATTCTTGGTTGCATGTTCTTCTCATTTAGGACCCTGAATATATCCTGCCAGCCCTTTCTGGCCTGCCAGGTCTCTGTGGAGAGGTCTGCTGTTACCCTGATGCTCCTTCCCATAAAAGTCAGGGATTTCTTGTCTCTTGCTGCTTTAAGGATCTTGTCTTTATCTTTGGAATTTGCAAGCTTCGCTATTAAATGTCGAGGTGTTGAACGGTTTTTATTGATTTTAGGGGGGGATCTCTCTATTTCCTGGATCTGAATGCCTGTTTCCCTTCCCAGATTAGGAAAGTTTTCGGCTAGGATTTGTTCAAATACATATTCTGGCCCTCTGTCCCTTTCGGCGCCCTCGTGAACCCCAATTAAACGTGGGTTTCTCTTCCTCAGGCTGTCGGTTATTTCCCTTAATCTGTCTTCATGGTCTTTTAATTGTCCGTCGCTTTTTCCTCAGTTTCCCTCTTTGCCATCAACTTGTCTTCTATGTCACTCACTCGTTCTTCCGCCTCGTTAACCCTCGTCGTTAGGACTTCTAGTTTGGATTGCATGTCATTCAATTGATTTTTAATTTCTGCCTGATTGGATCTAAATTCTGCAGTCATGAAGTCTCTTGAGTCCTTTGTGCTTTGTTCTAGAGCCACCAGTACCTGTATAACAGTGCTTCTGAACTGGCTTTCTGACATTGAATTGTAGTCCAGATTTTGTAACTCTGTGGGAGAGAGGACTGTTTCTGATTCTTTCTTGTGAGGTGAGGTTTTCCTTCTAGTCATTTTGCTCAGTGCAGAGTGGCCAAAACCAAGTTGTATTGGGAAAGGAGAATAAAAGAGGAGAGAAAGAAGGAAAGAAAGAAGAAAAAGAAAAAAAGGGAAGAAAAAAGGAAAAAAGAGAAGAAAAAGAGAAAGAAAAAGAAAGAGGTGAAAAAAAGGGGGTGGGGGAAGCAATCAGGAATCAAAAAGAAAAAAAGAAAAGAAAAGAAAAAAAAAGCCACAGAGGAGTATCTTCTGATTCTGTATACTTAAGTCCCTTGACTTTCCCTGGAACTTCTGGCTGGTCTTCTGGGGGAGGAGCCTGTTGTGCTGATTTTCAGGTGTTAGCACTTGGGGGAGCTGCTCCGCTTGCTGCCAGGTGCAGGGCTCAGTGGGGGTTGTTTACCCCGCGAGGCCCCTGGGGGAAGGGCCCCAGTTGCTGCAGCAGCTCCGGAAACCTGGCTTCGGCCCCAGCAGGAACTGCGGAGAGCAGAGAGGGGAGCTTTCCGCCTGCGGGGCCTGGAGGCTCGGGGGCGGGGCCGCTGATCCGCTCAGCTCGGGGCAGGAGCGTCCTCGCTGTCCTGGGCCCTCCCGGCCTCTGCCTGTCCCGGGGACGCCGGATCCTGGGCTGTGCTCCCGGCGCTGCGCTGTTGGATTCGCGCTCCCGGTGGCGCAGCCGCCTCTCCGCGGAGCCGCCGCCCGAGCCCCTCGGAGCTGTTCCTGGGGCCGCGCAGCCCCCTCCGCACGGAGCCTCTTCTGCGGGAGCCGCCGCCGCCGAGCTGCTCCCGGAGCAGCGCAGCCCCCTCAGCGGAGCCGCCGCCCGAGCCCTCCGAGCTGCTCCGGGTCCCGCCGTGCGCTGCAGCCCTTAGGGAGCTCGGCGCACTCTCCTGCGCGCGCCGCCAGGTGCCTGTTAGTGTCCCAGGGAGCCCGAGGGCATGCCCGCCCTCCCGGGTCCTTCTCCAACTCCCTGCGGGCCCCTTTCCGTCCGGGAAGGTCGGTGCAGCTCCTGCTCCTCAGGGACGGGGCTCTCCTGTCCTGGGGACACTCGCCCCGGCCTCAGCCCGGCTCCTCGCGGGGCCCCTCCCCCTTGGAGGCCTTTTGTCTCTTTATTTCTTTTCCCCGTCTTCCTACCTTGATAGAAGCTCGAACTCTTCTCACTGTAGCGTTCCAGCTGGTCTCTCTTTAAATCTCAGGCCGAATTCGTAGATTTTCAGGATGATTTGAAGTTTTTCTAGGTAATTTGGTGGGGACAGGTGATTTGGGGATCCTACACTTCCTCCATCTTGCCCCTCCTCTTTCCCCTTCATTCCCTTTCACTATGTTTTATATTCTCCAAATGAAGGAGACCACATAATGTTTTGGTCAATAATTTGTTTATCCCCTATTCATCTAGCTGGTCCTCTGTGGGAGAGGCCTGCTGTGCTGATTTTCCGGTTTTAGCACTTTGGGGAGCTGCTCAGCCCCCTCCCTGGTGCAGGGCTCAGTGAAAGATATTTAACCTCTTTATCCTTCCAGGCCACTTTGGGGCTCAGTGGGGGTTGTTTATCTTGTGAGGCCCCAGTAGGAACAACAACAGTAGAGGGGGGCAGCCTTGGAGCCCTAGAGTAAGCTCCTGCACTAGCTATAGAGCTCTCAGTCTGCAGAAGCGTGGATGCTCTGTGGGCACCGGCCGCTGATCTGTACAGCTTGGGGCCACCTGGCAGCAAGAGTGTCCTTGCTGTCCTGCGCCTTTCTGGCTTCTGCCTGTCCCGGGGGAGGAGCCAGATATTGGGCTGTGTCCCCGGGGCACTGTGCTCCCAGGCCTGAGCTGTTGGAATCATGCTCCAGGCCGCCCAGCTCCCTCCATGTGGAGCCTCTGCCCGAGCTCATTCTGAGCAGGTCCCAGGGCCACGCAGCCCCCTGCCCGGAGCCTCTGCCTGAGCCGCTTCACAGCTGTGCCCGGGGCACGCAGCTCCCAACCAGCGGAGCCGCTGCCTGAGCCGCCTCCAAGCTTCTCCAGAGCCCTGCCATATGCACCCTGCAGCGCTTTAGGGAGCTCGGCCGGGGTGTGTGGTGCGCTCTCCCTGGGGCGCTGGTGCTGTTAGTGTCCCAGGGAGGCTGGGGGCATCTTCACCCCACCTGGGATCCTCCGCCAACTCCCTGGAAGGTTGGTGAAACCCCTGCTTCCCCAGGTCGGGGCTTTCGTGTCCAGGGGACACTCGCCGTGGCCTTAGCCCGGGTCCTCGCGGCCCCACCCACTCGGATGCCTTTTGTTCCTTATTTTTTCCCCAGTTCCGTCTTCCTACCGTGATAGAAGCATGAACTCCTCTCACTGTAGCCTTCTAGCTGTTCTCTCTTTAAATCTCAGGCCGAATTCGTAGGTTCTCAGGAAGATTTGAAAGCTATTTATGTAATTTAGTGGGGACAGGTGACTTGGGGACCCTACACTTCCGCCATCTTGCCCCTTCCTACGCTGTTTTCCGTTAAAAATTGTTTCTAGGCAAAGGTATCAGGAAGGTCAATGGGAAAGCCATCTGACATGGGCCACCTGAGCTGCATGGTGATTGGCCACCTGAACCAGGCCACCCGGAGAGCATGCGTGATTGGCCGGGGCATGGCGTGACATCACAGAGGGGCACTCCGATGCACCTGGGCTGATACAAAAGCATGACAACCGCTCACGAGCTGCTCCAGCCAGGGATGGCGCAGCCTCCTCCCCGCGGAGCCTCTGCCAGAGCCGCTTCTGAGATGCTCCTGGGGCCGAGAAGACCCTCCGTGCAGCGCCGCTGCCTAAGCTGCGTCCGAGGTGTTCCGTGGCTGAGCAGTCCCCTCCCCACCGAGGCTCTGCCGGAGCCACCTCTCAGGCCGGGGGGGGGCAAGATGGCGAATGAGTATGGTCCCCAAGTCACCTCTTGGTTATGTTTAGGTTCAGGTTTAGGGTTACAGTATAGGTTAGCATTAGGGTTAGGGTTAGGTTTAGGGGTTACGGTACTGGTTAGGGTTAGTGTTAAGCTTAGGGTTAGGGTTAGCGTTACGGTACAGGTTAGGGTTAGGTTTAGGGTAGGGTTAGGGATACGGTTCAGGTTAGGTTTACGTTTAGGGTTAGGGTTAGGGTTAGGATTATGGTACCGGTCAGGTTTAGGGTTGGGGTTAGGGTTACCATACACGTTAGAGTTAGGGTTAGGGTTAGGGTTAGGGTTGTTAGGGTTACGGTACAGCTTAGGGTTTGGATTAGGGCTAGGGATTGGGTTACGGTACAGGTTATGGTTAGTTTTGGGTTTGGGTTACGGTACAGGTTAGGTTTAGGGTTAGGTTTAGTGTTACGGTACATGGTAGGGTTAAGGTTAGGATTAGGGTTAGGGTTACAGTTACGGTACAATTATCATTACGGTTAGGTTTAGGGTTAGGGTTACGGTATAGGTTAGAGTTAGGATTAGGTTTAGGGTTACGGTTCAGGTTAGGGTTAGGTTTAGGGTTATGTTTACGGTTAGGGTTACAGTACAGGTTAGGGTTAGGGTTAGCGTTAGGGTTACGATACAGTGTAGGCTTAGGTTTAGTTTTAGGGTTAGGGTTATGATACAAGTTAGGGTTAGGTGTAGTGTTAGGGTTAGTGTTACGGTACAGGTAAATGTTACGGTTAGGGTTAGGGTTAGGGTTAGGGTTAGGGTTACCATAGAGTTGTGGTTTAGGGTTACGGGAAGGGTTATGGTTATGTTTAGGGTTACGGTACAGGTCAGGGTGATGGTAAGGATTAGGGTTCCGGTACTGTTTAGGGTTATGGTTTGGGTTAGGTTTAGGTTAAGTGCGAGGGTTACGGTACAGGTTGGGTTTAGGTTAAGGGTTAGGGTTAGGTTTAGGTTTAGGGTTATTGTACAGTTTAGGTTGAGGGTTAGGGTTAGGTTTAGTATTATGGTAAGGGTTAGGGTTAGTGTTACGGTAGAGGTTAGGGTTTGGGTTAGTGTTGGATTAGGATTATGGTTATGTTTGCCATAGAACTTAGATTGCGAGTTAGGGATAGGGTACAGGTTAGTTTACGGTGCAGGTTAGGGTTAGGGTTAAGGTTACGGTTAGGGTTAGGGTTACGGTACAGGTTAGGGTTAGGTTAGGGTTAGCGTTAGGGTTATGTATACGGTACAGTGTAGGGTTAAGTTTTGGGTTAGGGTTAGGGTTAGGGTTAGGATTAGGGTTAGGGTTACGGTAGTGGTTAGTGTTAGTGTTGAGGTTGGGTTTAGGGTTACGGTTACGGTAACGGAACAGGTTAGCCATAGGGTTAGGATTATGGTATAGGATAGCATTAATGTTAGGTTTAGGTTTAGGGTTAGGTTTACAGTACAGGTTAGGGTTAGGTTTTGTGGTAGAGTCAGGGTTACGGTATAGGTTAGGGTAAAAGTTCACGTTACTGTTAGGGTTAGGGTTACGGTTACTGTAGCGTTTAGGTTTAGGTTTAGGTTTAGGGTTAGGGTTACGGTACAGGTTATGGTTAGGGTTTGGGTTAGGGTTATGGTTATGGAACAGGTTAGGGATAGGTTTAGGGGTAGGGTTAGGTTTACGGTACAGGTTAGGGTTAAGGTTAGGGTTACTGTTAAGGTTAGGTTTAGGGATACGGTACCGGTTAGGTTTAGGTTTAGGGTTAGGTTTAAGGTTACGTTACAGTTTAGAGTTAGGGTAAGGGTTAGGGTTAGGGTTACGGTACAGTTTAGGGTTAGGTTTTGGTGTAGGGTTAGGGTTTCGGTGCAGGTTAGGGTTGAGGTTAGGGTTACTGTTAGGTTTAGGGGTAGGGTTATGGTACAGTGTAGGGTCAGTGTTTCGGTTAGGTTTAGGGTTACGGTACAATTAGGGTTAGGGTTAGTGTTAGGGTTAGGGTTACGGTACAGGTTAGTGTTAGGGTTAGGGTTAGGATTAGGTTTATGGTTACGGTACAGGTTAGGGTTACGGTTAGGGTTAGGGTACAGGTTAGGTTTATAGTTAGGGTTAGGTTAGGGTTAGGGTTACGGTACAGGTTAGGGTTACGGTTACGGTTAGGCTTAGAGTTAGGGTTAGGGTTAGGGTTAAGGTTAGGTTTAGGGTAAGGCTTAGGGTTATGGTTAGGGTTAGTGTTACGGTACAGGTTAGGGTTAGTGTTAGTGTTAGGGTAAGGGTTAGGTTTGCCATAGAGGTAGGGTTAGGGTTAGCGTTAGGGTACCAGTTTGGTTGAGAGTTAGAGTTAATGTGAGGGTTAGGATTACGGTACAGGTTAGGGTTAGGTTTAGGGTTAGGGTTCAGTACAGCATAAGGTTAGGGTTAGGGTTAGGGTTAGGGTACAGGTTAGGGTTAGGGTTAGGGTGAGAGTTACAGTACAGGTTATGTTTAGGTTAGGGTTATTGTTACGGTACAGGTAAGGGTTACGGTTAGGGTTAGAGTTAGGGTTACGATTAGGGTTGCCGTACAGGTGTGGGTTGTTGTTACGGAAGGTTTAGGGTTAGGGTTAGGGTTACGTTACAGGTTATGGTGAGGGTGAGTGTTAGGGTTAGAGTTACGGTGCCGGTTAGGTTTAGGGTTAGGGTTAGGGTTAGGGTTACCATACAGTTTAGGGTTAGGGTTATAGTTAGGGTTAGTGTTACAGTTATGGTACAGGTTATGTTTAGGTTTAGAGTTAGGGTTAGGTTAACGGTACAGGTTAGGGTTAGGGCTAGGAATACAGTAGAGGTTAGGGTTAGGGTTAGGTTTGGGATAGGGTTACAGAACTAGTTAGGGATTCTTTTAGGTTTAGGGTTAGGTTTACGGTATATGTTAGCGTTAGGGTTAGTGTTAGGGTTATGTTTCGGGTTACAGTACAGTTTAGGGTAGGGGTAGGGTTAGGGTTAGTGTTAGGGTTACGGTTCAGGGTAGGTTTAGGGTAAGGGTTAGTGTTAGCGTTACGATATAAGTTAGGGTTAGGGTTAGTGTTAGGGTTAGGGATACGGTAAAGGTTAGGCTTAGGGTTAGGGTTAGGTTTTCGTTTCAGGTTAGGGTTAGGGTTACGGTACAGGTTAGGGTTAGGGTTAGGTTTAGGGTTAGAATTACGGTACAGGTTAGGTTTACTATTAGTTTTAGTGTTACGGTACAGGTAAGGGTTACGGTTAGGGTTAGAGTTAGGGTTATGATTAGGGTTGCCGTACAGCTGTGGGTTAGGGTTACTGGTTAGGGTTAGGGTTAGTGTTAAGGTTACGTTAGAGGTTAGGGTTAGGTTTAGGGGTAAGGTTAGGGTTATGGTACATGTTAGGGCTAGGGGTAGGGATAGGGTTAGGTTTAGGGTTACGGTACAGGTAGTGTTAGGGTAAGGGTTTCGGTAGAGTTTAGGTTTAGGATTACGGTACAGTTTAGGTTTAGGGTTAGGGTTAGGGCTAGGGTTAGGGTTACGGTACTGGTGACGTTTAGGGTTAGGGTTAGGGTTACAGTACAGGTAAGTTTTACGGTTAGGGTTAGGGTTAGTGTTAGGGTTAGGGTTGCTCTACACGTGTGGTTTAGAGTTACGGGTAGGTTTAGGGTTAGGGTTAGGGTTACAGTACAGGTTAGGTGAGGGTAAGTGTTAGGGTTACTTATGGTTAGGGTTAGGTTTAGTATTAGGATTAGGGTTAGGTTTAGGTTTAGGTTGAGGGTTACGATACAGGTTGGGTTTAGGTTTAGGGTTAGGGTTAGTTTTAGAGTTAGGGTTAGGGTTAGAGTTACGGTTCATGTTGTGCTTAGTGTTAGTGTTAGGATTAGGGTTAGGTTTAGGTTTGCCATAGAGTTTAGATTTAGATTTAGGGTTAGGGTACAGGTTAGGTTTAGAGTTAGGTGTAGGGTTATGGTACAGGTTATTGTTAGGATTAGGGATAGGGTTTCTGTACAGCTTAGGGTAAAGGTTAGGTTTAGGGTTAGGGTTAGGATTATGGTACAGCTTAGTTTTAGGGTCAGGGTTAGTGTTACTGTAAGGGTTAGGGTTACGGTTAGGGATAGGGTTACGGTTAGAGTTTAGGTACAGTAGTGGGTTAGGGTTATGGGTAGGGTTAGGGTTAGGATTAGGGTTATGGTTCAGGATAGGATTAGGTTTAGGGTTAGGTTTAGTGTTACGATACAGGGAAGTTTTATGGTTAGGGTTAGGGTTAGGGTTAGGGTTAGGGTTAGGGTTATCGTTGCCGTACAGGTGTGGTTTAGGGTTGCGGGTAGGGATAGTGTTAGGTTTTCTGTTAGGGTTCGGCACAGGTTAGGGTGAGGGTAATGGTTAGGTTTACGGTACAGGTTAGGGTTAAGGTTAGGGTTAGGGAGAGGTTTAGGGTGAGGGTTACGGTACATGTTGGGTTTAGGTTTAGGGTTAGGGTTAGGGTTAGGGTTACGGTTAGGGTTAGGGTTAGGTTTGACATAGAGGTTAGATTTAGAGTTAGAGTTACGGTTACAGGTTATGGTTAGGGTGAGGGTTTGGGTTTCGGTACAGGTTACGGTAAGTTTAGGTTTAGGGTTAGGGTTACGGTACAGCTTAGGTTTAGGGTTACGTTGAGGGTTACTGTTACAGTTAGGGTTGCGGTAGAGTTGTGGGTTAGGATTATGGGTAAGGTTAGGTTTAGTGTTAGGGTTACCGTACAAGTTAGGGTTAGGGTTAGGGTCAGATTTATGGTTAGGGTTACAGTACAGGTAAGGTTTAGGGTTATGGTTAGGGTTAGGGTTAGTGTTACGGTACAGGTTAGGGTTAGGGTTAGGGTTAGTGTTAGGGTTAAGGTTAGGGTTATGTTTGCCATAGAAGTTAGGGTTAGGGATAGGATTAGTGTACAGGTTAGTTTCATAGTTAGGGTTAGGGTTAGGTTTAGGGTTACGGTTAGGTTAGGGTTATGGTTACGATTAGGGTTAGGGTTAGGGTTATTGTTAGGGTTAAGGTTAGGTTTAGGGTAAGTGTTAGGGGTATGGTTAGGGTTAGTGTAACGGTACAGGTTAGGGTTAGGGTTACTGTAGGGTTAGGGTCAGGTTTGCCATAGAGGTTAGGGTCTGGGTTAGGGGACAGGTGGGTTTAGAGTTAGGGTTAAGTTGATGGTTAGGGATACGGTACAGTTTAGGGCTTTTGTGAGGGTTAGTGTTACGGTACAGGGTAGGGTTAGTGTTAGGTTTAGGGTTAGGGTACAGGTTAGGGTTAGTGTTAAGTTTAGGGTTAGGGTTAGAGTTACGGTACAGGTTATGTTTAGGTTTAGGGTAAGTGTTACGTTACAGGTAAAGGTTACGTTTAGGGTTAGAGTTAGGTTTAGGATTAGGATTGCCGTACAAGTGTGGGTTGTTTTTATGGGTAGGGTTAGGGTTAGGGTTACGGGACAGGTTATGGTGAGGGTTAGGGTTAGGGTTACGGTACAGCTTAGGTTTAGGGTTAGGGTTACGGTACATGTTATGTTGAATGTTAGGGATAGGGTTAGGGTTATGGTTCAGGTTAGGGTTAGGATTATGTTTAGGGTTACGTTACAAGTTAGGGTTAGGGTTAGGGTTAGTGTAACGTTAGGGTTATGGTACAGATTAGGGTGAGGTTTAGGGTTAGCTTAGGGTTAGATTTATGGTACATTTGAGGGTTAAGTTTAGGGTTAGGTTTAGGGTTAGGGTCACCGTAGTGTTTAGGGTTAAGGTTATGGTTGGGTTTAGGGTTACAGTTAGGGTAACGGTACAGGATAGGGTTACGGTTAGGGTTAGGGTTGGGGTTACCCTATAGGATAGCATTAAGTTTAAGGTTAGCGTTAGGGTTACTGTAGATGTTAGGGTAAGTTTAGCGTTACTGTTAGGGTTAGGTTTAGGGTTACTGTACCGGTTAAGTTTGGGGTTAGGGTTTGGTTTAGGTTTACTGTACAGGTTATGGTTATGGTTATGGTTAGGGTTAGGATTATGGAAAAGGTTAGAGTTAGGTTTAGGGTTAGGGTTAGGTTTACGGTACAGGTTAGGGTTAAGGTTAGGGTTACTGTTAGGACTTGGGTTAGTGTTACGGTACCGGTTAGGTTTAGGGTTAGGGTTAGGTTTAGGGTTATGGTACAGGTTAGGGTTAGGTTCAGGGTTAGGGTTATGTTTAGGGATACGGTAGTGATTAGGGTTAGGTTATGGTTGGGTTTAGGGTTACTGTTAGGGTAACAGTACAGGTTAGGTTTACAGTTAGGGTAAGGGTTGGATTACGGTATAGAGGATAGCATTAAGGTTAAGGGTAGTGTTAGTTTTAGAATTACGGTCTGAGTTAGAGTTAGAGTTACGGTACAGGTTAGGGTTAGGTTTAGGGGTAGGGTTAGGGTTATGGTACAGGTTGGTTAAGGTTAGGGTTACTGTTAAGTTGAGTTGTTAGTAGCCATTGTAGGTGTAGGGTTGAGTTGGGTTAAAGTTATGGTAGTGTTTAGGGTTATGGTTAGGGTTGGTTTTAGGGTTACGTTTGGGAGTAACGGTACTGGTTAGGGTTACAGTTAGGTTTAGGGTTAAGCTTACGGAAGAGGATAGCGATTAAGGTTAGGGTGTAGGAGTTATGTTTAGGTTCATGGTACAGGTTAGTAGGTTTCAGGGGTTACGGTACAGGTTAGAGAGCAGGTTTATGAGTAGGGTTAGGTTTACAGTACATGTTTGTATTGGAGTTAGTTACTGTTAGTGTTGGTTGGGGTTACGGTGCCGGATAGTTTTACTGTTAGGATTAGGGTGGAGTTTACCGTACAGGTTATGGTTAGGAGTTAGGGTTAGGGTTACGGTATAGTTTAGGAGTTGGGATTCAGGGGGTAGGGTTAGGGGTTAAATTTACTAGTTATGTTAAGTTTAGGGTTAGGTTTTGGGGTTACGGTAGGTTAGTGTTAGGGCTAGGGTTAGTGTTACGGGTACAGGTTGAAAGGTTATAAGGTTTAGGGTCGGGTTAGAGTTACGGTACAGTTTAGGGTTAAGTTTAGGTTTGGTTTAGGGTTACGTTAGTTTATTAGGTTTAGGAGTTAGGAGTTGGGTTTTTCGTTTGCACGTTTAGGGACCGGTACAGGTTAGGTTTTACGGTTGAGTTTAGGGTTTGGAGTTAGGTATACGATAGCATTAAGGTTAGGGTTAGGAGTTAGGGATGGAGTTACGGTACAGGTTAGGGTTAAGGTTAGAGTTACTGGTTGGTAGGGTTAGGGTTAGGGTTACGGTACCGGTTAGGTTTAGGGTTGGGTTAGGATTAGGGTTACGGTGGAGTTATGGTTAGCGTTAGGTTTAGGGTTATGGTAGAGGTTAGTGTTAGTGTTAGGAGTTGGGTTTAGGAATATGGTTAGGGTACAGTATGGGTTAGGGTTACGGTTAGGGTTAGGGTTAGGCCTACGGTATGGGATAGCATTAAGTTTAGGGGTAGGGTTAGTTTTAGGGTTACTGTACAGAGTTAGGGTTAGGTGAGGGTTACGGTACAGGTTATGGTTAGGCTTATGGTTATGGTTATGGTACAGGTTAGGGTTTAGGTTTAGAGTGTAGGTTTAGGGTTACGGTACCGGTTAGGTTTTAAGGTGGGTTACTGTTAGGGTAGGTTTAGGTTTACGGTACCGGTTTAGGTTTATTGTTAGGATTATGGTTAGGTTTACGTTAAAAGGTGATAGTTAGGTTTAGGAGTTAGGGGTAGGGTTACCGGCACAGGTTAGGGTTAGTTAGTTAGTGTTACGGTTGAGGTTAGGGATAAGTTTGTGGTTGGGGTTAGGTTTAGGTTATGATACAAGTTATATGGTTATGGTTAGGTTAAGGGTTTGGATTACGGTATAGGACAGCATTAGGTTTAGGAAGGTTAGGGTTTGGGTTAGGGTTACGGTACAGGTTAGGCTTAGGGTTAAGGTTAGGGTTAGGGTTATGGTACAGGTTAGGGTTTGGTTTTAGGGGTAGGGTTAGGGTTACGGTACAGGTTGGTTTAAGTTAGGAGTTAGGGTGTTAGGATTACACGGTGCCGGTTAGGTTTAAGGTTAGGGTTGGGTTAGGATTGGGTTAGGGTTAGGGTTGTAGGGTTACCATACAGTTTATTGTTAGGTTTATGGTTAGGTTTATGGTTAGTGTTATGGTACAGGTTATGGTTAGGTTTAGAGATAGGGTTAGGTTTACGGTACAGGTTCGGGTTAGGGCTAGAATTACGGTACAGGTTAGGGTTAGGGTTAGGTTAGGGATAGCGTTACAGAACAAATTAGGGTTTCAGTTAGGTTTAGCGTTAGGGTACAGTATATGTTAGCGTTAGGGTTATGGTTAGTGTTAGCTTTATGGTTACGGTACATATAGGGTAGGAGTAGGGTTAGGGTTAGCGTTAAGGTTACGGTACAGGGTAGGTTTAGGGTTAGGGTTAGCGTTAGGGTTAGGGTTAGGGTTACGATACAAGTTAGGGTTAGGGTTAGTGTTAGGTTTAGGGTTACGATACAGGTTAGGCTTAGGGTTAGGGTTAGGTTTTCGGTTCAGGTTAGGTTTAGGGATTGGGTTGCGGTACAGGTTAGGGTTAGGGTTAGGTTTAGGGGTTAGGGTACGGTACAGGTTAGGGTTAGGGTTTGGGTTAGTGTTACTGTACAGTAAGGTTACAGTTGGGATGCTGTGTTAGGTTTATGATTGGGTGGCAATACAGCTGTGAGATTAGTGTTCGCGTAGGGTTCGGGTTAATGGCTGGGTTAGGGCTAGGGTTAGGAGTTGGGATTTAGTGTTAGGTTTGCAGTGCAGTTTAGGAGTTGGAGTTGAGTTTGGTGATGAGTTTAGGGTTAGGGTTAGGGTTAGGTTTAGGCTTACGGTCCAGGTTAGGGTTAGGGTTAGGGTTAGGCTTAGGGTTATGGTACTGGTTACGTTTAGGATTAGGGTTAGTGTTACAGTACAGGTAAGTTTTAAGGTTAGGGTTAGTGTTAAGGTTAGGGTTAGGGTTAGGGTTACGGTTGCCGTACAGGTATGGTTTAGGGTTACGGGTAGGTTTAGTATTAGGGTTAGGGTTATGGTTAGGGTTATTGTTACGGTACAGGTTAGGGTTAGGGTTAGTGTTAGGGTTAGGGTTAGGTTTGCCATAGAGGTTAGGGTTAGGGTTAGGGTAGGGGACAGGTTAGGTTTAGAGTTAGGGTTAAGGTGAGGGTTTATGGTTATGGTACAGGTTAGGGTTAGTGTTAGGGTTAGGGTTACGGTACAGGGTAGGGTTCGGGTAGGGTTAGGGTTAGGGTACAGTTTAGGTTTAGGGTTAGGTTTAGGGTTAGGTTTGGGTTAGAGTTAGAGTTACGATACAGGTTATGTTTCGGTTTATCGTTAGTGTTACGGTACGGGTAAGGGTTACGGTTAGGGAGGAGTTAGGGTTAGGATTATGGTTGCCGTACAGGTGTGGGTTGTTGTTACACGTAGGGTTTGGGTTACGGTACAGTTTAGGGTTAGGGTTAGGGCTAGGTTTTGGGTTATGGTACAGGTTAGGTTTAGGGTTAGGGTTAGGGTTAGGGTTAATTTTACAGTACTGGTTAGGTTTAGGGTTAAGGTTAGTGTTACGGTACAGGTAAGTGTTACGGTTAGGGTTAGGGTTAGGGTTGCCGTACAGTTGTGGTTTAGGGTTACAGGTAGGGTTAGGGTTAGGATTACGGTACAGTTTAGGGTGAGGGTAAGGATTAGGGTTACAGTACTGGTTAGGGTTAGGGTTAGTGTTAGGTTTAAGTTTATGTTGAGTGTTACGGTACAGGTTGGTTTTAGGTTTAGGTTTAGGGTTAGGGTTAGGGTTAGGGTAGGGTTATTGTACAGTTTAGGTTTAGGGTTAGGGTTAGGGTCATGGTTATGGTTAGGGTTAGTGTTATGGTATAGGTTAGGGTTAGGATTAGTGTTAGGATTAGGTTTAGGGTTATGTTTGCCGTAGAGGTTAGATTTAGAGTTAGGGTTAGGGTACAGGTTAGGTTTAGAGTTAGGGTTAATGTAAGGGTTAGTGTTACGGTACAGGTTAGGACTAGGGATAGGGTTAGGGTTAGGGTTACGGTACAAGGTATGTTTAGGATTATGCTTAGGGTTACGGTACAAGTTAGGGTTAGGGTTAGGGTTAGGGTTAGCGTTAGGGTTATGGGACAGGTTAGGTTGAGGTTTAGGGTTAGCTTTAAGGTTAGGTACGGTACAGTTGAGGGTTAAGTTTAGGCTAGGGTTAGGGTTAGGGTTACGGTAGTGCTTAGGGTTAGGGTTAGAGTTGGGTTTAGGGTTACGTTTAAGGTAACAGTACAGGATAGTTTTACCGTTAGGGTTAGGGTTACGGTATAGGATAGCATTAAGTTTAGGTTTAGTGTTAGGTTCGGGTTACGGTAGAGGTTAGGGTTAAGGTTAGCTTTACTGTTAGGCTTAGGGTTAGGGTTATTGTACCGGTAAGGTTTAGGTTTAGGGTTTGGTTTATGGTACCATACAGGTTATGGTTAGTGTTAGGGTTAGGCTTAGGGTTACGGAACAGTTTAGGTTTAGGTTTAGGGGTAGGGTTAGGTTTACGGTACAGGTTAGGGTGTAGTTTAGGTTTACTGTTAGGCCTAGGGTTAGTGTTACGGTACCGGTTAGGTTTAGGGTTAGGGTCAGGTTTAGGGTTATGGTACAGGTGAGGGTTAGGGTTAGGGTTAGGGTTATGGTACAGGTTAGGGTTAGGTTTAGCGGTAGGGTTAGTGTTACAGTACAGGTTAGGGTTTAGGTTAGGGTTACTGTTAGGGTTAGGGTTAGCGTTAGGTTATGGTATCGGTTAGGTTTAGGTTTAGGGTTAGGTTTACGGTACAGGTAAGGGTTACGGTTAGGGTTAGGGTTACGGTTAGGTTTGCGGTACAGGTTGGGGTAAGGTTTATGTGTAGGGTTTGGGTTACGGTACAGGTTAGGGTTAAGGTTAGGGTTACTGTTAGTGTTAGGTTTAGGGTTACGGTACTGGTTAGGTTTATTGTTAGGGTTAGGGTTAGGGTTACGGCACAGGTTAGGGTTAGTGTTAGTTTTAGGGTTATGGTTGAGGTTTGGTATAAGTTTAGGTTTAGTGTTAGGGTTAGGGTTACGATACAAGTTATAGTTATGGTTAGGTTTAGGGTTAGAATTACGGTATAGGATAGTATTAGGTTTAGGGTTAGGGTTAGGGTTACGGTACAGGTTAGGATTAGGTTTCGGGTTAGGTTTCGGGTTACCGTATAGGTTAGGGTTAGGTATAGGGGTAGGGTTAGGGCTACGGCACAGGTTAGGTTTAAGTTTAGTGTTACTGTTAGAGTTAGGGTTAGAGTTATGGTACCGGTTAGGTTTAGGGTTAGCGTTATGGTTACGGATAGGTTAGGGATAGGTTTACAGTACATGTTAGGTTTTCGGTTAGGTTTAGGTTTAGGGTTACGGTATATGTTAGCGTTAGGGTTAGTGTTAGGGTTAGGTTTAGGGTTACGGTACAGTTTAGGGTAGGGGTAGGGTTAGGGTTAGCGTTAGGATTATGGTACACGGTAGGGTTGGGGAAGAGTTAGGTTTAGGGTTATGATACAAGTTAGGGTTAGGGTTATGTTAGGGTTAGGGTTATGGTACAGGTTAGCCTTAGTGTTAGGGTTAGGTTTTCGGTTCAGGTTAGGGTTAGGGTTAGGGTTAGGTTTACGGTACAGGTTAGGTTTAGGCTTAGGTTTTGGGTTAGAATTACGGTACAGGTTAGGTTTAGGGTTACGGTTAGTGTTACGGTACAGCTAAGGATTACGGTTAGGGATAGAGTTAGGGTTAGGTTTACTGTACAGTTTAGGGTGAATTTTAAGGTTAGGGTTAAGGATAGGGTTATGGTAGAGGTTAGGGTTAGGGTTAGGGTTTGGTTTAGGGTTACGTTTAGGCTAACGGTACAGGTTAGGGTTGCGGTTAGGGTTAGGGTTAGGCTTACGGTATAGGATAGCATTAAGTTTAGGGGTAGGGGTAGGTTTAGGTTTACGGTACAGGTTAGGGTTATGGTTAGGGTAACAGTACCGGTTAGGTTTAGGGTTAGGGTTAGGGTTAGGGTTACGGTACTGGTTAGGGTTAGCTTTAGGGATAGGCTTAGTGTTGCGGTACAGGTTGGGTTAAGGGTTTGGGATAGGTTTAGGGTTACGGTACTGGTTAGGGTTAGGGTTAGGGTTAGGTTTAGGGTTACGGTAGTGTTTAGAGTTAGAGTTAGGGTTGGGTTTAGGGTTATGTTTAGGGTAACGGTACAGGTTAGGGTTACGGTTAGGGTTAGGGTTAGGGTTAGGCTTACGGTATAGGATAGCATTAAGTTTAGGGGTAGTGTTAGTTTCAGGGTTACGGTACAGGTAAGGGTTAAGGTTAGCGTTACTGAGGAGGGGCAAGATGGAGGAATTGTAGGATCCCCAAATCACCTGTCCCCACCAAATTACCTAGATAACCTTCAAATCATCCTGAAAAATCTACGAATTCGGCCTGAGATTTAAAGAGAGACCAGCTGGAACGCTACAGTGAGAAGAGTTCGCGCTTCTATCAAGGTAGGAAGACGGGGAACAAGAAATAAAGAAACAAAAGGCCTCCAAGGGGGAGGGGCCCCGTGAGGAGCCGGCCTGAGGCCGGGGCGAGTGTCCCCAGGACAGGAGAGCCCCGTCCCAGAGAAGCAGGAGCTGCACCAACCTTCCCAGGCGGAGGGGCCCGCAGGGAGTTAGAGCAGGACCCAGGAGGGCGGGGATGCCCTCGGGCTCCCAGGGACACCAACAGGCACCTGCGGCGCGTGCAGGAGAGTGCGCTGAACTCCCTAAGGGCTGCAGCGCGCACTGCGGGACCCGGAGCAGCTTGGAGGGCTCGGGCGGCAGCTCTGCGGAGGGGGCTGTGCGGCTCTGGGAGCAGCTTCGCGGCGGCGGCTCCCGCAGAAGAGGCTCCGTGCAGAGGGGGCTGCGCGGCCCCGGGAACAGCTCCGAGAGCCTCGGGCGGCGGCTCCGCAGAAAGGCGGCTACGCCACCGGGAGCGCGAATCCAACAGCGCAGCACCGGGAGCTCAGCCCAGGATCCGGCCTCCCCCGGGACAGGCAGAGGCCGGGAGGGCCCAGGACCGCAAGGATGCTCCTGCCCGGAGCTGAGCGGATCAGCGGCCCCACCCCCGAGCCTCCAGGCCCTGCAGGCGGAGAGCTCCACTCTCTGCTCTCCACAGTCCCTGAGGGGGCTGAAGCCAGGTTTCCGGAGCTGCTGCAGCAACTGGGGCCCATCCTCCAGGGGCCTCACGGGGTAAACAACCCCCACTGAGCCTTGCACCAGGCAGGGAGCGGAGCAGCTCCCCCAAGTGCTAACATCTAAAAATCAGCACAACAGGCCCCTCCCCCAGAATACCAGCGAGACCGACCAGTTCCAGGGGAAGGAATTCAAGGGACTTAAGTATACAGAATCAGAAGATACTCCTCTGTGGCTTTTCTTTTCTTTTCTTTTCTTTTTTTCTTTTTGATTC
>JAEUCK010008040.1:0-214608 GCA_017311455.1 Otocyon megalotis megalotis | reverse complement strand
ATTGGATTGTTTGTTTCTTTGCTGTTGAGTTTAATAAGTTCTTTATAGATCTTGAAACTAGCCCTTTATCTGATACATCATTTGCAAATATCCTCTCCCATTCTGTAGGTTGTCTTTGAGTTTTGTTGACTGTATCCTTTGCTGTGCAAAAGCTTCTTATCTTGATGAAGCCCCAATAGTTCATTTTTGCTTTTGTTTCTTTTGCCTTCGTGGATGTATCTTGCAAGAAATTACTGTGGCCGAGTTCAAAAAGGGTGTTGCCTGTGTTCTCTTCTAGGATTTTGATGGAATCTTGTCTCACATTTAGATCTTTCATCCAGTTTGAGTTTTTCTTTGTGCATGGTGCAAGATAGTGGTCTAGTTTCATTCTTCTGCATGTGGATGTCCAATTTTCCCAGCACCATTTATTGAAGAGGCTGTCTTTCTTCCAGTGGATAGTCTTTCCTCTTTTATCGAATATTAGTTGACCATAAAGTTGAGGGTCCACTTCTGGATTCTCTATTCTGTTCCATTGATCTATGTGTATGTTTTTGTAACCGAACCACACTGACTTGATGACTACAGCTTTGTAGTACAACCTGAAATCTGGCATTGTGATACCCCCAGCTATGGTTTTCTTTTTTAAAATTCCCCTGGCTATTCGGGGTCTTTTCTGATTCCACACAAATCTTAAAATAATTTGTTCTAATTCTCTGAAGAAAGTCCATGGTATTTTGATAGGGATTGCATTAAACGTGTAAATTGCCCTGGGTGACATTGACATTTTCACAATATTAATTCTGCCAATCCATGAGCATGGAATATTTTCCATCTCTTTGTGTCTTCCTCAATTTCTTTCAGAAGTGTTCTCTAGTTTTTAGGGTATAGATCCTTTACCTCTTTGGTTAGGTTTATCCCTAGGTATCTTATGCTTTTGGGTGCAATTGTAAATGGGATTGACTCCTTAATTTCTCTTTCTTCAGTCTCATTGTTAGTGTATAGAAATGCCATTGATTTCCGGGCATTGATTTTGTATCCTGCCACACTGCCGAATTGCTGGATGAGTTCTAGCAATCTTGGGGTGGAGGCTTTTGGGTTTTCTATGTAGAGTATCATGTCATCGGCAAAGAGGGAGAGTTTGACTTCTTCTTTGCCAATTTGAATGCCTTTAATGTCTTTTGTTGTCTGATTGCTGAGGCTAGGACTTCCAATACTATGTTGAATAGCAGTGGTGTGAGTGGACATCCCTGTCTTGTTCCTGATCTTAGGGGAAAGGCTCCCAGTGTTTCCCCATTGAGAATGATATTTGCTGTGGGCTTTTCGTATATGGCTTTTAAGATGTCGAGGAATGTTCCCTCTATCCCTATACTCTGAAGAGTTTTGATCAGAAATGGATGCTGTATTTTGTCAAATGCTTTCTCTGCATCTAATGAGAGGATCATATGGTTCTTGGTTTTTCTCTTGCTGATATTATGAATCACACTGATTGTTTTACGGGTGTTGAACCAGCCTTGTGTCCCAGGGATAAATCCTACCTGGTCTTGGTGAATAATTTTCTTAATGTGCAGTTGGATCCTATTGGCTAGTATCTTGTTGAAAATTTTTGCATCCATGTTCATCACGATATTGGTCTGTAATTCTCCTTTTCGGTGGGGTCTTTGTCTGGTTTTGGAATTAAGGTGATGCTGGCCTCATAGAACGAATTTGGAAGTACTCCATCTCTTTCTATCTTTCCAAAGAGCTTTAGTAGAATAGGTATGATTTCTTCTTTAAACGTTTGATAGAATTCCCCTGGGAAGCCATCTGGCCCTGGACTCTTGTGTCTTGGGAGGTTTTTTTTATTTTTTATTATTTTTATTTTTTTATTTTTTATTTATTTTTTTTTATTTATGATAGTCACAGAGAGAGAGAGAGAGAGAGCAGAGACACAGACAGAGGGAGAAGCAGGCTCCATGCACCGGGAGCCCGACATGGGATTCGATCCCGGGTCTCCAGGATCACGCCCTGGGCCAAAGGCAGGCGCCAAACCGCTGCACCACCCAGGGATCCCCTATTTTTATTTTTTAATTATTTTTTTATTTGTGTTCAATTTACCAACATACAGAATAACACCCAGTGCTCATCCCGTCAAGTGTCCCCCTCAGTGCCCGTCACCATTCACCCCCAACCCCCACCCTCCTCCCCTTCCACCACCCCTAGTTCTTTTCCCAGAGTTGTGAGTCTTTATGTTCTGTCTCCCTTTCTGATACTTTTGGGAGGTTTTTGATGACTACTTCAATTTCCTCCCTGGTTATTGGCCTGTTCAGGTTTTCTATTTCTTCCTGTTCCAGTTTTGGTAGTTTGTGGCTTTCCAGGAATGCGTCCATTTCTTCTAGATTGCCTAATTTATTGGCGTATAGCTCTTCATAATATGTTTTTAAAATCGTTTGTATTTCCCTGGTGTTGGTAGTGATCTCTCCTTTCCCATTCATGATTTTATTAATTTGAGTCTTCTCCCCCTTCTTTTTAATAAGGTTGGCTAATGTTTTACCTATCTTATTAATTCTTTCAAAGGACCATCTCCTGTTTCTGTTGATCTGTTCCACAGTTCTTCTGGTCTCAATTTCGTTAAGTTCTGCTTGAATTTTAATTAATTCTTTTCTTCTGCTGGGTGTAGGGTCCATCTGCTGTTTCTTCTCTAGTTCCTTTATGTGTAAGGTTAGCTTTTGTAATTGAGTTCTTTCCAGTTTTTGAATGGATCTTTGCATTGCGATGTATTTCCCCCTTAGGATTGCTTTTGCTGCATCCCAAAGATCTTGAACGGTTGTTTCTTCATTGTCATTTGTTTCCATGAATCTTTTTAATTCTTCCTTAATTTCCTGGTTGACCCTTTCATCTTTTAGCAGGATGGTCCTTAACCTCCATGTGTTTGAAGTCCTTCCAAACTTCTTGTTGTGATTTAGTTCTAATTTCAAGGCATTATGGTCTGAGAATATGCAGGGGATGATCCCAATCCCAATCTTTTGGTATGGGTTCAGACCCAGTATGTGGTCTATTCTGGAGAAAGTTCCATGTGCACTTGAAAAAAATGTGTATTCAGTTGCATTTGGATGTAAAGTTCTGTAGATATCTGTGAAATCCATCTGGTCCAGTGTATCATTTAAAGCTCTCGTTTCTTTGGAGATGTTGTGCTTAGAAGACCTATCGAGTATAGAAAGAGCTAGATTGAAGTCACCAAGTGTAAGTGTATTATTATGTAAGTATTTCTTCACTTTGGTTATTAATTGGTTTAAATATTTGGCAGCTCCCACATTCAGGGCATACATATTGAGGCGTGTTAAGTCCTCTTGTTGGATAGATCCTTTAAGGATGATATAGTGTCCCTCTTCATCTCTCACTGGTCTTTGGGGTAAATTTTAGTTTATCTGATATAAGGATGGCTACCCCAGCTTTCTTTTGAGGACCATTTGAATGGTAAATGGTTGTCCAACCTTTTATTTTCAGGTTGTAGGTGTCCTTCTGTCTAAAATGAGTCTCTTGTAGACAGCAAATAGATGGGTCCTGCTTTTTTATCCAGTCTGAAACCCTGCGCCTTTTGATGGGGTCATTAAGCCCGTTCACGTTCAGAGTTACTATTGACAGATATGAGTTTAGTGTCATCATGATATCTATTCAGTCCTTGTTTTTGTGGATTGTTCCACTGAACTTCTTCTTAAAGGGGAATTTTGAGAGTCCCCCTTAAAATTTCTTGCAGAGCTGGTTTGGAGATCACATATTCTTTCAGTTCCTGCCTGTCTTGGAAGCTCTTTATCTCTCCTTCCGTTTTGACTGAGAGCCTTGCTGGATAAAGTATTCTTGGTTGCATGTTCTTCTCATTTAGGACCCTGAATATATCCTGCCAGCCGTTTCTGGCCTGCCAGGTCTCTGTGGAGAGGTCTGCTGTTACTCTAATACTCCTTCCCATAAAAGTCAGGGATTTCTTGTCTCTTGCTGCTTTAAGGATCTTTTCTTTATCTTTGGAATTTGCAAGCTTCACTATTAAATGTCGAGGTGTTGAACGGTTTTATTGATTTTAGGGGGGGATCTCTCTATTTCCTGGATCTGAATGCCTGTTTCCCTTCCCAGATTAGGAAAGTTTTCAGCTAGGATTTGTTCAAATACCTATTCTGGCCCTCTGTCCTTTTCGGCGCACTTGGGAACTCCAATTAAACGTATGTTTTTCTTCCTCAAGCTGTCGTTTATTTCCCTTAATCTGTCTTCATGGTCTTTTAATTGTCTCTTTTTTCCTCAGTTTCCCTCTTTGCCATCAACTTGTCTTCTATGTCACTCACTCGTTCTTCTACCTCGTTAACCGTCATCGTTAGGACTTCCAGTTTGGAGTGCATCTCATTCAATTGATTTTTAATTTCTTCCTGAATGGATCTAAATTCTGCAGTCATGAAGTCTCTTGAGTCCTTTATGCTTTTTTCTAGAGCCACCAGTAGCTGTATAATAGTGCTTCTGAATTGGCTTTCTGACATTGAATTGTAATCCAGATTTTGTAACTCTGTGGGAGAGAGGACTGTTTCTGACACTTTTTATTGAGGTGAGGTTTTCCTTCTAGTCATTTTGCTCAGTGCGGAGCGGCCAAAAACAAGTTGTATTGGGAAAAGGAGAAAAAGAGAGAGAGAGAAGGAACGAGAGAAAAAGAAAAAAGAAAAAAGGAAGAAAAAAAGGAAAAAAGAGAAGAAAAAGAGAAAGAAAAAGAAAGAAAGGTGAAAAAAGGGGGGTGGGGGAAGCAATCAGAAATCAAAAAGAAAAAAAAAGGAAAAAGGAAAAAAAACCACGGGGGAGTATCTTCTGATTCTGTATACTTTAAGAGTCTTGACTTCCCCTGGAACTTCTCCGTCTAGCTGGTCTTCTGGGGGAGGGGCCTGTTGGGCTGATTTTCAGGTGTTAGCACTTGGGGGAGCTGCTCTGCCCCCTGCCTGGTGCAGGGCTCCGTGGGGGTTGTTTACCCCGTGAGGCCCCTGGAGGAACAGGCCCAGTGGCTGCAGCAGCTCTGGAAACCTGGCTTCAGCCCCTGCAGGAACTGGAGAGCGGAGAGGGAGCTCTCCGCCTGCAGGGCCTGGAGGCTCGGGGCGGGGCCGCTGGTCTGCTCAGCTCGGGGCAGGAGCGTCCTTGCTGTCCTGGGCCCTCCCGGCCTCTGCCTGTCCCGGGGGAGGCCGGATCCTGGGCTGTGTCCCGGCGCCCTGTGCTCCCGGCCTGCGCTGTTGGATTCGCGCTCCCGCCCCGCAGCCCCCTCCGCGGAGCCGCCGCCCGAGCCCTCCGAGCTGCTCCGGGTCCCGCCGTGCGCGCTGCAGCCCTTAGGGAGCTCGGCGCACTCTCCCGGGGCGCAGGTGCCTGTTAGTGT
This sequence comes from Otocyon megalotis megalotis, assembly GCA_017311455.1. Lineage (NCBI taxonomy): Eukaryota > Metazoa > Chordata > Mammalia > Carnivora > Canidae > Otocyon > Otocyon megalotis. Next base: position 209,258 of record JAEUCK010008040.1, on the reverse strand, counting down.
CCCCGGGAGCCCGAGGGCATCCCCGCCCTCCTGGGTCCTGCTCTAACTCCCTGCGGGCCCCTTTCCGCCCGGGAAGTTTGGTGCAGCTCCTGCTCCTCCGGGACGGGGCTCTCCTGTCCTGGGGACACTCGCCCCGGCCTCAGCCCGGCTCCTCGCGGGGCCCCTCCCCCTTGGAGGCCTTTTGTTTCTTTATTTCTTTTTCCCCGTCTTCCTACCTTGATAGAAGCGCGAACTCTTCTCACTGTAGCGTTCCAGCTGTTCTCTCTTTAAATCTCAGGCCGAATTCGTAGATTTTCAGGATGATTTGAAGGTTTTCTAGGTAATTTGGTGGGGACAGGTTATTTGTGGACCCTACTCTCTGCCATCTTCCCCCCCTCCTGATTCAGGCTTTATTTGCTGTCTTTCTCCAGCTTATTTAAGTATTAGGTTAGGTGTGTATTTGAGATATTTCTTGAGAAAGGTCTGTATTGATATATGCTTCCCTCTTAGGACTACCTTTGCTCTATTCCAAATGTTCTGAGCTGTCACATTTTTATTTTTATTCACTTCCATGTATTTTTTAATTCTTCTTTAATTTCCTGGTTGACCTATTCATTCGTTAATAGAATGTTCTTTAACCATCATGTATTTGTGATCCTTCCCAATTTTTTCTTATAGTTAAAGTTTTAACACATGTGGTCTGGGAATGCCTGGGTGGCTCAGTCATATAACTGTCTCCCTTCAGTCCAGGTCATGATTTGAGGGCCTTGGGATTGAGTCCTGCATTGGGTTCCTTGATCAACGTGGAGTCTGCTTCTCCCTCTGTCTGCCCCTCCCTCTGCTTGTGCTCATGTGCTCTCTCTGACAAATAAATAAAATGCTTTAAAAAAAAACATTGTGGCCTGAAAATATTCATAAATAATATCAATCTTTTTGTACTGGTTTTGACCTGGTTAGTGACCCAGTATATGATCTATTCTGGAGAATGTTCAATGTGCACTCAAGAAGAATGTGTATTCTGTTGTTTTGGATGAAATGCTCTGAATACATCTGTGAAGTCCGTGTGATCCAGTATGTCTTTTAAAGCCCTTGCTTCCTTGTTGATCTTCTGCTTAGATGATCTGTCCATTGATTTGAGTGGAGCGTTAGAGTTCCCTACTCTTATTTTATTATTATCAATTAATTTCTTTAACTTTGAAATGAATTGGTTTATATATTTGGCTGCTCCTAAGTTAGTTGCATAAATATTTGCAATGGTTATATCTTCTTGTTGAATAGGCCCTTATGATATACTGCCTTTCCTCATCTCTTATTGCAGTATTTGGTTTAAAACTTTATTCACCTGAGATAAGGATGACTACTCCAGCCTTTTTTTAATGTTAATTAGCATGATAAATGGTTCTCCACCCCCTCACCTTCAATCTTGACATGTCTTTGAATCTAAAATGAGCCTCTTGTAAACAGCATTTGGGTGTTTTTTCCCTATAACTTCTTTTTTCCCTATAACTTTTTTCTTTTTTCCCTATAACTTCTCATACCCTATTTCCTCTTATTGGAACATTTAGTCCATTTACATTCACAGTAATTATTTGAAGATATGAATTTAGTGCCCTTGTATTACTTATAAAGTCATGTTTCTGTAGATTGTTTCTGTTCCTTTCTGATCTTTGTTACTTTTCAGCTCTCTTTTTGTTCAAAGGATTCCTTTTAATATTTTTTGCAGGGCTGGTTTAGTGTTCACAAATTAATTTAGTTTTTGTTTGTCTTGGAAACTCATTATCTCTCTTCATATCCTGAATGACAGTCTTCCTGGATATAGTATTCTTGGCTGCATATTTTTCTCATTTAGCACATTGAATATATCATTCCATTCTTCTCTGGGCTGCCAGGTCTCTGTGGACAGGTTGGCTTTCAGCCTTATATTTCTACACTTGTAAGTTAATGACGTCATGTCCTGAGTTACTTTCATGATTTACTCTTTGTCTCTGAAGTTTGCAAACTTCACTATTATAAGTCCTGTTGTTGAACTATGTTTATTGTTTTTAGTGGGTTTCTTTCTGCCTCCTGGATTTGAATCCTTGTTTCCTTCCCCAGATTAGGGAAATTCTCAGCTATAATTTGTTCAAATACACCTACCTGCTACCCCTCTCTATTTTCTTCATCTTCTGAAACTCATTATTCAAACATTGTGGCACTTTACGGTATCACTGATTTCTTGATGCCTTCCTTCATGAGCCAGTTGTTTTTCTCTTATTCTCAGCTTCCTTACTTTCCATCATTTTGTCTTCTATAACACTGACTCTTTCTACTGCCTCATTTATCCTAGCAATTAGAACCTCATCAGTTCCCTGCCCCAACCTGTCTGTTCCCAGGTCATTCACATGGCAAGATCCACAGATCTCCCATATTTTATCTCTGGCCAGTGGCTGGGATTCAAAACCCAAAATTTTAAAGAACCTGGTAATGTGTGCACCTACCCCATCCCCTGGCAGAGAGGCTTGGGGCATGCCAAGCACCATCCTATCCCAAAAAGCCATTGCGCATTGCTAGCTGAGAGACTAGAGTTTGTTGTAACACTCAGTGAAAAACTGGAGCTAGGTTATTAGCCATCTGCACTCAACTCTGTACCCTACTGCCCTTTGTCCCAGTAAAGCATCACAGAGGCTTGAATCTACTGCGGCAGATAGCAAAAAGCAGTGGACAGATCATCTGCATTCTTCTCTAGTCTCTGTGCCCTGCTCAGTTAACTCCAGAAAAGCAGCTGATGATCAAGTACACAGAGGTCTAAGTTTATTCTGGCTCTCACTGAAAAGTTAAGAGGTTTTCTGTCTTCTGCAGACCTCTCTGATCCTGCTGCTGAGTTCCCCAGCTGTCCTTTTGTCTTTGAGGAGGATGAATATGTTTCTCAAAATGCCCTTTAGGGAGAGGATCAATCTCTCCCTGAGTGACTCAGCAGATCTCCTCACCATGCCTCATTGTGTGGTCACAACCCGCTGTACTCTTTCTAATATTCTCCCTCTTCCTGACTTTGCTCTGGGAACCAGGGTTCCTCCCCTTCCCTGCTGAGCAGCTTCCCAGTCCCCCAGTTCAGGGCTCCAAACCTCACCTCTGCAAAATTCTCTCATTCTAGCTGTGCAGATTGTTTCTGTTCTCCAAACTTTTTCCTAGTTTTTCAAAAGATTTGAAGGTTGATCTAGTTGTATTTAAAGGAAGAGGCAAGTTCAGGGTTGCCCTACCACTCCACCATCTCTAAACTCCCCTGGGGCTGCTTTTTTAAGGACACTAACCTCATTTATGAGGGCCCCACTCTCATGTTCTAATCATCTCCTAAAAGTCCAACCTCCAAATACCATCGTGTTGGGTATTGGATTTCAACATACAAGTATTGAGGGTACATAAACATTCATTCTATAGTAATGGTTTTCAAATATTTCCATATATCCGTTTGAAAAAAGTAACTGATGGCCAATACTAAATTTATGAAAGTAAACTCATCTACAATGAAATTCTTAGTATCTAAGTACATGTGATTTTTGGTATGTAGAAATTCATTTTTTAAAACGTTTAATTTATTTATTTGACAGAGAGCACAAGCAGGGGGAGGGGCATAAGGAGAGGGAGAAGTGGGGTCCCCACTGAACAGGGATCCTGATGTGGGGCTTCATTCCAGGGCCCTGAGATCATGGCCTGAGCCAAAGGCAAAGAATTAACAGACTGAGCCACCCAGGTGCCCTGGTATGTATACATTTCTTAACTAATTATCTCTAAATTGTATCTTCCACACTGCTAGTAGTAGTTATTTGGGTTGATCTATTTTTATATAGCAAACTATCCCTAATCTTTGGAGCATAAAACAATTATGTTTTACATTTTTTTAGGTCAGGAATTTGGATTGTTCACACCAGAGATTATCTCTGCTCCACAATGACTGGTGCCTCTGGTGTGGCTCAATGTCTGGAGATGGCTGGGATGGCTCAAATAAGGCCATAAGCTGTGGTGTCTGGAATGAATTCTTCACATACATATCTGGCACCTGAACTAGAGTGGTTGGAACACTTAGGCCTCCGTGGGTTGTATTTTTTCTATACAGTCTTCCCACATTGCCAGCTTGAGCTTCCTCACAGTATGGGAGTCTCCCAGTAGTCATACGTCTTTCAAACGCATTATATTTTCTCCAGAGTGAGTGTTCCAATTGAACAAGGTAGAAGCTACAAGATTTGGTTACCTAGGGTCTACTCATAGTCAGTGTAGTAGAGAAATACATAAGAGATGAGGTCCATTAAGACGGCTATCTTTGGAGAGTAGCTACTTCATATAGCAATGTTACAAACAAAAATAATACTACATCTGGTAGGGTAGATTTAACACCCTCACTGGATATCATGAATCTCTTGTTTTAGAAACAAATGCTTCATCTTCATATTTTGGCATGTATATATATTTTTTGTATTCTGCTATAATTACTATTTAAAATACTTAGAGTTTGCTTTTATAATTTCCATCAACTGTTATCCATACAACCATTTTATTTTGTAGAGTGTAGAATATATTTAAATTAATTCCAATACAGGGGTACATGGGTGCCACAGTCAGTTAAGCATCCAACTCTTGTAATTTTTTAAAAGATTATTTATTTATTTATTCATGAGAGAGAGAGAGAGAGAGACATAGGCAGAGGGAGAAGCAGACTTCTTGTAGGGAGCCTGATGTGGGACTCGATCCTGGAACTTCAGGATCATGCCCTGAGCTGAAAGCAGACACTCAACCACTGAGCCACCCAGGCATCCCTCTGCTCTTGGTTTTGGCTCAGGTAATGATCTCAGGGTCCTGTAATTGAACCCCATGTTGGGCTTCATGCTCAGTACTGAGTCAGCTTGAGATTCTCTCTCCTTCTGACCCTCTAGTTCATGCTCATTCTCTCTCTGAAATAAAATAAATAAATATTCAAAATTAATTATCCCAATACAGAATTTTTCCTTTAAAATTTTTGAAAAATATGATTTATATTTTTAGTTATCTAAACTTACGTGATTGAATACATTTGTGGTACTATTTACTGTTTCAGACCACCAGATTCTTATAGCAATATAATAAATAAAAATTTTAAAAAATTTAGCAATATAATATATAGCAATACAATTTTGTTATATTTATCCATACTTCTTTTTTAAAAATGAATTACTATCAAATTATAGCTAAATAAGTCCATATTTGAATGATGATCAGAATTTCCAATGTGCTTAAATGTCTAAAAAACCTGACAACTTATTACTTTATAACAAGTTAACTTTTATTTTGCATCTGGTTGTACTCTTTTTAAAAATAATAATAATAGAAGCAACTCTAATGCCAGGTGAAGCAGGTTTGAACACAAAGATGACTGTTCATAAAAGCCTGACAGATTTCACAACTCAGGATCATATTAATGTGATTTCACTAGATAGCAGAAACAATACATTTTCTAAATTGGATGAATAAGACAATTATTCAGATCATGACTGAAACCCTGTAATTTTCTTCTTCATTTCAGTCTCAGCGGCATGTCACATTTAACTTACCAGAAGGCTCTCAGGAAAGTAGCAGTGATGGTGCACTGGGAAACCATGATGTGGGGATACCCAGCACATCCTATGCCCTGCAACTTGACTATTTCCAGGAGCAGCACTTTGATCATACTGCACCTAATAACCGCACTGAAGGAGATGGCAACTCTGATCCTGAATCCTGTAAGTGATACCTGTCTAGTCTAGCAGGATAAATGGGCTTATTGTGTTTGTTAGTAAAATAATTTTAGCTATAATAACACTGGACATCTAATGTTAATATTACTAGTAATACATTTTTAAAAGGTAAAAATAAAGAATTAGGTGGAAGGCATATATGCAGCAGTTTATAATATATGAAATGTGTAATCATATCTACTTTAAAAGTTACGAAATTTAAAAAAAATAAAAAAATAATAAAAGTTACGAAATTTAAAATAGTCATTTTCTTTAGGCATAGACAGGGTTTATGATTTTTATATACTTATAGATATGTATATATGTGTATATAACCAGCCACATTATTTTATTTATTTGAGTACATGTAAATTATTTTGGTAATTCATATGAATTATTTTCTAGATTTTATTTTTCATTTTTAACAGAGATAATAACCATAGGCATTTAAAAAGTTGTACTAATTTTTTGACCATTGAGGATGATAATATCTGTGGGTTTTTCATATATGGCCTTTATTATTTTATATAGCAAAGAGACTTATTAAAGTGCAAGAAGCATACTATTTCATTTTTTTGCATTCTTTTATTTTAAATGAATCTTTATCACCTTAATATTGTCATACTAATGGCATTTTTAACCTAGCACATGTGTGTGCTTTCACTAAACAAAAATAGTAGATATAAATTTGCTATAGCAAAATAATCTCTTTTGACTAACACAGATGGTAAGGCACATTGATTGTTCAAGAAGAAACTCACAGCTCTGAAGAGGGTTTGATGATATGGAGTAGAGGCCAATAAACTATGCAGTTTTAGTCAATAACACCACAAATAGGAATGTAAGAAGTTAGAGGAAATAACTGCTGCCCTTAAGCAATCAAGTTATTTTACACAGTTCCCATTTCATATTTTGAAATGCATTGCATCCTGAATCTGCTTTCTTTTCTGCTAATGAATTGCCCCAAAGAGTATAGTTCTGAAAATTCCTTGTAAGTTCACCAAAAAAAGATAGAGATACAACATCTATGTATAAGATTACCCAAAATTCATTAGAGGTATTTATTAATACTCCTTTAAAATGTAATTCATAGGTTGATAAAAATTTGCTGATTGGAGAATAAAATTACAATATGTATACTCTTGAGTATTTTGTCAAGAATACTAAATTTCTTTTCTAAGTTAAAGAAGAAACAAGCAAACTGAATCCATTTATTTCTCTTTCATAAAAGAAGTTTAATAAAACATCTTGTCTCATTCCATTTGAAAGCATTTTGAATTTTTAAATTTCAGAATTGCAATCTCCTGAGTTTAGCTTTTGGTATGAGAGCCAAAGCCTATGTCCCAGAGCTTTACTTAATCATAACCCCAACAAATTATGTGTACCATTTCCAATGGACCCTGTTCTTTGAAGCTAGCTAATTTAGTAAAAGCATAAACAGAAATCTGAATCATAAACAGCAATATTTGTTGCTGCTGAGTTTCTGTGGATAATGTACAGGTAAATCTTTGACTTCTCAAAGGATTTTGTGGAGATGCACAAGAGTGTAGACCTAGTAGTGAATAGAATGTGACTTCATACTGCTTGGGATTTTATATATCAAGATACAATATTAACTGAGATGTCTGGAGATGGTGTGTGATCCCCTTGGGACTATTCTAAGTACAGTAAACTATATATGACCCTATGTTCATATCTACTTATTTACATGTAGCATCAGGTAAAACATAACTTGTGGAGAGTTAAAATTATTTTCAACTTCCTATTGTAAAATGTTGCTCTGATATTATAATTCAGACTATGTTCTGAAACACATGGAAATATTATCAAAGTTTTACCATATTAAACTTCAGAGATTTATGAATAGTTCAAACTTATAAAGTTAGAAAGTCTCTGTGTTTTTTTTCCCTTAAAGAGAAGAAAGCATCACTATTTTTACACTATGTATAAGCTTGAGAGAAAAGAGTAACTATGAAATCTCCAGCAATCTGCTGGCATATTATAATTCGACAGATCATAGATAACATCCATGTTTCTTTATAATAGAAATGGTGAAATAGAATATTTCTAAAGAGATTCAAATCAATCTTCAGTTTACCATCCATAAATCAATTCATTTTCAAAGAAAACTCTAACAAAGGGGGAAATGAACTTAATCAGTGTTATAATTGTATTCAACTGAAATAGTTATGTCTTCTGCATTCTTTAAAACCTCTTTATTGGATATAGTCACTTCACGTATGTAGTCAATCTATCTGAAAATGTTACAGCTAGTTTAGGTTCTAAAATTTGAGCTTAGGGGTTGCCTGGCTGGCTTAGTCAGTAGTACAACATGGAACTCATGATTCTGAGGTTGTGAGTTCAAGATCCACATTGGATGTAGAGATTATTTAAGAAGATAAATAAATACTTCTAAAATTTGAGCTTAAAATAACAAAATTTGTCTAAAATTTCATCAAATTTTAAAGTGTTAAAATTTATCTTTTACTTTACTCATTTCTGTTATACAAAGGAAAAAATAGAGTTCAAAGAGCATTTAGAGCTAAAAAAGTTAAACATTTAAAATAGAAAGAAATATGCTGCCACATGCCACACCCAGCGACCCGGTGTACTTCTGCTGCCATGCACTATACCCAACCATTGTAAGGCACCCATCTGCTGCACTATGCCCAGACATGTGCTCACAGCCACTATTGTGTGTCTGTCCTTGTCCAGCCATTGCCAACTGCTGCATCCAGCCTTGTGACTCTGGCTTCCCTGGCACACAGCCCCCAGCTGCCTCAATGCATCAGGGGATCTAGCATAGGACTGGTGGCTTAGCACAAATTTAGCTAATACTGCTGCACTGCTGCCATATTCCTCAGTGAACACAACCCCTCAGAGCTAGCCTGACTTATTCCTACTAACAGCACAGAAAGCAAATACAGCCCACGATAGGCAGATAGAGAGTGCAGATGAATACACTGAAAGGAAAACTGACTCATGCAAAACAGTAGAGCAGAAGCAATACATTTAGGAAACTCTCCTAAAGGACCATTCTGGTGAACAGGGGATACTGTACTGTAGGGAAGTCCAGGACCTCTTCTTCATGATGTCCTTGCTTTTAAGAGCAGAAGACATAGCTGACTTTCCTAACATATAGGAACAGACACAGAGAGGAAGACAAAATGAGGACATACAAAAAAAAATATCCCAAATGAAAGAATAGGACAAAGGCATTGACAGAGATATAACTGAAACGGATGTTAGTAACATGCCTGATAGAGAATCTAAAGCAATAATCATGAGGATACTTTCTGGACTTGAGGAAAGAGTGGAAGACATGGGTGAGAATTTTAACAGACATAAGGAACAAAGTAGCAGAGATAAAGGGCTCAATAAACTAAATGAAAAACCTGTTTGATGGACTGAACAGTAGGCTAAAAGAAATAGAGGAACAAATTAGTGACCTAAAAAAGCAATGCAAAGTGACTAAGTTGAACAAAAAATAGAACTATACAGAAAGAGAATAGACTTAGGGAACTCAGTGATTCCATCAAACATAATAACAATTGCATTAAAGGAGTCCCAGAAGAAATGACAGAAAGAGGTAGAGAATTTATTTGACGAGATAATAGCTGAAAAATTCCCTACTGTGAGGAAGGAAATGTGTATACACAGGAAGAACAGAGAACCTCCAACAAAATCAATAAGAGCAGGCACGCACTAAAATATATTGCAATTAAATTAACAAACTACAATGATAAAGAGACAATTTTTAAAGCTGCTATCAAAAGAACATGGTAACATACAAGAGAAAATCCATATAGCTAGCAGAGGATTTTTCAGCAGAAATTTTCTAAGCCAGAGAAAAGTGGCATGATATAGTCAAAGTACTGAATGAGAAAAATCTCCTGCCAATAACATTCTATCCAAAATGGCTATCATTCAGAATAGAAGGAGAGATTAATTGTTTCTCAGATAAACAAAAGTTAAAAGAGCTTTATACCACTAAACTGGCCAATCATCCAAACAGAAAATTAATAAGAAAATAATGGCTTTCCATTCTGCAAAACAGTATGAAGAAACCTCAAAAAGTTAAAAATAGAACTACCTTATAACCCAGCAATTGTACTCCCAGGTATTTATACATGTACCTCAATGTTCACAGCAGCATGATCAACAATAGTCAAATTATGGATAGAACCCAAATGTCCATCAACTGATGAATGGATAAAGAAGATGTGGTATATGTATACACTGTAATATTACTCAGCCATCAAAAAGAATGAAATCTTGCCATTGGCAATGATGTGTATGGAATTAAAGTGTATTATGCTAAGTGAAATAAGTCAGAGAAAGACCAACCATATGCTTCAGTCATATGTGGAATTTAAGAAGCAAAACAGATGAACACAGAGGAAAGGAAAAACAGAGAGGGAAGCAAACCATAACAAACACTTAAATACAGAGAACAAACTGAGGGTTGATGGAGGAGAGGTGAGTTGGTGATGGACTAAATGTATGATGGGTATTAAGGAGAGCACTTGTGTTAAGCACTGAGTATTATATGAAGTGATGAATCACTAATTTTTTCTCCTGGAAAAAACATTACAGTATATGTTAACTAACTATAATTTAAATAAAAAAATCTTTAAAAAGAAAATAATGATTTTGAATGACATTTTGGACCACATGTATCTAACCAATATATTCAGAACATTCCATCCTAAAACAGCAAAATACACATTCTTTTTCATCTGTACATGGAATATTCTCCAGAATGGATCACATATTAGGCCACAAAATTATCCTCAACAAATTAATGGAGATCAGTGTTAAACCATGCATCTTCTGTGAGCACAATGTTATGGAACTAGGAGTTGATCACAAGAAAAAGCTGGAAAGACCACAGATACATGAAAGTTAAATAACACGCTAATACACAATATTTGATTCAACCAGGAAATAAAAGGAGAAATTTAAAAAGTATATTGAAAACTTTGGGATACAGTAAAAGCAATTCTAAGAGGAAGTTTTTTTTTTTTACAATAGAGGCTCATATCAATAAGCAAGAAAAGTTTCAGGTCAACAACCTAACCTTACAAGTAACAGCTAGAATAAGATCCACAGAGAAAACCTAACCCAGAAGATGAAAGGATATAATAAAGATTCGAGCAAAAATAAATAATATGGAATCTAAAAAAATAATAGAACAGAAAAATCAAACAAGGAGCTGGATCTTTGAAAAAATTAATAAAGTTGATAAACCTCTAGATAGAATTATCAAGAGAAAAAGAGAAAAGATGGAAATAAATCAAATAACAAATTAGGATAAATAACAACCAACACCACAGATATGTAATTACAAAGAATATTAATAAAAATATATGCCAATAAATTAGACAACCTAGAAGAAACTGATAAATTTCTAGAAACATATAAACTACCACAAATGAAACAGGAAGAAATAGAAAATTTGAACAGACTGATAACCATAAAGAAATTGAATCCATAATTTTAAAACTCCCAACAAACAAAAGTACAGGACCAGATGGATTCACAGGGAAATTCCACCAAACATTTAAACAAAAGTTAATACTATTCTTCTCAAACTATTCCAAAAAATAGAAAAAGAATGAAAACTATCAAATTCTTTTTTTGAGGCCAGGATTACCCTGATACCAAAAGCAAAAAAAGACACCATTAAAAGGAGAACTACAGGCTGATATCTCTGATGAACAAACCGAATCCAAAAATACATTTAAAAAATTATTCACCATGATTGAGTGGGGATTTTTCCTGGTTTTTAAGAGTAGATCAATATTCACAAATCAATCAACATGATACATCTCATAAATAAGAGAAAGGATGAAAATCATATCATTATTTCAACAGATACAAAAAAAGTGATAAATTTCAACATCTATTCATGATTAGTGATAGAGTGAACATACCTTAACATAATAAAGGTCATATATGAAAAATCCACAACTAACATTATCCTTAATGGGGAAAACTGAGAGTTTTCCCTGTAAGGTTATGACAAGAGAGGGATGACCACCCTCATACCTTTTATTCATCATAGTAGTGGAAGGGCTAGACTTAGCAATCAGATAACACAAAGAAATAAAAGGCATCCAAAGGTAAGGAAAGAGTACTGCAGATGATAGACTACTATACATAGAAAACCCAAGAGATTCCACTAAAACACTGCTAGAACTCATAAATTCAGTGAAGTTGCAGGATACAAAATCAACATACAGAAAGTTGATGCATTTCTATATACTAGTAATGAAGCAGTAGAAAAGAAATTAAGAAAACAATCCCATTTCCAATTGCACCAAAAATAGTAAGATATCTAGGAGGAAACCTAACTGAAGATGTGAAAGAACTATCCTCTGAAAACTATAAAACATTGATGAAAGAAATTGAAGATGACACAAAGAAATGGAAAGATATTCCATGCCCTTGGATTGGAAAGACAATTATTATTAAAATGTCTATACTATTCAAAGCAATCTACACATTTTATGCAATCTCTATCCAAGTACCAGCAACATTTTTCACAGAATTAGAACAAAAAAATCCTTAAATTTGTACTGTACCACAATGGACCCAGAAATACTCAAAGCAATCTCTGGAAAAAAAAAAAAAAGCAAAGCTGGAGGCATCACAAGTCTGGATTTCAAGTTATATTGCAAAGGTATAGTAATCAAAATAATATGATACTGGCACAAAAAAGATACATAGATTAATAGAACAGAATAGAAAACCTAGAAAAAAACCACAATTCTTTGAATATATATATATATTCAGTATATTCTTTGAAATATATTATATTTTAAATATATATATATAATGGAATATTAGGCATCCATAAGAAAGAATGAAACCTTATCATTTGAAATAATATGGATGGTGCTAGTGAATATATTGTTAAGTAAAGGAGTCATTTGGAGAAAGACAAATACCATATGATTTCATTTATATGTGGAATTTAAGAAACAAAGCAAATAAACAAAAGGATTAAAAAGAGAAATAAATCTAGAAAGAGACTCTTTATAATCAGAAAAAACTGATGGGTATCAAAGGGGAGTGGGTGGATGGATTAAATAGATAATGGGAATTAAGGAGTATACTTGTCATGATGAACACTGGGTAATGTATGCAATTGTTGAATCAATATATTGGACACCTAAAACTAATATAACACTGCATGTTAACTAACAAGTTAAAGTAAAAACCTTAAGAATAAATAAATAAAATATAAAGGAGACAAAATAGCCATTACTCTTCCACAGGATGTCACAGAAGAGAGGAGTTAAGGTGGCAGAGTAAGGAGACCCTAGGCTTGCCTTATCCCTTGAATATACCTAGATAAAAATCAAATCATTTTGAACACCCAATAAAGTTCTGAGGACTGAGAGAACAAAAAACTCACAACTACAGTTGAAAAAAACTGTCACATTGTGGAAGGTACAAGCTGTGGAGAGTTGATTTGAGGGAGAAAAGGGCTGGAGGTGCTCTTATGGGAAGGGAGCCCTAACTGGAGAGAGTAGTGAGAGAGAAAGAAGGAGTGAAAATGAGTGCAGGGAGTTGCAAAAGGAAAACTCTTCCCCAAAACCAATGACTTCAAAAAGGAGAGGGGTTGAATACTGAAAGGTTTTATAAACAATGGAGAGCAGAGTCTAAAATTTAAGAGATCTGTGCCATCACTAGTGTTGTAGTGGATGGACTTAGCAGTGTTCTAATGGGGAAGGAGGGAAGAGACCCAGGAGCAGACATTGTGGTCTGAGGATCCCCTGGGTTGCACAGGGAGAAGCAGTTCCCCTTTTTGGAGTGAATATGGGACAGGTAGCATGACCTCTCTGGGGGCAAAATACATTGAGCTGCCTGTTTGGCTAACTTAGGAACAAACATGCTGGCTGAAAGCAGCAAGTCTTGGTGTTGTCTTTCTGCTATGTTTTACCATAAATTCTGAATCACTGTGCAGTCATGCAACCAATTTCTGGGACAAGCTGACAGGCCACAGTGCAGTAAGACCCTCTGTCAGAGGATCAGTTTGGGTGCACACCACTCGGGGTTTCTAATATTTGAAGATATGAAACTCAGCCATGTGCATGAGAAAAAAACAAAGGAATGCTGTGCTGCCTGGCAGTTGCACAGTTGAGACACAGGCAGGAGGAAGGTAGGGATGTGACAGAAGCCAGTGACACAGGAGAGGCGATAGTCTGCAATTCAGTGAGGGCTTTCTGAAGAGGAACAGGTATGAACTCTCTATTCCAGGGATTAGAGAACTGGGCGAGCACATTTCCACACCACCCATTAGCACTGACAGACTTCAATGAGCAAAAGAGCACCACCAAGTGGGGAACAGAGCTGCTTACACCAAGTAGTGCCCCCCTGTGCCCTGCAGTTGAATCTCCACTAAGGTATGTCAGTCTGAGAATCAGCTCAGCAGGTCCCGCTCCCAGAAGACCAGCACAAACCACTTCCATGCACCAAGTCTACTGATCATAGAGTGCTACAAAGCTTCAGCTTTAGAGGAAATAGGATCTGGTTACCTTTGAGATTTTTTCCTTGAAACACAGAAAAAGCAATTTTTAATCTTTAAAATTATGTGTGTGTGTGTGTATGTTTGTATATATATATATATATATATGCAGAGGAAGGAATCAGTGATAAAATTGATAAAATAGAAGATAAAATTATGGATAACAATGAAGCAGAGAAGAGAGAAAGAAAGTTATTGGATCACAAATGCAGACTTAGGGAACTCAATGACTTTTTAAGCATAATAACATTCGTAGCATAGGAGTCCCAGAATATAGAGACAGAAAATGTGGCAGAAGTTTTATTTAAGCAAATTATAGATGCGAACTTCCCTAAATGGCGGAAGGAAACAGACATCAAAATGAGTCTTGTTTTGATGCACAGAGAGCTCCCATTAAATTCAACAAAAGGCAGCTATCACCAAGATATATCATAGTAAAATTCACAAAATACATAGACAAGGAACTCCAATAAAAAATATACAAAAAAAATACACAGACAAGGAAAGAATCCTGAAAGCAGCAAATAAACCCTTAACCTACAATAAAGACAGTTAAGGTTTGTAGCAGATCTGTCTATAGAAACTCAACAGGCCAGAGAGTGTGGTATGATATATGCATGTGCTGAATAGGGAAAAAAATATGCAGTAAAGAATAATTTATCCAGCAAAACTGTCTTTCACAGAAGGAGAGATAAAAAGTTTCCCAGAAACAAAAACTAAAGGAGTTCATGATCACTAAACCAGCCCTGCAAGAATTATTAAAGGGAACTCTGAGTGGGGCAAGAAAGACTAGAAAGGGAAAGAACATCACCAAATATAAAACCAAATTTAAAGGTAACACAAAGGCACTAAATTTGTATCTATCAATAATCACTCTAAATGTAAATGGACTAAATGCTCCAATCTAAAGCCATAGGGTATCAGAATAAATAATAATAATAAAGAAAAAACAAGACTCATCTATATACTGCCTACATGAGACTCATTTTACACATAAAGACACCTGTAGATTGAAAGTGAGGGGATTGAGAATAATTTACTATGTTAATGGACAACAAAAGAAAGCCCAGCCATATTCATATCAGATAAGGTTGATTTTATATCAAAGATTGTAAGAAGAGATGAAGAAGGGCATTAATTCATACTTAAGAGGTCTAATCATCAAGAAGATCTAACAACTGTAAATATTTATTCTCCCAACATGAGAGAGCCTTAATATACAAATCAATTAATAACAAACATAAGAAACTCATTGATAGCAATACAATAATAGTAGGGGACTTTAATACCCCAATTGCAGCAACAGACAGGGAATATAAGCAGAAAATCAACAAGGAAATGACTGAATGACACACCGAAGCAGATAGATATAAAAGACATATTCAGAAAATTTCATCCTAAAGCAATGGAATACACAATCTTCTTGAGTACATATTGAACATTCAAAATAGATCACATATTGTGTCACAAATCAGCCCTCAACAAGTAAAAAGACTGAGATCATACCATGCATATGTTCAGATCACAGTGCTATGAAACTTGAAGTCAACCACAACAAAAAAATTAGGAAACACCACAAACATATGGAGGAGAAGGAACATTCTACTAAATAATGACTGGGTTAACCAAGAAATTAAAGAAGAAATTAAAAAGTACACAGAAACAAGTGAAAATGAAAGTATGACAGTTCAAAACCTTTTGGATGCAGCAAAGGCAGTTCTACGAATGAAGTATATTGCAATACAGAGCTACCTAAAGAAGCAGGAAAAATTTTAAATATACAACTTAACATTATAGCTAAAGAAGGTAGAAAAGGAAGAGCAAATAAAACCTAAATTCAGCAGAAGGGAAATAATAAAGATCAGAGAAGAAAAATGATACACCCACACTCACACACACACACACACACATACAACCCAGTAGGAAAAAAGTCAACAAAAGAGCTGGTTATTTGAAAGAATTTATAAAATTGATAATCTTCTAGCCAGACTTATTGAAGAAAAAAGAGAAAGGACTCAAATAAATAAAATCAGAAATGAAAGAGGAGAGAGCACAAGCAACATTACAGAAATACAACCAATTATATGAGAATATTATGAAAAATTATAAACCAAAACACTGGGCAATCTGGATGAAATAAAAAAATTCCTAAAAACCTACAAACCATCCAAACTAAAACAGGAAAAAAATAGATAATTTGAACAAAACAATACCCAGCAAGGAAAAGGATTCATAATCAAAAATCTCCAAACAAACAAAAGTCTAGTGCCATATAGCTTCCCAGGGGAATTCTACAAAACATTCGAAGAAGATTTAGTACCCCTATTCTTCTCAAACTGTTCCAAAAAATAAAATGGAAGGACAACTTCTACAACTCATTCTACGAGGCCAGTATCACCCTGATTCTAAAACCACTCTGTACATGAGTGCAGAAAATCTCAAGGGGATAGTAGCAAATTGAATCCAAAAGTATACTAAAAGAATTATTCATCACAAGTGAGATTTATTTCTGGACTGCAGATGTTAATATTTGCAAATCAAACAATGTGATATACCACATTAAAGAAAGGATGAGAAATACAAGATCCTCTCAAAAATGTAGAAAAAAACATTTGACCAAGTACAGCATCCATTATTGATAAAAAAAATCTCAACAAAGAACAGATAGATGGAGTATACCTTAAAATCATAAAAGTCTTTTATGAAAGACCTACAGCTAGTATCTTCAATGGGAAAAACCAGATTTTCCTCTACAACCAGGAACAACAGGGATCTCCACCCTCACCATTACTATTTAGCGTAGTATTGAAAGTCTTAACCTAAGCAATCAGACAATAAAAAAGACAGAAAAGGTATTCAAATCTGCAAAGAATAAGTCAAACGTTCACTATTTGCAGACATGATACTCAATGTATAAAACCCAACAAACTCCACCAAAAAAAAAATTCTAGAGCTAATACATGAATTCAATAAAGTTACAACTTTATAAATATATATATGTACAAAAATCTGCTGCATCTCTCTACACCAGTAATGTATTTCCTTGGTTTTGGTTGTGATCTCTCCTCTTTCATTCATGATTTTATTAATTTAAATCTTCTCTCTTTTCTTTTTAATAAGGCTGGCTAATGGTTTATCTATCTTTTTAATTCTTTCAGAGAACCAGCTCCTGGTTTTGTTGATCTGTTCTACAGTTCTTCAGGTCTCTAATTCATTAAAATATTCTTTTTTTTTTATGATAGTCACACAGAGAGAGAGAGAGAGGCAGAGACACAGGCAGAGGGAGAAGCAGGCTCCATGCACCGGGAGCCCGACATGGGACTCTATCCCGGGTCTCCAGGATCGCGCCCTGGGCCAAAGGCAGGCTCCAAACCACTGCGCCACCCAGGGATCCCTATTAAAATATTCTCTAATTTTATTATTTCTCTTCTCTTGCTTGGGTTAGGCTTTATTTGCTGTTCTTTATCCAGTTCCTTTAGGTGTAATGTTAGCTTGTGTATTTGAGCTTTTTCCAATTTTTTGAGAGAGCTTATATTGAAATGTACATCCCTCTTAGGACTGTCTTTGGTGTATTTCAAAGATTTTGATTAGATGTATGTTCATTTTTTTTTTTTTAGTTTTCATGACTCTTTAATTCTTCTCTAATTACCTGGTTGATCCATTAATTATTTAGTAGGATAGTTTTAACCTCCACGTTTTTGAGCTCCTTCCAAATTTCTACTGTGTTTGAGTTCAAGTTTCAAAGCATTGTGATCTAAAAATTTGCAGGGGGTAATCCCAATCTTTTGGTATCAGTTGAGACCTGATTTGTGACTCATTATATTGTCTGCTCTGGAGAAAGTTCCACGTGCACTTAAGAAGAATGTGTATTCACTTGCATTAGGATGGAATGTTCTGGGTATAACTGTGAAATCCATAGGGTTCAGTCTGTCATTCAAAGCCCTTATTTATTAGCTAATCTTCTTCTTACTAGATCTGTCCATGACTGAGAGTGGAGTGTTGAATTCTTCTACTATTACTGTATTATTACCTATGTGTTTCTTTACTTTGATTATTAATTGGTTGACATAATTGACTGCTCTTATATTAGGGGCATAAATATTCATAATGGTTTGATCTTGTTGGATAGAACCTTTAAATATGAGATAGTGTTCCACTTCATTTCTTACCACCATCTTTAGTGTAAAATCAAATTTATCTAATATGAAGATTGCTGCCGCAGCTTTCTTTTGAGGTCTATTTGCATGGTAAACAGTTCTTCACCCCCTCATTTTCAGTCTGAAGGTGTCCTTTGGTCCAAAATGAGACTCTAATAGAAAGCATATAGATGGGTCTTGCTTTTATATCCAGTCTGATACCCTGTGTCTTTTGATTTGATGATTTAGCTGATTCATGTTCAGAGTAACTAGTGAAAACATGAATTTAGTGTCATAGTATTACCTGTACAGTCTCTGTTTCTGCGAATTGTTTCTTTGGACTCCCTCTTCTCTTACAGGATCCCCCTTTATATTTCTTGAAGGGCTGGTTTGGTGGCCACATATTATTTCAGTTTCTGTCTATCCTGGAAGCTCTTTATTCCTCTTTCTATTATGAATGACAGCATCACTCGATATAGCTTACAAAGCTATAAACAAAAGGTCTAAAACAAAGACCTTACAAGGAAAACAGCTTACACTGAGCCTGGTCACCTGGCAAGGGGTGGGACATCTCCACCCAACCAAGACACCTGAGAATCAGTGCAGCAGTTCTTTCCCCCAGAACAGTAGCTGGAAGAAAATGGGAACAGTAGGTTTACTGACCAAACAGTACTGGAAAACTACAGGACTGAGAGAAAATAGTTTATAGAACTCAAGGTTTTTCCCTTATGATTAATTTATCTTTCAGGTTAAAAATTTCCAATACTCTTTCTTTATTCCTGTCTTAAAAATAATATTTTATCAACTCTTCATGTTTAAGTATTATTTTCTTTTTTGACGTTCATATTTTTAAATTACATGTTAGATAAACTGTTCATTTTTGGATTCCTTTCACCGGACCAAAAAAAAAAAATTGACTGACAACTCTATAGTCAACTAATCTTTGACAAAGCAAAAAAAAGCATTGAATGGAAAAAAGTCTCTTCAACAAATGGTGTTGGGAAACTGGACAGCAACATGCAGAAGAATGAAACTGGACCAATTTCCTACAACATACATAAAAATGAATTCAAAATGTATGAAAAACCTAAAGATCCCTTTAGGGATGAAGGAAACCATCAAAATCCTAGAGTACACAGGCAGCAACCACTTTGACCTCAGCCATAGATAGTTCTTAGTAGACACATCACCAGGGGTGAAGGAAACAAAAACAAAAAGAATCTGATGGGATTTCATCAAGATAAAAAGCTGCTGTACAGCAATGGAAACAATCAACAAAACTAAAGGCAACCTACAGATGGGAGAAGATATTTGAAAATGACATATCTGATAAGGGCTGTGTCCAAAACCAACAAAAAACTTATCCAAATAAACACCCAAGGAACAAATAATCCATAAACATTTTTCTAAGGAGTACATGCAGATGGTTAACAGACACATGAAAAGATGCTTAACATCAGGAAAGTACAAATCAAAACCATAATGAGATACCACCTCACACCTATGAGAATGGCTAAAATTAACAACACAAGAAATAACAGTTGTTGGCAAGGATGTGGAGAAACAGAACTCTCTTGCCCTGTTGGTGGGACTGCAAACTGGTGCATCAACTCTGGAAAACAGTATCTGGGTTCCCCAAACGTTAAAAAAAAGACCTACTATATGATCCAGCAATTGCACTAGTAGGTATTTACTGAGAGATTTCAAAATTGCAGATTCAAGGATGTACATGAACCCAAGGTTTATTTCTTTAATTTTTTAATTGAATTTCAATTTGCCAACATATAGCATAATACCCAGTGCTCACCAAGTGCCCCCCTCAGTGCCCGTCACCCAGTCACTCCCACCCCCGCCCATCTCCTCTTCCACCACCCTTAGTTCATTTCCCAGAGTTAGGAGTCTTTCATGTTCTGTCTCCCCTTCTGATATTTCCCACTCATATTTTCTCCTTTCCCCTTTATTCCCTTTCACTATTTTTTATATTCCCCAAATGAATGAGACCATATAATGTTTGTCCTTCTCCGATTGACTTATTTCACTCAGCATAATACCCTCCAGTTCCATCCACGTTGAAGCAAATGGTGGGTATTTGTCATTTCTAATGGCTGAGTAATATTCCATTGTATACATAAACCACATCTTCTTTATCCATTCATCTTTCAATGGACACTGAGGCTCCTTCCACAGTTTGGCTATTGTGGACATTGCTGCTAGAAACATCGGGGTGCAGGTGTCCGGCGTTTCACTGCATCTGTACTTTGGGGTCAACCCCCAGCAGTGCAATTGCTGGGTGGTAGGGCAGATCTATTTTTAACTCTATGAGGAACCTCGACACAGTTTTCCAGAGTGGCTGCACCAGTTCACATTCCCATCAACACTGCAAGAGGGTTCCCTTTTCTCCGCATTCTCTCCAACATTTGTGGTTTCCTGCCTTGTTAATTTTCCCTATTCTCACTGGTGTGAGGTGGTATCTCATTGTGGTTTTGATTTGTATTTCCCTGATGCCAAGGGATGCTGAGCATTTCCTCATGTACTTACTGGCCATGTATCTGTCTTCTTTGGTGAAATTTTTATTCATCTTTTGCCCATTTCATTATAGGATTGTTTGTTTCTTTGCTGTTGAGTTTAATAAGTTCTTTATACATCTTGCATACTAGCCCTTTATCTGATACATAATTTGCAAACATCTTCTCCCATTCTGTAGGTTGTCTTTTAGTTTTGTTGACTGTATCCCTTGCTGTTCAAAAGCTTCTTATCTTGATGAAGTCCCAATAGTTCATTTTTGCTTTTGTTTCTTTTGCCTTCGTGGATGTATTTTGCAAGAAGTTACTGTGGCCGAGTTCAAAAAGGGTGTTGCCTGTGTTCTCCTCTAGGATTTTGATGGAATCTTGTCTCACATTTAGATCTTTTGATTTTGTATACTGTCACACTGCCAAATTGCTATATGAGTTCTAGCAATCTTGGGGTGGAATCTTTTGGGTTTTCTCTGTAGAGTATCATGTCATCCACGAAGAGGGAGAGTTTGACTTCTTCTTTGCCAATTTGAATGCCTTTAATGTCTTTTTGTTGTCTGATTGCTGAGGCTAGGACTTCTAGTACTATGTTGACTGGCAGTGGTGAGAGTGGACATCCCTGTCTTGTCCCTTATCTTAGGGGAAAGACTCCCAGTGCTTCCCCAATGAGAATTATATTTGCTGTGAGCTTTTCATAGATGGCTTTTAAGATGTTGTGGAATGTTCCCTTTATCCCTACACTCTGAAGAGTTTTGATCAGGAATGGATGCTGTATTTTGTCAAATGCTTTCTCTGCATCTATTGAGAGGATCATTTGGCTCTTGGTTTTTCTCTTGTTGATATTATGAATCACAGAGATTGTTTTACTAGTGTTGAACCAGCCTTTGTCCCAGGAATAAATCCTACTTGGTCATGATGAATAATTTCTTAATGTACTGTTGTATCCTATTGGCTAGTATCTTGTTGAGAATTTTTGCATCCATGTTCATCAGGGATATTGGTCTGTAATTCTCCTTTTTGGTGGGGTCTTTGTCTGGTTTTGGAATTAAGGTGATGCTGGCCTCATAGAACGAATTTGGAAGTACTCCATCTCTTTCTATCTTTCCAAACAGCTTTAGTAGAATAGGTATGATTTCTTCTTTAAACGTTTGATAGAGTTCCCCTGGGAAGCCATCTGGCCCTGGACTTTGTGTCTTGGGAGGTTTTTGATGACTGCTTCAATTTCCTTGAACAGGCCAGGTTATTGACCTGGCCTGTTTTCTATTTCTTCCTGTTCCAGTTTTGGTAGTTTGTGGCTTTCCAGGAATGCGTCCATTTCTTCTAGATTGCCTATTTTATTGGCGTATAGCTGTTCATAATATGTTTTTAAAATGGTTTGTATTAAAAAAATAAAATAAAATCGTTTGTATTTCCTTGGTGTCGGTAGTGATCTCAACTTTCTCATTCATGATTTTATTAATTTGAGTCTTCCCTCTCTTCTCTTTAATAAGGCTGGCTAATGGTTTATCTATCTTATTAATTCTTTCAAAGAACCAACTCCCTGTTTTGTTGATCTGTTCGACAGTTCTTCTGGTCTCGATTTCGTTGAGTTCTGCTCGAATCTTTATTAACTCTCTTCTTCTGCTGGGTGTACATCTATTTGCTGTTTTTTCTCTAGCTCCTTTAGGTGTAAGGTTAGCTTTTGTATTTGAGTTCTTTCTACTTTTTGGATGGATGGTTGTATTTCAATGTATTTCCCCCTCAGGACTGCTTTTGCTGTGTCCCAAAGATTTTGAATGCTTGCATCTTCATTCTCATTAGTTTCCATGAATCTTTAATTCTTCCTTAATTTCCTGGTTGACCCTTTCATCTTTTAGCAGGATGGTCCTTAACCTCCACGTGTTTGAGGTCCTTCCAAACTTCTTGTTGTGATTTAGTTCTAATTTCAAGGCATTATTGTCTGAGAATATGCAGGGGACGATACCAATCTTTTGGTATCGGTTCAGACCTGATTTGTGACCCAGTGTGTGGTCTATTCTGGAGAAAGTTCCATGTGAACTTGAGAAGAACGTGTATTCAGTTGAGTTTGGATGTAAAGTTCTGTAGATATCTGTGAAATCCATATGGTCCAGTGTATCATTTAAAGCTCTCTTTCTTTGGAGATGTTGTGTTTAGAAGACCTATTGAGTGTAGAAAGCGCTAGATTGAAGTCACCAAGTATAAGTGTATTATTATCTAAGTATGTCTTAACTTTGGTCATTAATTGGTTTAAATATTTGGCAGCTCCCACATTCGGGGCATATATATTGAGGATTGTTAAGTCCTCTTGTTGGATAGATCCTTTAAGTATGAGATAGTGTCCCTCTTCATCTCTCACTGGTCTTTGGGGTAAATTTTAGTTTATCTGATATAAGGATGGTGACCCCTGCTTTCTTTTGAGGACCATTTGAATAGTAAATGGTTCTCCAACCATTTATTTTCAGGCTGTAGGTGTCCTTCCATCTATAATGAGTCTCTTGTAGACAGCAAATAGATGGGTCGTGCTTTTTTATCCAGTCTGAAACCCTGCGCCTTTTGATGGGGTCATTAAGCCCATTCACGTTCAGAGTTACTATTGACAGATATGAGTTTAGTGTCATCATGGTATCTATTCAGTCCGTGTTTTTGTGGATTGTTCCAGTGAACTTCTTCTTAAAGGGGAATTTTAAGAGTCCCCCTTAAAATTTCTTGCAGAGCTGGTTTGGAGGTCACATATTCTTTCAGTTCCTGCCTGTCTTGGAAGCTCTTTATCTCTCCTTCCATTCTGAATGAGAGCCTTGCTGGATAAAGTATTCTTGGTTGCATGTTCTTCTCATTTAGGACCCTGAATATATCCTGTCAGCCCTTTCTGGCCTGCCAGGTCTCTGTGGAGAGGTCTGCTGTTACCCTAATACTCCTCCCCATAAAAGTCAGGGATTTCTTGTCTCTTGCTGCTTTAATGATCTTCTGTTTATCTTTGGAATTTGCAAGCTTAACTATTAAATGTCGAGGTGTTGAACAGTTTTTATTGATTTTAGGGGGGGATCTTTCTATTTCCTGGATGTGAATGCCTGTTTCCCTTCCCATATTAGGAAAGTTTTCAGCTAGGATTTGTTCAAATACATATTCTGGACCTCTGTCCCTTTCGGTGCTCTTGGGAACCCCAATTAAACGTAGGTTTTTCTTCCTCAGGCTGTCACTTATTTCCCTTAATCTATCCTCATGGTCTTTTAATTCTTTGTCTCTTTTTTCCTCAGTTTCCCTCTTTGCCTTCAACTTGTCTTCTATGTCACTCACTCGTTCTTCCACCTCATTAACCCTTGTCATTAGGACTTCTAGTTTGGATTGCATCTCATTCAATTGATTTTTAATTTCTGCTTGATTAGATCTAAATTCTGCAGTCATGAAGTCTCTTGAGTCCTTTATGCTTTTTTCTAGAGCCACCAGTAGCTGTATAATAGTGCTTCTGAATTGGCTTTCTGACATTGAATTGTAATCCAGATTTTGTAACTCTGTGGGAGAGAGGACTGTTTCTGATTCTTTCTTTTGAGGTGAGGTTTTCCTTCTAGTCATTTTGCTTAGTGCAGAGTGGCCCAAAACAAGTTGTATTGGGAAAAGGAGGAAAAGAGAGGAGAGAAAGAAGGAAAGAAAAGAGAAAAAGAAAAAAGAAAAAAGGATGAAAAGTAGAAAAAAAGAGATGAAAAAGGAAAGAAAAAAGGGTGGGGGAAGCAAACAAATCAAGAAGCAAAAAAAAAAGAATATTAAAAAAAAAAATCTTCTGATTCTGTATACTTTAAATCCCTTGACTCCCTGGAACTTGTCTAGCTGGTCTTCTGGGGGAGGGGCCTGTTGTGCTGATTTTCAGGTGTTAGCACTTGGGGAGCTGCTCTGCTCCCTGCCTGGTGCAGGGCTCAGTGGGGGTTGTTCACCCCGTGAGGCTCCAGGAGGAACAACCACAGTGGCGGTGGCCATGTCTGGAGCCCTGGTTTCAGCTCCCGCAGTAACTACAGAGCTCTCCGTCTGCAGGGGCCTGGATGCTCCGGGGGCGGGGCCGCTGATCTGCTCAGCTCAGGGCAGGAGTTTCCTTTCTGTCCTGGGCCCTCCTGACCTCTGCCTGTCCCGGGGGGCGGTATGATCCTGGGCTGTGTCCCCTGCGCACTGTGCTCTGGGGCCTGCTTTGTTGGATTCGCTCCTGCAGGGCAGCCTCCTCTCCGCGAAGCCGCCGCCCGAGCCCCTCCGAACTGCTCCCGGGTCAAGCCCTGTGTGCGCTGCAGCCCTTTAGGGAGCTCGGCGCACTCTCCCTGGGGCGCAGGTGTCTGGATAACTTAATTTTTATGATATGAGAATAGCTTCCCCAGCTTTCTTTGCAGGACCATTTATATGGTAAATGGTTCTCCAACCTTTCATTCTCAGGCTAGAAGTGTCCTTAGGTCTAAAATGTGTCTCTTGTAGAGAGCAAATAAATGGGGTTGCTTTTTTTTTTTTTTTTTATCCAATCTAAAATCCTGCGTCTTTTGATGGAACTTTTAGCCCATTCATGTTCAGAGTAACTACTGAAATGTGTGAATTTAGTGTCATCATAATACATATTCAGTCCCCCTTTTTTCATCCCTTTTTTGTGGATTATTTTTTGGGCTCCCTCTTTCTTTCACGGGGTCCCCTTCAATATCTTGCAGAGATGGTTTGGTGGTCACATAATCTTTCAGTTTCTGCTTATCTTGGAAACTCTTTATCTCTCCTTCTGTTCTGAATGAGAGCCTTGCTGGATAAAGTATTCTTGGCTGCATGTTCTTCTCATTGAGTACCCTGAATATATCTTGCCATCCCTTTCTGGACTGCTGTGTCTCCGTGGAGAGGTCTACTTTTAATCTCATATTTCTCCCCTTATAATCTTAGAGTCTCTAGTCTTTCACTGTAATAGGATTTTCTCGTTAGGTTTGGAATTTGCAAGTTTCACTATTAAATGTTGAGGTGTTGAATAGTGTTTATTGATTTTGGGGGATACCTCTCCACCTCCTAAATCTGAATGTCTGCTTCTATCCTCAAAATAGGGAAGTTCTCAGCTACAATTTGTTCATATAGTCTTTGTGGCCCTCTCCCTCTTGGCGTCTTCTGGAACCCCAATTATAACTAGACTCGTCCTTCTCAGCTTATCTTTTATTTCACTTAGACTGTCCTCATGGTCTCTTAATCGTTTTTCTCTTTTTCCTCAGCTTCCTTCATTACTTGTCTTCTATGTCATTCACTCTTTTTTCCACCTCATTAACCCTAGCAGTCAGGACATCCAGTTTGGATTACATCCCATTTCATTCATTTTAAAATTTCATCCTGATTAGATCTAAATTCTCCAGTAATGAATTCCCTAGAGTCCTTTATGCTTTTTTCCAGAGCCATCAATAGCTTTATAATTGTGCTTTTGAATTGGTTTTCTGACATGCAATTGAAATCCATATTCTGTAACTCTGTTGCAGAGAGTACTGTTTCTGATTCGTTCTTTTGAGGTGAGTTCTTCCTTCTAGTCATTTTGTTCGGTACAGAGTGGCTGTATGAGTGGGCTGAGTCAAAAATATCAACCATGACCTAAGTAAATTCCACCCTATATGATTCTGATGAGGTCAGAGACCAAAAAATGAAAAAAAAAATTAGAACAAAATGAAACAAAAGAACCACTAATATGGAAAACAATTTTTTTTAAAAAAGCATTAAAAAAACAAAAGGCCAAAAAACCCAAAGAAGGGAATATAAAAATTAGTGAAAGGGAATAAAGGGAAAGGAGAGAAAATGAGTGAAAATATCTGTGAGGGTGACAAAACATGAGAGACACCTAACTCTTGGAAATGAAAAGGGGTAGTGGAAGGGGAAGTAGGGAGGGGTTTAGGGTGACTCGGTCATGGGCACTGAGGGGGGCACTTGGTGGGATGAGCACTGGGTGTTTTGCTATATGTTGGCAAATTGAACTCCAATAAAAAAAAAAAGAGGAAAGAAAAAGAAAAAAAGAAGAAAAAAAAAGTAAAGTGGAACAAAAGAAAAAAGAAAAAAGGGGCAGCTGGGGCACAGTGGTGGAAAGGAAGTGGTAAAGGAGAGAGAATGCAGTCTACTTGAGGGGTCCTAGAGGGTGATCCTATTGTTTCTTAGTGTACTAAGTTCTGTATGTTAGAAGATATTCAATCCAAAATTTATATAAACCTGCAATAGTTGTAGAAAGCCCCATCACTGACCACCAAAACATAAAAAAGCAAAAAACAGAACAAAAACCCATATATCATATATCTCCCAAAATTAAACTGCATATGTTGAAGGGAATCCAGAAGTGAAAAATATATCTAAGACATGTAATTATAGAAATATGAAAGTCAAAAGGGAAGAAACTTAAAAATGATGAGCTGGTAAAATATTGTATTCAAGGTGGGAAGAGAGAAAAAATATTGGAAATTTGTAGTCTGATATAAAAATGAGTTGTAATGCAAAAAGGAAAAAAAAAATTAAAAAGGGGGGAGGGTGACCCTTAGTTCTATGTGCTATATTCCTTTGATTTTCCCTTGGTCATGGAGCTTTCCAGCACTGCTTTTCAAGAACTTGCTCTTTCCCTGTTCTTCCAGCTGGTCTTCTGGGGGCGGGGCCTGCGGTTCTGATCCTCAGGTGTGTGCCTGGGCAGTGATGTCCCGCCCCTGCCAGGTGCCCAGCTCAGTGTGAGCTCTTTATCCTATGAGGCCTTTGTTCCCTGGTGGCCTCGCCTCTCCTAGGCACAAGGTGAAACAAGGAGGAAAGATAACACTGGCAGCTGCCAGATTTCCAGCTCTGGAGTCAGCTCCCTGCAGTAATTAATGCAGTCTCCATTCCACACTGGCCTAGATTCTCCCGGGGGCTGGGGATGGTGTGCTGATCTGCACAGCTTAGGGGCACCTAGTAGCAGGACAGTTCTTGCTCTCCTGTGCCCTCCCCACTTCTGCCTGTCCCAGGGGGAACACAGGATTGCCAGCTTTGTCTGCTGTGGTGCCTTGGGATCCAGGGCGCTGTGTTGCTGGAATCGTGCTGCCCAGAGCTGAGACCCCCTGAAGGGAATGGAGCACAGCCATCTCTTTCCGGAGCCAGTCCCCCTGGCTGGCTTTTTCCAAACGCTCCGAGGGTTGTGGTGCTCCAGGCCTTTACCGATAGAGGACCGAGGTTTGTGGTGAGCTTTCCCCCAGGCGCCCCTCCTCTTATAGTGACTCCAGGAATCTGGAAGCTTCACTGCCCCTCCTGCAATTCTGCCCCATTTCCCTGCTAAGCATTTTTCCATCTTAGAAAACTCCAGAGCAAATTTTTAAAGTTCCCACTTCTCCAGGGCTGGACTTTCCTGTCCCAGAGGCTTTTGCTGCTTCGCTTTAGCCTGGCTACTCGTGGTACCCCTCCCCCACTTTATTCTTTCTTTCTTTCTTTCTTTCTTTCTTTCTTTCTTTCTTTCTTTCTCTTTCTTTCTTTCTTTCTTTCTCTTTCTTTCTTTCTTTCTTTTTTTCTTTCTTTCTTTTCCCACTTTCCTATCTTGTTGGAAGCGAAAACTTTTCTTTCTGTAGTGTTCCGACCAATCTCTCTTTAAATCTCAGGTCAAATTCGTAGGTGTTCAGGATGTTTTGAAATTTATCTAGGTAAGTTGGTGGGACCCGGTGAGTTGATGACACCTACACTCCTGCAATCTTGCCCTGCCTCTCCACAAGTTACTTTCCTAAAACTATTTTATAAATGTGACTGGTAATGATTCATTTTATGCAATATCAAATGTTAATTAGGGATTATATATTAATGATACAGACCAATTGACTTCTTTGATTCCTATTTTAATGAAAACTGGCAAAATGACTTAGTTTTCTTGCTGTGTGATAAGCATTTCATTTGTGTACCTGCATCCCACGGAGTTAGAGTATGGAGAAATGATAGTAAAAATTACACTAATGAATACTTATTCTGAATTTGATCTTAATCAATATACCTACAAAATTAAGAATTAATTGTTTGAAGTATAAACATGTATTGACCTTGTAAAGTATATTAAGTTAGTGGAGGTTATATACCAAGTAAGCAACATAATGGTAGATATTTGAAAAAAGGGTTTTTTTTTTTTCTGCTCAGTAGTCAAATTTAGACACTTAAAAACTGCTATCAGGGGCACCTGGGTGGCTAAGTGGTTGAGCATCTGCCTTTGGCTCAGGTAGTGATCCTACAGTCCTGGGATTGAGTCCTGCATCAGGCTCCTCACGGGGAGCCTGCTTCTCCCTCTGCCTATGTCTCTGCTGCTTTCTCTGTGTCTCTCATGAATTACAAAAAATGTCTTTAAAAAATGCTCTCAATTTTAAGTCATAAAAATGGAATCGACCCCATGTATTTAGTCCACAGGATACATTTATTTTTCTATTTTGTGGCATTACATATAACATCATTAGACATTTCTCTGTTGTCTAAGTAACTTTTTTTTGAATAATTGTTTCTAATGAAGGAATCTATGATTTAGATGTTTCTTGAAAACCAAAAAAGACATTGCTTTTATTTAAAATACTGTTTAAAATATTTACATCTTATTTTTTTTTTAATATTTACATCTTAAAGTTAAAGCTTGTAAAGTGATTCCAAGTAGCTGAATATCAGATGAAACTTGTACGGACTATTGTCTTTGACCTCTGTAATAATTACTTTTTTAATAATAATTTTACCACTTGTAGCATATATATGGAGAAGGAATAAGAGAGAGTTATTAGCTGTTGTATCATGTTCTAAAATTTAAAGTGTCATTGGGAATTCCACTGAACTGATGTTCTATGATCTGTATCTAAATTTATATAAAGCTAACCTGGATTAATCACCTGTAGGAAATGTCACTTCATCTGCCCATTTTAAGGAGATTCACTGAGGTTAAATAATTTAGCATAGCAATTACAAAATGACAAAACTGATAATAAATGTTAAACAGATGCCTGCACATTAGCATGTCTTCCATACACACACACACACACACACACACACACACACACACATATATATATATAGTGGTCATGTGGTCTTGGACCATGTTCTTTTATTTTCCAAAGTATACTGAATACATACCAAGGCCTAAAGTGTTATACAATACATAATAAATGTTTGTGTTTTTTGTTCTATTTTGTTTTGTTTTGCTGTTCAATGAATGTCAGAGATGTTTTATTTGGTATTTTAGATTTAGATATTCTGTCCCAACAAAGTAGAGTTGTCAAAAAGTACTTTTTCTTAAGATTAAAGATCATAAAGAATGCAGGGTTTCAGAAGCTCTTATTGGTGAAAAATTCATGACTTGGGAAACCAAGGTACTGATACAGAAGGATATTCATTATAACAGAAATTGGTTATTCAAAAGTCTAAGGAAAAGACCGGTTAGAAAATTTGCCTAAAAAGACTGATAAATGGGTTAAGTACGGAAAAGCAATGAAGACTTTTTTTCTTTCGTTCTTAGTTCTGTTCTTTTTTACTAAGCTGGAATGATAGACACAAAGTAATTGTGGCATAATGACAAGCATTCAACATGCTTTTGTTCATTTAATAATTATTCATCAAGATGTTAAATAGTGCCAGATTATTTCAGTTTATTCTTTGTGTGATCTTTTCCTAAATACAACACACTGCATTCTCCTTAAAAAAATTTAGACCAAAAGTATTATGATAATATATTAGCAAATTATTAAATACTCCTGCATGTAGTGTTTATTTTCTTCCCCGGATCTGAGGATTTTTATTATATATAAGCTGATAATAGTTTCACCTATGTAAAAGATTTGCTAGAGAGATTTTTGTCAAGAACTCACACATACTTATTAATATTATTATCTTTAGTGGCAATATTTATTGGTATCAGTGCTACATTCTACATATTTTTATAACTTCAAAATTATTAGGATTATATAATTAATTATGAATTATATGTTCTTTCTAATGTAGCTCATTTAAATTATTTGAAACAAAGAGCAAAGTGACAGGTAAAGAATGTTGTGTGTACATTTCTGAAAGAGCCCATTTTTCAAAATAAGTGGGTTTTGTGATAGATATTCAAAGTTTCTTAATACTTGTATATGGCTTTATGTTGAAAAAAATAGAGTGCTGCTCTCACTTTGGCTATTTTTGATGTTATTAAATTAGCTATTTATAGGAAATTTTAAAGTTTTAAAGACAAGTTTTAGAAGCTTATGTATATTTAATTTAAAACCACATGTAAAATTCTATTTTTAACTTAGTCAATTTATGGGATAATCTATATTCTTTGAATAATCCCATTATCCTTAAATCTTATTTAAATCAAGTAATATTCACCATTTAAAATGTGAGTATGGGACGTTCAGGGAAGATGGGGGAGGACAGTATCCTAAGCTTACCTTGTCCTGCAGAAACAGCTGGATAGCTCCTGCAGATCAGTTTAACTAAACTAGAGAGTAACCTTAAGACTAGCAGAGAAGAGGAGGGGCAAGATGGCGGAAGAGTAGGGTCCCCAAATCACCTGTCCCCACCAAATTACCCAGATAAGCTTCAAATCATCCTGAAAATCTACGAATTCGGCCTGAGATTTAAAGAGAGACCAGCTGGAATGCTACAGTGAAGAGTGTTCGCGCTTCTATCAAGGTAGGAAGACGGGGAAAAAGAAATAAAGACACAAAAGGCCTCCAAGGGGGAAGGGCCCCGCGAGGAGCCGGGCTGAGGCCGGGGCGAGTGTCCCCAGGACAGGAGAGCCCCGTCCCGGAGGAGCAGGAGCTGCACCGACCTTCCCGGGCGGAAAGGGGCCCGCAGGGAGTTAGAGCAGGACCCAGGAGGGCGGGGATGCCCTCGGGCTCCCGGGGACACTAACAGGCACCTGCGGCTCGCGAAGGAGAGTGCACCGAGCTCCCTAAGGGCTGCAGCGCACAGCGGGACCCGGAGCAGCTCGGAGGGCTCGGGCGGCGGCTGCGCAGAGGGGGCTGTGCCTCCGGGAGCGCGAATCGAACAGCGCAGGCTGGGAGCACAGGACGCCGAGACACAGCCCAGGATCCGGCCTCCCCCGGGACAGGCAGAGGCCAGGAGGGCCCAGGACAGCAAGGACGCTCCTGCCCCGAGCTGAGCGGATCAGCAGCCCCGCTCCCGAGCCTCCAGGCCCTGCAGACAGAGAGCTCCCCTCTCCGGAGTTACTGCAGGAGCTGACGCCAGGTTTCCAGACCTGCTGCAGCCACTGGGGCTGTTCCTTCTGGGGCCTCACGGGGTAAACAACCCCCACTGAGTCCTTCAACAGACAGCGGGCAGAGCAGCTTCCCCAAGAGCTAACACCTGAATATCAGCACAACAGGCCCCTCCCCCAGAAGACCAGCTAGATGGACAAGTTCCAGGGGAAGTCAAGGGACTTAAAGTATACAGAATCAGAAGATACTCCCCGTGTTTTATTTTCTTTTCATTTTTTCTTTTTGATTTCTGATTGCTTCCTCCACCCCCCCTTTTTTCACCTTTCTTTCTTTTTCTTTCTCTTTTTCTTCTCTTTTTTCCTTTCTTTTCTTCCTTTTTTCTTTTTTCTTTTTCTCTCTTTCCTTCTCTCTCTCTCTTTTTCTCCTTTTCCCAATACAACTTGTTTTGGCCACTCTGCACTGAGCAAAATGACTAGAAGGAAAACCTCACCTCAAAAGAAAGAATCAGAAACAGTCCTCTCTCCCACAGAGTGACAAAATCTGGATTACAATTCAATGTCAGAAAGCCGATTCAGAAGCACTATTATACAGCTACTGGTGGCTCTAGAAAAAAGCATAAAGGACTCAAGAGACGTCATGACTGCAGAATTTAGATCCAATCAGGCAGAAATTAAAAATCAATTGAATGAGATGCAATCCAAACTAGAAGTCCTAACGACGAGGGTTAACAAGGTGGAAGCATGAGTGAGTGACATAGAAGACAAGTTGATGGCAAAGAGGGAAACTGAGGAAAAGAGATGGACAATTAAAAGACCATAAAGACAGATAAAGGGAAATAAACGACAGCCCGAGGAAGAAAAATCTACGTTTAATTGGGGTTCCCGAGGGCGCCGAAAAGGACAGAGGGCCAGAATAGGTATTTGAACAAATCCTAGCTGAAAACTTTCCTAATCTGGGAAGGGAAACAGGCATTCAGATCCAGGAAATAGAGAGATCCCCCCCTAAAATCAATAAAAACCGTTCAACACCTCGACATTTAATAGTGAATCTTGCAAATTCCAAAGATAAAGACAAGATCCTTAAAGCAGCAAGAGACAAGAAATCCCTGACTTTTATGGGAAGGAGTATCAGGGTAACAGCAGACCTCTCCACAGAGACCTGGCAGGCCAGAAAGGGCTGGCAGGATATATTCAGGGTCCTAAATGAGAAGAACATGCAACCAAGAATACTTTATCCAGCAAGGCTCTCATTCAAAATGGAAGGAGAGATAAAGAGCTTCCAAGACAGGCAGGAACTGAAAGAATATGTGATCTCCAAACCAGCTCTGCAAGAAATTTTAACGGGGACTCTAAAATTCCCCTTTAAGAAGAAGTTCAGTGGAACAATCCACAAAAACAAGGACTGAATACATATCATGATGACACTAAACTCATATCTGTCAATAGTAACTCTGAACGTGAACGGGCTTAATGACCCCATCAAAAGGCTCAGGGTTTCAGACTGGATAAAAAAGCAGGACCCATCTATTTGCTGTCTACAAGAGACTCGTTTTAGACAGAAGGACACCTACAGCCTGAAAATAAAAGGTTGGAGAACCATTTACCATTCAAATGGTCCTCAAAAGAAAGCAGGGGTAGCCATTCTTATATCAGATAAACTAAAATTACCCCGAAGACTGTAGTGAGAGATGAAGAGGGACACTATATCATACTAAAGGTTCTATCCAACAAGAGGACTTAACGATCCTCAATATATATGCCCCGAATGTGGGAGCTGCCAAATATTTAAACAAATTAATGACCAAACTGAAGAAATACTTAGATAATAATACACTTATACTTGGTGACTTCAATCTAGCTCTTTCTACCCTCGATAGGTGTTCTAAGCACAACATCTCCAAAGAAACGAGAGCTTTAAATGAGACACTGGACCAGATGGATTTCACAGATATCTACAGAACTTTACATCCAAACTCAACTGAATACACATTTTTCTCAAGTGCACATGGAACTTTCTCCAGAATAGACCACACATAGGGACACAAATCGGGTCTGAACCGATACCAAAAGATTGGGATCCTCCCCTGCATATTCTCAGACCATAATGCCTTGAAATTGGAATTAAATCACAACAAGAATTTTGGAAGGACCTCAAACACGTGGAGGTTAAGGACCATCCTGCTAAAAGATGAAGGGGTCAACCAGGAAATTAAGGAAGAATTAAAAAGATTCATGGAAACTAATGACAAGGACGAAACAACCGTTCAAAATTTTTGGGATGCAGCAAAAGCAGTCCTAAGGGGAAAATACATTGCAATACAAGCATCCATTCAAAAACTGGAAAGAACTCAAATGCAAAAGCTTAACACATAAAGGAGCTAGAGAAAAGGAGCTAGAGAAAAAACTGCAGATGGACCATACGCCCAGCAGAAGAAGAGAGTTAATTAAAATTCGAGCAGAACTCAACGAAATTGAGACCAGAAGAACTGTGGAACAGATGAACAGAACCAGCAGTTGGTTCCTTGAAAGAATTAGTAAGATAGATATACCATTAGCCAACCTTATTTAAAAGAAGAGAGAGAAGACTCAAATTAATAAAAACATGAATGAGAAAGGAGAGATCACTACCAACACCAAGGAAATACAAACGATTTTAAAAACATATTATGAACAGCTATACGCCAATAAATTAGGCAATCTAGAAGAAATGGACGCATTCCTGGAAAGCCACAAACTACCAAAACTGGAACAGGAAGAAATAGAAAACCTGAACAGGCCAATAACCAGGGAGGAAATTGAAGCAGTCATCAAAAACCTCCCAAGATTCAAGAGTCCAGGGCCAGATGGCTTCCCAGGGGAATTCTATCAAACGTTTAAAGAAGAAATCATACCTATTCTACTAAAGCTGTTTCGAAAGATAGAAAGAGATGGAGTACTTCCAAATTCGTTCTATGAGGCCAGCATCACCTTAATTCCAAAACCAGACAAAGACCTCACCAAAAAGGAGAATATCAGATCAATATCCCTCATGAACATGGATGCAAAAATTCTCAACAAGATACTAGCCAATAGGATCCAACAATACATTAAGAAAATTATTCACCATGACCAAGTAGGATTTATCCCGGGACACAAGGCTGGTTCAACACTCGTAAAACAATCAATGTGATTCATCATATCAGCAAGAGAAAAACCAAGAACCATATGATCCTCTCATTAGATGCAGAGAAAGCATTTGACAAAATACAGCATCCATTCCTGATCAAAACTCTTCAGAGTGTAGGGATAGAGGGAACATTCCTCGACATCTTAAAAGCCATCTATGAAAAGCCCACAGCAAATATCATTCTCAATGGGGAAGCACTGGGAGCCTTTCCTCTAAGATCAGGAAGAAGACAGGGATGTTCACTCACACCACTGCTATTCAACATAGTATTGGAAGTCCTAGCCTCAGCAATCAGACAACAAAAAGACATTAAAGGCATTCAAATTGGCAAAGAAGAAGTCAAACTCTCCCTCTTCGCCGATGACATGATACTCTACATAGAAAACCCAGAAACCTCCACCCCAAGATTGCTAGAACTCATACAGCAATTTGGAAGCGTAGCAGGATCCAAAATCAATGCCCAGAAGTCAGTATCATTTCTATACACTAACAATGAGACTGAAGAAACAGAAATTAAGGAGTCAATCTCATTTACAATTGAACCCAAAAGCATAAGATACCTAGGAATAAACCTAGCAAAGAAGTAAAGGATCTATACCCTAAAAACTATAGAACACTTCTGAAAGAAATTGAG
This sequence comes from Otocyon megalotis megalotis, assembly GCA_017311455.1. Classification (NCBI taxonomy): domain Eukaryota; kingdom Metazoa; phylum Chordata; class Mammalia; order Carnivora; family Canidae; genus Otocyon; species Otocyon megalotis. The sequence continues at coordinate 173,437 of JAEUCK010008040.1, read as the reverse complement.
GAAGCACAAAGAGATGGAAAAATATTCCATGCTCATGGATTGGCAGAATTAATATTGTGAAAATGTCAATGTTACCCAGGGCAATGTACACGTTTAATGCAATCCCTATCAAAATACCATGGACTTTCTTCAGAGAGTTAGAACAAAATATTTTAAGATTTGTGTGGAATCAGAAAAGACACTGAATAGCCAGGGGAATTGTAAAAAAGAAAACTATATCTTGGGGCATCACAATACCAGATTTCATGTTGTACTACAAAGCTGTGTTCATCAAGACAGTGTGGTACTGGCACAAAAACAGACACATAGATCAATGGAACAGAATAGAGAACCCAGAAATGGACCCTGGACTTTATGGTCGACTGCTATTCGATAAAGGAGGAAAGACTATCCATTGGAAGAAAGACAGTGTCTTCAATAAATGGTGCTGGAAAAATTGGACATCCACATGCAGAAGAATGAAACTAGACCACTCTCTTTCACCATACACAAAGATAAACTCAAAATGGATGTAAGATCTAAATGTGAGACAAGATTCCATCAAAATCCTAGAGGAGAACACAGGCAACACCCTTTTTGAACTCGGCCACAGTAACTTCTTGCAAGATACATCCAGAAAGGCAAAAGAAACAAAAGCAAAAATGATCTATTGGGACTTCATCAAGATAAGAAGCTTTTGCACCGCAAAAGCTCATCCCGTCAAGTGTCCCCCTCAGTGCCCGTCACCCACTCACCCCCACCCCCGCCCTCTTCCCCTTCCACCACCCCTAGTTCTTGTCCCAGAGTTGGGAGTCTTTATGTTCTGTCTCCCTAAACCGAAGACTAGAATAAGAGATGAAGAAGGACACTTTATCATAATAGAGGGGTCTATCCAACAAGACAATCTAACAATTGTAAATATTTATGTCCCTAACTTGGGAACAGCCAAATATATAAACCAATTATTAAAAAATTAAAGAAACTCATTTGTAATAATAATATAATAATAGGGGACTTTAACACCCCACTTACAGCAATGAACAGATCATCTAAATAGAAGATAAAAAGAAACAAGGGCTTTGAAAGACACACTGGAACAGATGGACTTAACATATAGTCAGAGCATTTCATTCTAAAACAGCAGAATATGAATTATTTTTGAGTTCACATGCAAAATTCTTCAGAATTAATCATATACCAGGTTACAAATCAAGACTCAAGAAGTAAAAAAAAAATTAAGATCAAACCATGCATATTGTCAGATTATAATGCTAGGAAGCCTGAAGCCAACTACAAGAAAATATTGGAAGTACCACAAATACATGGAGTTTGAAGATTACACTACTAAAGAATGAATAGGTCAACCAGGAAATCAAAGAAGAAATATATATATTTATATTTATATTTATGTAAATATATACATAAAATTTATATATAGATCACAATTATACCGCAGAAATACAATTATAAGAGAATAGTATGAGCAATTATATCTAAACAAATTAGGCAATCTGGAAGAAATGAAAAGTTCCTAGAAACGTGCAAACTATCAAAACTGAATCAGGAGAATTAGAAAATCTGGTCAGACTCACAACCAACAATAAAACAGAATCCAAAATCCAAAATCTCCCAATAAACAAGAGTCCAGGGTCAGATGGCTTCCCAGGGAGAATTCTACCAATCATTTAAAGAAGAATACCTATTCTGAACTGTTCCAAAAACTAGAAATGGAAGAAAAACTTCCAAACTCATTCTCTGAAACCAACATTACTTTGATCCCAAAACCAGACAAAGGTCCACTAAGAAGGAGAATTACAGATCAATATCTCTGATGAACATGGATGTAAAAATTCTCAACAAGATACTAGCTAATGCGATCCAATAGTGCATGAAATGGATTATTCACCATGACCAAGTGGGAATTATTTCCAGGCTGTAAGCATGGTTCAAAGTCCACAAATAAATCAATGTCATACAGAGCATTAATAAAAGAGGATAATAACCATGTGATCCTCTAAATAGATGCAAAAACAATTTAACAAGATACAGCATCCTTTCTTGTTAAAACACTAAAAAATGTAGAGATAGAAGAAGCATATCTCAACATCATAAGGCCAATTATGAAAGGCACGCAACTAATATTATCCAGAAAAACAGAGCTTTCCTGCTAAGATCAGGAACATGACAGGAATATAGACTTTCACCACTGTTGTTCAATGTAGTACTGAAAATCCTAGCCTCAGCAATCAGACAACAAAAAGAAATAAAAGGCATTCACATTGGCAAAGAAGAAGTCAAACTCTCACTCTTCACAGATGATGTGATACTATATGTGGAAAACCCAAAAGACCCCTCCAAAATATTACTAGAACTGATACAGGAATTCAGCAAAGCACACAAGTGTCTGTTGCACTTCTATACACCAAAAACGAAGCAGCAGAAGGAGAAATAAAGGAATTAATCAATTATAATTGCACATTACAATTAGCTAGGAATTAGTTAATGAAAGAAGTAAACGATTTGTACTCTAAAAACCAAGGAACACTTATGAAAGAAATTGAGGCAGATAAAAAGAGATGGAAAAATATTCCATGCTTATAGATTGTAAAAATAAACTTTATGAAAATATCTATGCTACACACTCAATGCAATCCCTATCAAAATAGCACCAGCATTTTTACAGAGCTGGAATAAACAATTTAAAAATTTGTATGGAACCAGAAAAGACCTCAAATGGCCAAAGTAATGTTGAAAATGAATACAAAAGCTGGAGTCATCACAATTCAGATTTTCTAGCTGTATTACAAAGCTGTAATCATCAAGACAGTATAGTACTGGTATAAAAACAGACACATAGATCAATGGAACATATAAGAGAACCCAGAAATGGACCCCGAAATCTACAGTCAACTAATCTTCAACAAAGCGGGAAAGAATATCCAATGTAAAAAGACAGTCTCTTCAACAAATAGTGTTGGGAAAACTGGACAGCAACATACAGAAGAATGAAACTGGGCCACTCTCTTATACCATACACAAAAATAAATTCAAAATGGAGGAAGTCCTAAATGTGAGGTAGGAATTAATCAAAATGCTAGAGGAGAACACTCACAACCTCTTTGATGTCAGCTGTAGCAACTCCTTAACTAGACATTTTTCCAGAAGCAAGGGAAAGGCAAAAATGGACTTTTTGGACTTCAGCAAATTAAAAAGCTTTTGAACAGGTAAGGAAATAGTCAACAAATCTAAAAGTCAGCCTACAGAATAGGAGAATGTATTAGCAAATGACTTACCAGATAAACTGCTGGTATCTAAAATATATAAAGAACTTAGAAAATTGGGCAGTCCGCATGGCTCAGTGGTTTAGCGCCACCTTCAGCCCAGGGCTTGATCCTGGAGACCCGGGATCAAGTCCCACATCAGGCTCCCTGCATGGAGCCTGCTTCTCCCTCTGCCTAGGTCTCTACCTCTCTCTCTCAATCTCTCTGTCTCTCTCTCACTCTCTGTGTCTCTCATGAATAAATAAATAAAAAATCTTAAAAAAAGAACTTACAAAAAAATCAACACCCCTAAAGCCCAAAAAATCCAGTCAAGAAATGAGCTAAAGACATTATCAGACATTTTTCCAAGAAGACATAGAAATGGCTAGTAGACACATGAAAAAATGCTCAAAACCACTCATCATCAGGGAAATACAAATAAAAACCAGAGTGAGATACCACCTCACACTGATCAGAATGGCTAAAATTAATAACTCAGGAATCAATAGATGTTGGCAAGGATGTGGAGAAAGAACATTCCTCTTCCACTGTTGATGGGAATGCAAATTGGTGCAGCCATTCTGGAAAACAGTATAGTGTTTCCTCAAAAAGCTAAAAATAGAACTACCTTACAACCCAAAAATTGTCCTACTAGGTATTTATCCAAATGATGCAAATATAGTGATTCAAAGGGGCTCATATACCCCAGTATTTATAGAAGCAACGTCCACAATAGGCAAACTATGGATAGAGAACAGATATCCTTACATGCATGAATGGATAAAGAAGATGTATATATACTGAAAAAATAAAACAGAAAAAAAATAAAAATAAAAGAAGGCTCTTTTACCTTGAATAACTAAAGAAACCGGGAGGATTCAAAATTAACATTTGTGCTGTTTAGGACATTTTTACAGTGTGACTAGTGAAGCCAAATAATCTGGGAGAAAATAGGTGAAAAAAAAATGTGTTCATATCGGATCTTTTTCTTTAGGGTATCCAGTCCTATACAGAATGTTTCTTCTGAGTTATGAGTTTTTATGATTTACTTGATTCACTCCATATTGTTTTGAAAGATTTGAAACGTTAAGATCAGATTTTGAGGTAAAACTTTCTGCCTTAAATCTTTAGAGAAAGGGAGGAATCACATTTAATTTCTTTTCAGGCACAAGCTAAATTATAAATTACTATTTTAATACACATTATTTTTTTATTTTCCAAGTAAACCTTTCATTCTTAAGATATACTTTTCTCTTGTTCTGCCTTTGTCGACTGGTATATACATGTAAACTACAATTTATGTTTATCTAAGTTGGAATTTCCCCCAAAAATATATATTCTAAAAGCACTGATATTTTGATACTCCTTGCAATAAATGTTTGCTTTGCGCAAATAATTCTGGATACACATAGTTTCCATCTATTGGAAATGATCAATAAACAGTAGTATTTGATAGTGTGAGTTCTTTGGTAGAGAAAAAACATGAGCTTTAATACTACTTGTTTTTCTAATTAGTTGTGTGGTTCTGAGAGAAGTAATTTCATTTCCTTTTATTTTTTAAAACTTATTTTATTTATTACTGAGATACAATAGAACACTATGTAAGTTTATTGTGTACAATGTGTTGATTTGATACATTTATATATTGCAATATGATTACTACCATAGCTTTAGTTAATATCTGTATCATCTCACATAATTATTTCTTTGTTGAGGTAAGAACAATAAGATCTAGCCTCATAGCAGTTTTAAAGTACAAAATGCAATATTGTTGACTCTAATCACATGCTGTGCCTCAGATCTCCATCTTCTAGTTGCAAATTCCTATACCTTTTGAGTCATTTTATCTCTCTTGACCTCATTTCCTCATATGTATATGGAATATGTTGAATCAGCTGACTTTTTAAGGGCTCTGTTTTTTAGCCTGTAAATTTATTTTGTTCTAGGTAAATAAGTTGTATATTTGTGCCCTTTAAAGTGCTTAGATACTGTCAACACTTTTTTAAAAAAGTGAATTTGAAGTACCATAGTACTATGTGTTATAGTAGTCCCAAAGATATCACCCAAATAAAAGAGCAAAGAATATAGCCAATAGCTTATGGATTAGAAAGATTTTATGATGAATAAGAAAAATGAGTTCAGAAATTTAAAAAGACATACATAAAGGCTTTCAGCTATGGGATGAATAAGTCACAGGATTAAAGGACAGAACATAGGAAATATGGTCAGTGACATCATAATCATGTATGGTGACAGATGGTAGCTTCATTTGTGATGAGCATAGTATAATATATAGAACTGTCAAATCACTGTGCTATACACCAGGGAGCCTGCTTCTCTGCCTATGTCTCTGCCTCTCTCTCTGTGTCTCTCATGAATAAATAAATAAAATCTTTTTAAAAAGAAAGCATAATAAACATTATAATGCACTGGATTAAGAAGGAGACATAGATGAATGTTATACAAAGAGTTATACTTCAATGGACTCTAGTGGCAAAGATGTTTATTTTCAATGTAATATATTTAAAACTGTTTTCAAATCTTATTTACCCCCCAAATAATGACCTTTTATAATTTTATTAAAGAAACTAATGTGAATTTAAAAATTATACATGAGGGGAGTCTGGGTGGCTCAGTTGGTTAAGCATCTGCTTTTGGCTCAGGTCATGATCCCAGGGTCCTGGAATCTAGCTCCACCACGAGCTCCCTGCTCAGTACGGAGCCTGCTTTTCCCTCTCCCTCTACAGCTCCCCCTGCTTATGCTCTCTCTCTGACAAATAAATCAAATCTTTAAAAATTTTAATAAAAATTATGTGAGAAAACTACTGCAATTTTTACTACTTTATAGAAGTAAATGGCAATTCTAGGTCTACGCATGATACTTGATAAACAAACATTACCCCAACACCATCAATTTTGTAGTGAGCTCTGTTGACATTTAAGTTATTTGAACACTATCTATTTATTCTTTCACATGTAGCCAATGTTTCTAGAGAATGTTGAGTTCTTGAATATTTGTTGAGGATTACAAAGGAAATATTAAAATGTGCCTGTATAAAATAATATGGCGTATTTTGATATTGTTTTTATGGAAAACTTTAATAATTTTTATGTGATTTAAATAGGAGTTCCTTTTTTTAACTATAAGATACATGTCCTTAATTTAAACTTTATAGTATAAGATTCATAGTAATTTCTTATTTATTTATATTTTTAGAGAGAGAAAGAGCATGCATGCATGCATGAGCAGGTGAAGCAGGGGGTAAGGCCATAGACAGAGGGAGAGAATCCCAAGCAGGCTTTACACCCAGCACAGAGCCCAATGTGGGCCCAATCTCATGACTCTAAGATCATGACCTGAGCTGAAATCAATAGTCAGATGATTAACTGACTGAGCCATGCAAGTGCCTCAAGAATGCCTGTAATTTCTATTATTCTAAATTACTAATTAAGATTTGTTTGGGTCATAAACATAAAAAATATACTTAAATACTCAATTATAGTTCGAAGTAAGCACTTATGTAAATTTAGATTTTTATATCATTATTGAATTTGTGTAAATACAAATGACATTTAAATCATTGTATTTAAATATATTAACTAATACATTTAATGTCAGAATATTTAATGTGAAGCCAATTTTCTTGGTAAAAGCAAATTTTAATTATATACTCACTTTATATATTAGTAAAATACATTATGTTACATATAAATGATATATGTAGTCATCTATAAAACAATATTTGTATTAGTAAAAGAAATCCATTTTCCTTATACCGATTAACATCCACTATAGGATCTCAAGGGAAAGGTAATGGGCTTATCTCCTTATTGCAAAAATCTAAAGCATTGTGCATGCTTAAAATATATCAATGATAAAAACCTTTAAATTTTAAGAAGCAATTGAAATTTAGGGACATATTTGGAGATGGACCTTATTTTGTGCCCCCCTCAAAACCTTTGTAATTATAATGAATGTATCTATTAAATTCAGAGTTAGTATATAATAGTACATATAATACTTTCTTTTTTTCAAACATTTATTTAAATTCTAGTTAGTTAACATATAATATTGATTTCAGGAGAGAATATAGTGATTCATCACTTACATATATTATCCAGTGCTCAACAAAACAAGTGCTATCCTTAATATCCATCACCCATTTAGCCCATCCTCCCACGCACCTCCCCTCCACTAACCCTCAGTTTGTTCTCTATGGTTAAAATCCTCTTATAACTTGCTTCCCTCTTTTTTTCCCTTCCCCTATGTTCATCTGTATTGTTTCTAAATTCCACATATGAGTGAAATCATATGGCATCTGTCTTTTACTGACTGACTTGTTTCACTTAGTATAATACACTAGCTCTGTCCATGTCCTTGCAAATGGCAAGATTTCATTCTTTTTGATAGCTGAGTAATAATCCATTGTATAAATATCTCAACGTCTTTATCCATTCATCAGTATGTGGGTGTTTGGGCTCTATCCATAATTCGTTTATTAATAATGCTGCTATAAACACTGGGGTGCATGTGCCCCTTCAAATCAGTATGTTTGTAACCTTTGGGTAAATACCTAGTAGTGCAATTGCTTTGAGTCAATATTTTTGTATTCTTTAGGTAAATACCTTGTAGTGCAATCGATAGGTCATAGGGTATTTCTATTTTTAACTTTTTGAGGAAATTCCACACTCTTTTCCAGAGTGGCTGCACCAGTTTGTATTCCCAAACACAGCGTAAGAGGGTTCCCCTTTCTCCACATCGTCACTAATATTTGTTGCTTCCTGTGTTGTTAATTTTAACCATTCTGACCAGTGTGAGGTGGTATCTTATTGTGCTTTGGATTTATATTTCCCTGATGATGAGTGCTTTTCAGTATCTTGTCATGTGCCTGGTGGCCATCTGGATATCTTCTTAGGAAAAATGCCTACTTATGCACTCTGCCAATTTATTGACCAGATTATTTGGTTTTTGAGTGTTGAGTTTGATAATTTCTTTTTAAGAAAGGATTTTATTTATTTACTCATAGAGACACAGAGACAGAAGCAGAAACACAGGCAGAGGGAGCAGCAGGCTCCTGATGGGGAGCCCCACATGGGACTTGATCCCAGGATCCTGGGATCACGCCCTGAGCCAAAGCAGATGCTCAACCCCTGAGCCACCGAGGTATCCCTAATAATTTCTTTATTAATTTGGATACTAACACTTAATCAGATATGTCATTTGCAAATATCATCTCCCACTTCATAGGCTGAAATTTAGTTTTGTTGTTTCCTGTGCAGAAGGTTTTTATCTTGAAAAAGTCACAATAGTTCATTTTTGTTTTTGTTTCCATTGCCTACAGAGACATTTCTAGTAAGAAGTTCTATAGCTGAGGATGAAGAGGTTGCTGCCTGAGTTCTCCTCTAGGATTTTGATAGTTTTCTTTTTTAAATGATTTTATTTATTTATTTGAAAGAGAGACAGTGGGCAAGAGAGAAAACATGAGCAGGGGCAGAGGGAAACGGAGAAGCAGATTCCCCTTTTGAGCAGGTTGCCTAACATAAGGTTCAATCCCAGGACCCTGGGATCATGACCCAAGCCAAAGTCAGACGCTTAACTGACTGAGACCCAGGCACCCCAGTTTTGAGGTTTTCTGTTTGACATTTAGGTCTTTCATCCATTTTGAATTTATTTTTGTGTATAGTGTAGGAATCTGGTCGTTTCATTCTTCTTCTTGTGGCTGCTTCATTCTTCAGTTTTCCCAACAACATTTATTGAAGAGGCTGTCTTTTCTCCATTGGGTGTTCTTTCATGCTTTGTCAAAGATTAGTTGATCATATAGTTGTGGGTCCATTTCTGGGTTCTCTATTCAGTCCCATTGATATATGTGTCTATTTTTGTGTCAGTACCATAGTATCTTCAAGACTACAGCTTTGTATTTTAGGTTCAAGTCCAGAGTGATGATTCATATTTGTGTTTCAAGTTTGCTTTGGCTATCTGGGGTCTCTAGTGGTGCTACACAAATTTTAGGATGGTTTGTTTTAACTCTGTGAAAAATTTTCATGGTGTTTTCTTAGGAATTACATTAAACGTGTAGATTGCTTGGGTAGTATACACATTTTAACATTATTTGTTCTTCCAATCCATGATTATGTAATGTTTTTTCATTTCTTTGTGTCCTCTTCAATTTATTTCATGAGAATTCCATCGTCTTCAGAGTATAGATCTTTTACCTCTTTGGTTTGGCTTATTTCTAAGTATCTAATGGTTTTTGGTGCAATTGCAAATGGGTTCAATTCCTTGTTTTCTCTTTCCTTCTTCATTATTTGTGTATAGAAATGCAACAGATTTTTGTACATTGATTTTGTATCTTGTGACTGCTAAATTCATTTATAAATTTTAGCAATATTTTAGTGGACTCTTTCAAGTTTTCTTTATAGAGTATCTTGTTGCCTGTAAATACTGACAGTTTGACTTCTTACTGATTTGGATGCCTTTTATTTCTATTTGTTTTCTGTTACTGTGACTAACTCTTCCAGTACTATGTTAAATAATAATGGTGAGGGAGGACATCCCTATCTTTTCCTGAATGTAGAGGAAGAATTCTCAGTTTTTCCCCCATTGGGGATAATGTTAGCAGTGAGTTTTTCATATATGACCTGTATAATGTTGAGGTATGTTATCCCTTTCCTACTTTGTTGGAAGTTTTTATCAAGAATGCTTGCTGTAATTCATCAAATGCTTTTTCTGCGTCAATTGAGGGGATCATACGATTCTTACACTTTTGTTTATTAATGTTGTATATCATATTGATTGATTTGCAAATATATAACCACCCCCGCAGCCCAGGAATAAATCCCACTTGATCATGTCGAATGGTTTGTTTAATGTACTGCTGGATTTGATTTGCCTTGTATCTTGTTGAGAATTTTTGCATCCATGTTCATCCATGATGTTGGCCAGTAATTCTTCTTTTTAGTGGGGTCTTTGTATGGTTTTGGAATCAAGACAATACTGGCCTTATATGATGAGTTTGGAAATTTTCCTTCAATTTCTAATTTTTGCAACAGTTTGAGAAGAATGTGTTACCTCTTCTTTAAATGTCTGGTAGAATTCCACTGGGAGGACATATGACCTTGAACTTTTGTTTTCTGGGGGACATTTTTGATTATTGATTCAATTTCTTTGCTGGTTATTCATCTGTTCAATTTTCTATTTTTTCCTGTTTCAATTTTGGTAGTTTGTATGTTCTAGGAATTTATCCATTTCTTCCAGATAGCCCAATTTGTTGGCATATAATTTTTTATACTATTTTCTTACAATTATTTGTATTTCTTTGTTGTGAGTTGCAATCTCTCTCCTTTCATTCTTGATTTTAATTATTTGAGTCTTTGTCTTTTCATTTTGATATGTCTGGCTAGAAATTTATAAATTTTATTCTTTCAAAGAATCAGCTCTTAGTTTCCCTGATCTGTTCTACTGGGTTTTTTTGTTTGTTTCTATATCATTTGTTTTTGCTCTGATCTTTATCATTTCCTTTCTTCTGCTTGCTTTAGGCTTTATTTGCTGTTCCTTTTCTAAGTCATTTAGGAGTATGTTTAGGTTGTGCATTTGAGACTTTTCTTGCTTCTTGAGGTAGTCCTACAGCTATATATTTCCCTCTAATGACTGCCTTTGACACATCCCAGAAATTCTGGACTATCATGTTTTCATTTTCATTTGCTTCCATATATTTTTAATCTCTTCTTTAATTTCCTGGTTAACCTATTCAGTAGTCATTAGGATATTCTTTTTAAAGATTTTATTTATTTATTCATGAGAAACATGGAGAGAAGCAGAGACATAGGCAGAGGGAGAAGCAGACTCCATGTAGGGAGGCTGATGTGGGATTTGATCCCAGGACCCTGGGATCATGGCCTGAGCCAAAGGCAGATGCTCAACCACTGAGCCACCCAGATGCCTCTAAGATATTCTTTAACCTCCATGTATTTGTGGTCTTTCCAAATGTTTTCTTGTGGTTGAATTCAAGTATCATAGCATTGTGCTCTGAAAATATGTGTGATATGATCACAAACTTTTTGTACTCGTTGAGGCCTGATTTGTGAACCAGCATGTGATCTATTCTGGAGAATATTCCATGTGCATTCAGAACATTGTGTATTCTGCTGATTTAGTATGAAACATTCTGAACATACCTGTTAAGTCCATGTGGTCCAATGTGTCACTCAAAGCCATTGTTTCCTTGTTCATTTTCTACTTAGATGATCTGTCCATTGCTGTGAGTTGTTAAGTCCCCTACCATGATTTTATCATTAGCAATGAGTTTGTTTCTGTTTGTGATTAATTAATTCATATTTTCACATGCTCCCACATTGAGGGTACAAAGATTTACAATTGTTAGTTGTTGTTGGATAGACCCCTTAATTATGATATAGTACCCTTCTTCATCTCTTGTTACAGTCTTTGGTTTAAAAATCTAATTTGTTTGAAATATGTATGGCTTCTCTGGCTTTCTTTTCATGTCCATTAATATGATAGAAGGTTCTCCATCCACTCACTTTCAATCTGGAGGTGTCTTTATGTCTAAAATGTGTCTCTTGAGGACAGCATGTAGATGGATCTTTTTTTATTATCAATTCTGATAGCCTATGTCTTTTGATTAGCGCACTTAGTCCATTTTCATACAGGGTGGTTATTGATATATATGAATTTAGTGCATTGTATTACCTGTAAAATCGTTTCTGGAGATTTTTCTCTTCCTTTTTAGTCTTCATTGTTTTGCTCCCTTTTTCCCTCTGAAAGAGTCCCCTTTAATATTTCTTTTAGAGGTAGTTTAGTGGTGATGAATACCCTTATCTTTCCTTTTCTGGGAAACTGTCTCTCCTTTTTTTCTGAGTGGCAGCCTTGATGGATAAAATGTTCTTATTTGCATATATTTCCCAGTCAATATGTCGAACATATCATTGCCAATCTCTTCTGCCCTTACAGATTTCTGTGGAGACAACTGCTATGACCTTTCTTTGCTTTCCCTTGTAGGTTGATGATTTTTTTGCTTACTGATTTCAGGATTATCTCTGTATTCTGCAAATTTATGATATGTCTTGGTGTTGGGTGACATTTGTTAATTTTTATGGGAGTACTCCATGCCTTATTAATTTGGATGTTTGTTTCCTTCTGCAGACTAGGGAAGTTTTCAGCTATGATTTCATCCTGTAAACCATCTGCTGCTTTTCCCTGTCTTCTTTTTCTTGGATTTCTTTGATACTAACGTTATTATATTTTATGGAGTCACTGAGTTCCCTAGGTTTACATTCATGGTCTAATATTTTTCTTTACCTCTTCTTTTCAGCTTCATTATGTTCCCTAATTTTATCTTCTACACCACTTACTCATTCTCTGCTTCTTCCATACTGTACAAATTATATCCATTTGGTTTTGCATCTTGATTTACAGCATTTTTATTTCAACCTTACTAAGTTTTAGGTCTTTTATTTCTGTAGTAAAAAGTATCTCTGGATTCTTCTATGCTTTTCTCAAACCCAGCTATTTCCTTATAATTCTTGTTTTAAGTTCTAGTCAAGCATATTATATCTATTTTGATTAGATCCCTGACCATGACCTCTTCTTATTCTCTCTTTTGGGATGAATTCCTCCATCTTGTCATTTTATTTTGGTTTCTGTCTTTTGTGTGTTAAGAAAGCCTGTGCCTGGTCCTATATGCACTAAAGCTGAAGCTCTGTAGCACTCTATGATCAGTAGACCTGTGTGTGCAAGGTTTGTGCTCGTCCTCTGATGGAGGGGCCTGCAGCTGATCTGGCTCTCAGTCACACTTACCTCAGTAAAAAAGGCACGTGCAGAGTGCATGCAAGCATCTAGAGCTTCCACTGTGTTCTGTGCTACTCACTAAAGTCCATTCATTCTGATAGGAGGGGTGAAAATGGCTTCAGCCCCCTCTCTTCCCTGGAGATGGGAGTCCTCACCACTGCTATTCAAGAAGCCTTCACAAAAGAGCAAAATACCTCCTCTCTTATGTCTCAGGCTTCTGTCAGATCCCTGCCTTCACCCTTTCTGTGTCAACACTATCCACCTTCTGGCAGTGGTACCATGCTCCTGTGTTGTATCTCATGCCTGGGTTTTACAACTCCAAATTTTAAGGACCCAGCATGACATGGACCTACACTGATCTTCTGGGGTAGGGACTCCTCAGGCTGTGGCTGATACTGGTTTGTCCCAAAAAAGCAATTGCATGACTGCATAGGGGTTTGGAGTTTATGGCAAAGCACAGGAAAAAAAACATCCAGGATAGCTGTCCTCAGCAGGTGTCTCTGCTTGTATGATAATGAATGGGGCAGCTTAATAGTGCCTGCTGGCTCTTTTGTCCCTGAAAGGCAGTGTTCCCTCTCCCAAATACACTTCAAGAAGGGGAACTATATCTCTCCCAGCATGTTCCTCTGCCTCTTCCCTTCTTCTCCACAGGAGCAATACTATACTTGTCAGGCTTGACACTGGTGATGGTGCTGACTTTTAAAGCTTCAGATTTTCAGCTCTGCTGTTTGTAAAATTTTGCAATAATCAGCCTTTCTTCTTTTCCCAGTCAGTGGTTTTGGTGAAGTATTTTTTCTTGTGCAATACCTTGTATGATGCTTTATCTCCCCCATCTCTCTCTGTCTCTCTCTGTCTCTCTGTCTCTCTTTCTCCCTACCTATCTCTCCTCTCTCCCTGATCAGGGCTCTCTCCCCTCTGCAGCATGTGGGATTCTTTTCTCCCCCAAATCACATCACTGCACCTTCTACCTTTCATGATGCTGCCTCTTTTCTCCCTTTAGTTGTGCAGTTTGGTCTCTCAGTCTTCAGGTCAATTTCATGGGTATTTAGAATGATTTGGTAGATATCTAGCTATGTTCTAGAGAAACAAAAGCATAAGGTCCTCTTAGATCTCTGCCATCTTAACTCATCCTCTGTATATTAGAGAGGGAAATGGTTTCAGTTTTTCATCATTTCATGTCATGAGTGTGTGCCTCTTCAGAATTAGTATTGAAAATTTTATGCAGAGTCTGCTTATGGCCCTGAATTTTAAACAAACTTTTATCAATATTTGATTGTAATGGTTTGTAAATCAATTTTTATTTTTCAGCTTAAGAGCTAAACAACTCCTAGGATATGTTTTTAAAATGTGTTTGTTTTCTTTTTCATTGTTGTCATCTCATCTGTTTTGCTTCCTTCATTCATACCTCTTGACCCTTAGAAATAAGTCAAGATCCATTTTATTTTTTTCTGATTTTTTAATTACCAAATTAGAAAATATTTTGAGAACTAATATTTAGACCACATTAAAATTGCAGTCTTAAAAATGAAAGCAAGCACATTACCTCTCTGCCTAAAGCTGCCTTTCTTTTTCACACTATTTTATTTGAAAATTCTATGTTTATGTATTGCCAGAGTTGATTATTAATTCCAACAATAAATTAGAATATTGTGTCTGTGTGATAATTATCACTGAAGTATAATCATTTTTTGAAGAGCTGAGTGTTGTAGAATTTTATTTCAAAGACTGATTCTACCCAAAGTGTCTTGTGAAAGCACTGTTTTTTTAAATATACATATACTTCAGCTAGTGTTATTCAGTTGCACTTCTTATGGATGAAATGTTTTATATTAAAAAATTAATGTGCTGTGTATATGCCAATGGCACTTAAAGTAGGCAATGCTCTTTCATTAATCATTATCTTTGTATAGAGATATTGTTTTCACCTTCACTTTTTCTATCTCTGACCTATTCCTTCTCTCTAAGCATTTCATATATCTTGGGTTTCATAATATTACAGAACTGCAGGGATCTTGTCTCATGGTGTCAAAGAACGAATTTCATGAACAACAAAGGGTGAAGTGAAGTGAAAGTTTATTAAGCAAAAGTGAGAACAGAAAGGAGAGAAAAGAGCACTTTAGAGTGAGGGATCCTAAATGGGTTGCCACTGTAGGCTTTTAGTGGCAGTCTTTTATTGAGAACTGGCTAGGAAGCTTGTGACCTTGAGATTCTTGTGCCATCTTGATTTGGATAGGGCTATTGATAATATCCTTATTGGCTTACTTCTTCTTTGAGGTCTGGTCATTTTCTGTGATTACAATGTAGCTGACAAAAAAAAAAATACTCCTTAACATTCAGAGCCAGGTGATCTGGTTTATTCCCTTAACTTTAGTTTTGCACACCTCAGCATTTCCCTACAATAGGGAGTTCTGTGAACCTGGTCATGTAGCCTTCTCTGTGCTTATTCAGGACAGTCAGAGGCCTCCTATCTCTCCCTGCCTATAACCTAAGCTTTTCCTTACTCAATAATATTCTAATTTTATTCAAAACCAATTTTTAAAGAAGTTCAAAATATTGATCTTTAAAGTTTTTATATTTATTTATTTATTTTAAAGATTTTATTTATTTATTCATGAAAAAAGAGAGAGATAGGCACAGACACAGGCAGAGGGAGAAGCAGGCTCCATGCAGGGAGCCTGACATGGGACTCAATTCCGGGTCTCCAGGATCACCCGGAGGCAGCGCTAAACCACTGAGCCACCCGGGCTGCCCAAAAGTTTTTCATATTTATATACATATTATTAAATACATCAGGAAATCACTTTTACTGTTGATCTTAAAATTTTAACAAAGAGTAATTTTGATAATTGTCCAGGTCAACATATATCCAAGTGTCTATAAACATATAATTATTTTATTTAAAAATTGACTTTTGGGCAGCTCTGGTGGCTCAGCGGTTTAGCGGCGTCTTTGGCCTAGGGCGTGATCCTGGAGACCCAGGATAGAGTCCCACGTCAGGCTCCCTGTGTGGAGCCTGCTTCTCCCTCTGCCTATGCCTCTGTGTGTGTGTGTGTGTGTCTCATGAATAAATAAAATCTTTTAAAAATTAAATAGATAAAAATTAAAAAAATAAAAATCGACTTTTTAAAATTATCCCCAGATCAAGCATGATCTTAGCGTTTTCAAGGAAGTCCGTAATGCAAAGCCTAAATTTATTTTCCTGGGAAATAATGATAATGATCTCTAATCCCTAGCACTCTAATTGTGAGAAATAAATTGTAGTTGTGAAAATAGCTGTATTATAGATAAAGTGTCTTAATCAAGTTAAGAATACATCTATTGGGTCATCCTCATATTCGTGTCTGTTGATTTTTGTTTCTTCCTATTACTTTTTTTTTTTTCTGCATTGGAGCACATTTGGAGGCAGAGCAATCTGTTAAGTCAAAAACAATGTTCTTCTTTATATTCCATTTTCTGTAGGAGGTTCCATGAGAAAATTTCAATAGAGAACTCTACTTTGCTATCACTGGCAATAAAACTAGAAAATCCACTGAGTTCTTACAAAATTTTGAGTTCAAAAATATATTCCCTTTAGGGAATGGACTAATCACTACTGAAGAGGCCAGCAAATAGCATAGGCTTGGTCTGATTTTAAGGAAAAGAAAACATTATAAGAGACAGATTTTTTGAGTTATCCGTTTTCTACCTTATCTATCTCAGTTGTCACATTCTTTACCAACTGAAGTTGAAAGTACATTGCAATACATTACAATTTATATTTGTTTAGTTAAATTAATATAACATGTTGTGAATAAGACAAAATATTTATTGTTTTTAACTTTATTAAACTCTTTTTCTAGCTTTCATTCCTGGACTAAAGAAAGGTACAGTATAAAACAATATAAACCATAATCATGTATATTTCATTTTAAAAACAAATTGCTGATTTGTGTTTAAGAAGTCTTAGGCTTTTCATTTCTCATAAACATTGCGATTTCAACTGTTTCAAACACATTTTTAGTATGTTTAACATGAACTGATATTTTAAGAAGGTATTCAGTTTGGTATCTTGTATAACTGAAACTGGATGTTTTTTCCAAGTTATATGTAATTAATATTTAGAAAATTTAACATGACTTTATAGTCATTTTTGACTTAGTGTAATTACTTTTAAATTACCTCCAGATTTAATTATTCATTTTTATTCTTTTACAGTTTAAACATATTCAATATTTTGTCTGAGGAGGCATTCAAGATACAATTCTACTTTTCTATATTTTTTATTCAAATTAGATTATAAGTTGCCTATGTTGTTTACATACCTAACAAAATAATCCATTTACATGCTTTGTGAACTTGTAAATAATATGCATTTTCTTTGCCAAATTATAATGTCTGATTACATGTGAATCTGTGTAAGTTAAGGTTAACAGAAAACAAATTTCTTTAATTATGGAGCTTATACAATTAGTTCAAATGCATATTGTTTTATTGTGCCAATAAAGTTTTCAAATGCCCCAGAATATTTTGAATGCTCCAAAACTATTTGCACTGTGTATACACACCTATATCTTTATTATCTACATATTTGAGGATGGACCTGACATGTTGTTCCATTGTTATTTAAAACAATAATTTATTTCACTTCATATGCTTTTATCTCAAATGTAATTTACAGTCCTTTGATATTTTGGCCAAGTAGAAATTATATTCAAAAAAATTTTTTCCAAAAAAAAATAAAAATAAATAAATTTTCCTTAAATCAGTCAGAAAAATCTAAATTGTTATGTAAAGAACCTCACCACTGATCTTTAATTTTGACACACCATCTATACTAGCAGCATGCTCTTTGTGTGTGTGTGTGTGTTTTAAATGTTATTAATGCTTTAGCCTTTTTTATATTGTGGTCAACATTTCTTGTGTGAGTTTGAGTACATAATATTTATAGGGTCATTCAGGTGAAAGTGCATGAATTGCATGTGTTTTCATTTTGTATCTTTCCTTCCCATTAGTTTTTAGGAATCCTCTGATAAATGCTATTCAGGAATAATAACTATCTAATAGTTGTGGGAACTTGTTTGTGGTTGTGAAAAAAGTGAAGGTGTTATTATTAGTATGAAAGTATAATTAGGATACAATGCTATATTATTTTGAGGCATATAAGAGAGTGATTCAATAATTATATATAATACTCAGTGCTTACCATGGTAAGTATAGTCACTACCTTTTCCTATACAATGGCATTACAATATTATTGACTATATTCTCTATGTTGTACTTTTCATCTCTGTGACATATTAATTTTACAAATGGAAGTTTGTATATCTTAATCCCATTTATCTACTATTCCCATCCTCCCATTCACCTTCCCTCTGGCAACTACCAGTTTGTCTTCTGTATTTAAGAGTATGTTTTTGTGATTTTTTTGTTTGTTTTGTTTTTAGATTTAACATATAAGTGAAATCATATAGTATTTTTCATTCTCTGACTTAGTTCCCTTGGCATAATACTTTCTAGGTCCATCCATGTTGTTGCAGATTGCAACGTCTCATTCTTTTTTATGGCTAAGTAATATTTGGTTGTATACATATACCACATCTTCCTTATCTCTTTATTTATTGAGAGACACTTAGTTTGATAACATATCATGCCTATTATAAATAATGCTAAAATAAAGAGGGGTGCATATATCTTTTCAAATTAGTGTTTTTGTTTTCTTTGCTTGAATACCCGGTAGTGGGATGACTGGATCATATGGCATTTCTACATTTAATTTTTTGAAGAACATACATAGTGTTTTCCACAGTGGCTGCACCAGTTTGTATTTTCACCAACAGTGCACAAGTGTTTCTTTTTATCTACATCCTCACCTGCACTAGTTGTTTCTTGTGTTTTCTTATTTTATCCACTGTGACAAGGTGCAAAGCAGTATCTTACTGTGTACCAATTTTCATTCCCACCAACAGTGCACAAAGGTTCACTTTTCTCTGCATCCTCATCAACATTTATCATTTTTTGGGTCTTTTTCATACTAGTCATTCTGACTGGCATGAGGTAATATCTCATTGTGATTTTGATTGGGATTTTCCTGATCATTAGCAATGTGGAGCATCTTTTCATGTGTCTGTTGGTAAACTGTATGTCTTCTTTGAAAATATATCTATTCAGGTCCTCTGCTCATTTTTTAATCTGGTTGTTTTTGGTGTTGAATTGTATAGATTCTTTATATATTTTGGATGTTAACCCTTTATTAGATACATCATTTACAAATATCTTCTCCCATTCAGTGGATTGCCTTTTCATTTGGTTGACAGTTTCCTTCACTCTGCAAGACCTTTTTGTTTTGGTGTTGTGCTAATACTTTAATTTGCTTTTGTTTTCTTAACCTGAGGAGATACATCCACAAAAATGTTGCTGGGGTCTATTTCTGAGAGATTGTTGCCTACATTTTCTTTTAGGACTTTCATGGTATCAAGTCTCATATTTAGGTTTTTAATCTAGTTTGCATTTTTTTTTGTATATGGTGTAATAAGTACTCCAGTTTCATTCTTTTGCATGTAGTTGTCCCGTTTTCCCAGAGCAATTTATTGACAAGACTGTCTTTTCCCCCATTGAATCTTCTTCCCTGTTTTGTCATAGATTGAATGGTCATATATATGTGGGTTTATTTCTGGGATTTCTATCCTATTTTATTGATCTGTGTGCCTATTTTTGTACTGGTGTTTTGATTACGGTAGCTTTGAAGTATGTCTTTTTTTAAATTTTTTTAAATTTTTTATTTATTTATGATAGTCACACAGAGAGAGAGAGAGAGAGGCAGAGACACAGGCAGAGTGAGAAGCAGGCTCCATGCACCGGGAGCCTGACGTGGGATTCAATCCCGGGTCTCCAGGATCGCGCCCTGGGCCAAAGGCAGGCGCCAAACCGCTGCGCCACCCAGGGATCCCTGAAGTATGTCTTGAAATATGGGATTGTGATAACTCCAGCCTTGTTCTTTGTCAAGATTATTTTTGGTGTTTTATACAAATTTTAGGATTTTTTTAAAAGTAAGTTGGGGATCTTTTTTTTAAAAGATTTTATTTATTCATGAGAGACACAGAAGAGAGAGAAGCAGAGACACAGGCAGAGGGAGAAGCAGGCTCCATGCAGGGAGCCCAACGTGGGACTGGGTCTCCAGGACCACACCCTGGGCTGAAGGTGGTTGCTAAACCGCTGAGCCACTCGGGCTGCCCAAATTTTAGGATTATTTGTACTAGTTTTGTGAAAAATGTTATCGGTAATATGATAATGATTACAATGAATATGTAGATTGCTCTGGGTAGTATGGCCATTTTACAATACTGATTTTTCTAACCCATGAGTATGGTGTGAATTTTCATTTCTTTGTGTTGTCTTCAATTACTTTCAACAATATCTTAACAGTTTTCAGAGCATAAGTCTTTAACTTCCTTGGTTAAATTTGTTCCTAGTTATTTTTTGGTGCAATTTCAAATGTGATTATATTCTTAATTTCTCATTGTGCTACTTCATTATTAGTGTATGGAAATGCAAAATATTTCTGCATGTAAATTTTATATCCTATAACTTTACTGAATTCATTTATCAGTTCAAATAGTTTTTTTTTTTTGGTGGAATCTGGGCTTATATATATAAAATCCTATATCATGTATCATGTCATCTGCAAATAGCAGTGGTTTTACTTTTTCCTTGCCAATTTGGATGCTTTTTAATTTCTTGTTCTTGTTTGATCACTGTAGCTATGACTTCCAGTACTATATTGAATAGAGTGCTGAGAGTGGCATCTTTGTCCTGTTCCAGATCTTAGAATAAAAGCTTTCAGTATTTCACCATTGAGCAGATGTTACCTGTGGGTTTTTAAAATATGACATTTTTAATATTCATATGTACTCCCTCTGAATCTACTTTGTTGAACAAATGTATTTTGTTATGTGTGTTTTCCACAACTATTGAGATAATCATATGGTTTTTATCTTTCCCCTTTTAATGTGATATATCCTATTAACTGATGTGTCAACATTGAATTACTTTTCATCTCTGGAATCAATTCCACTTGATTATGGTAAAAGGGCCTTTTCATGCATGTTAAATGTGATTTCCTAATATTTGGTAAGGGTTTTTTGCATCTATGTTCATCAGAGATATTGGCCCATAGTTCTCTTTTTCTAATGTGTCTTTATCTGCGTTTGGTATCCAGATAATGGCCTCGTAGAATAATTTGGAAGTTTTCCGTCCTCTTCTAATTTCTGGAATAGTTTGAGAAGAAAAAAATATTAACTCTTCTTTAAATGTTTGGTAGAATTTATCTGTGAGGCCATCTCATCCTGAACTCTTATTTGTTGGGAGTTTTTTTGATTAATCATTCAATTTCATTACTCATGATCAGTCTGTCCAAATTTTCAACTTCTTCCTGATTCAGTTTTGGAAGATTTTATGTTTCTAGGAATTTATCCATGGCTTCTAGGTTGCCCAATTTATTCTCTTATATCCTTCATATTTCTGTGATCTCACTTGTTACTTATCCTCCTTGATTTCTGATTGATTTATTTGAGCCTTCTCTCCTTTTCCTGATGAGTCTGACTAAAGATTTATCAGTTCATTTATCTTTTCAAAGAGCCACCTCTTGGTTTCATTCATCTTTTCTATTGTTTTTTAGTCTTTATTTCATTTATTTTCACTATAATTTTTATTTTTTTCTCATTTCTAGTAGCTTTGGGATTTGTTCTTTTTCTAGCACTTTTAGGTGTAAAGTTGTTTATTTGATATTTTTTCCTGTTTCTTGAGTTAGGTATGTATTGCTATAAACTTCCTTCCTAGAACTGTATTTGCTGCATTCCAAAGATCTTGAACTGTTGTGCTTCCCTTTTCACTTGTCCATGTATTTTTTTATTTCTTCTGATTTTTTTCATTGACCCATTGTTTATTAGCACATTGTTTGTTTAGCCTTCATGTGTATACTTTTTTCTTGTGTTTTTTTTTTTTTTTTTGGTAATTCATTTCTAGTTTCATACGGTTGTGGTCAGAAAAAATGCTTGATATAATTTTAATCTTAAACGTGGGGCAGTCCGGGTGGCTCAGTGGTTTAGCACGCCTTCAGCCCAGGGTGAGATCCTGGAGTCCCAAGATCGAGTCCTGCGTCGGGCTCCCTGCATGGAGCCCGCTTCTCCCTCTGCCTGTGTCTCTACATCTCTCTCTCTCTCTCTGTGCCTCTCATTAATAAATAAATGAAATCTTTAAAAAAAATCTTAAATGTGAAGACTTGTTTTGTGACCTAACATGTAACCTATCCTGAAGAATGTTCCATAAGAACTTGAATAGAATGTCTGCTGGTTTTGCACAGAATGTTCTGTATATATCTCTATTAGGCTGATCTGGTCTAATGTCATTCAAAGCTTATTTATTTGTTGACTTTGTATCTGTATAATCTATCCATTGATGTAAGTAGGGTGTTAAAGTTTCCTACTATTATTGTATTACTGTCAATTTCCTTCTTTATGTCTACTAATATTTACTTTATGTGTTCAGGTGCTCCAATTGTGGTTGTATAGATATTTATAATTGTATCCTCTTGCTAGATTGATTTTTTTTTACCATTATGTACTACTTTTCTTTATCTCTTGCTATAGTCTTGGTTTTAACATCTATTTTGTTTAATATAAGTATTGCTACCACAGCTTTGTTCTTGTTTTTATTTGTTTGTTTTGCTTCCATTTGCATGGTACATATTTTTCTATCCCTTCACTTTCAGTATATATGGATTAAGGCTGAAGTTAGTCTTTTGTAGGCAACATTTAGATGTCTTTTTTTTAATAAAAATTCATTAATTAATATTTTATCCATTCGGTCACCTTATGTCTCTTGATTAGAGATTTTAGTCCGTTTACATTTAAATTAATTATTGATAGGTATGTACTCATTGCCATTTTGTTGTTTTCTATTTGTTTTTCATAGTTCTGTTGTTTCTTTTCTTGCTGTCTTTGATGTGGTTTGATGATTTTCTTTAGTGTTATGCTTGGTTTCCTTTTTCTTTATTGATTTTGGTTCTATTAAAAGTTTTTGATTTGTGGTTATCATCATGTTCATATATAATATCTTAAGCATATAGCAGTCCATATTAAGTATATTCACTTAAGTTCAAACCCATTCTAAAAGCATTCAACTTTTATTTCCCTCTATATTTTATGTATGTAATATCTTATTTTACATTTTTTAAAAAAAGTTTATGTATCCCTTGCCTAATTTTGGTAGATGTAATTTATTTTAACTACTTTTTTGTGTTAACCTCTATACTGGCTTTACAAGTGATTAACCTACTATATTTTCTATATATTTGCTTTTACCTCTGATTTTATCCCTTTTATAACTTATTTCTAGTTATGGCCTTTTCTTTACACTTAAAGAATCCACTTTAAAATTTCTTCTGAGGCTTGTTTAAAAGTGAAAAGTAACTTTTGCTCAGGAAACTTTTTTTCTTCTTCTATTCTAAATGTTAACTTTGCCGGGTGGAGCATTCTTGGTTGCATTTTTTTTTCTTACATGCCACTATCTTCTGGCCTGCAGTTTCTTCTGAAAAATTAGCTGATAGCTTCATGGGGTTTTTCTTTTAAGTATATTTTTTCTTTTGCTGCTTTTAAAATTCTCGTTGTCTTTACATTTTGCTATTTGAATTACTATATGTTTTGGTGTGGTCTTCCTTCAGTTTATATTGCTAGGGTATATCTTTGCTTCCTAGACTTGGATATCTGTTTTCTTACTCAATTTAAAGAGGTTTTCAGGGATCCCTGGGTGGCACAGCGGTTTAGCGCCTGCCTTTGGCCCAGGGCGCGATCCTGGAGACCCGGGATCGAGTCCCACGTCGGGCTCGGTGCATGGAGCCTGCTTCTCCCTCTGCCTGTGTCTCTGCCTCTCTCTCTCTCTCTGTGTGTGACTATCATACAAAAAGAGGTTTTCAGTTATTATTATTATTTTTTAAATAAATTTATTTTTTACTGGTGTTCCATTTACCAAAATACAGAATAACACCCAGTGCTCATCACGTCAAGTGCCCCCCTCATTGCCCATCACCCACTCACCCCCACCCCCCGCCCTCCTCCTCATCCACCACCCCTAGTTCGTTTCCCAGAGTTAGGAGTCTTTATGTTCTGTCTCCCTTTCTGATATTTCCCACACATTTCTACTCCCTTCCCTTAATTTCCCTTTCACTATTATTTATATTCCCCAAATGAATGAGAACATATGTTTCTCCTTCTCCAATTGACATACTTCACTCAACATAATACCCTCCAGTTCCATCCACGTTGAAGCAAATGGTGGGTATTTGTCGTTTCTAATGGCTGAGTAATATTTCATTGTATACATAAACCACATCTTCTTTATCCACTCATCTTTCATGGACACTGAGACTCCTTCCACAGTTTGGCTATTGTGGACATTGCTGCTATAAACATCGGGGTGCACATGTCCGGCATTTCATTGCATCTGTATCTTTGGGGTAAATCCCCAGCAGTGCAATTGCTGGGTCGTAGGGCACGTCTATTTTTAACTCTTTGAGGAACCTCCACACAGTTTTCCAGAGTGGCTGCACCAGTTCACATTCCCACCAACAGTGTAAGAGGGTTCCCTTTTCTCCGCTTCCTCTTCAACATTTGTGGTTTCCTGCCTTGTTAATTTTCCCCATTCTCAGTGGTGTGAGGTGGTATCTCATTGTGGTTTTGATTTGTAATTCCCTGATGGCAAGTGATGCAGAGCATTTTCTCATGTGCATGTTGGCCATGTCTATGTCTTCATCTGTGAGATTTCTGTTCATGTCTTTTGTCCGTTTCATGATTGGATTGTTTGTTTCTCTGCTGTTGAGTTTAAGAAGTTCTTTATAGATCTTGGAAACTAGTCCTTTATCTGATACGTCATGTGTAAATATCTTCTCCCATTCTGTAGGTTGTCTTTTAGTTTTGTTGACTGTATCCTTTGCTGTGAAAAAGCTTCTTATCTTGATGAAGTCCCAATAGTTCATTCTGGCTTTTGTTTCTTTTGCCTTCGTGGATGTATCTTGCAAGAAGTTACTGTGGCCAAAAAAGGGTGTTGCCTGTGTTCTCCTCTAGGATTTTGATGGAATCTTGTCTCACATTTAGATCTTTCATCCATTTTGAGTTTGTCTTTGTGTATGGTGAAAGAGAGTGGTCTAGTTTCATTCTTCTGCATGTGGATGTCCAATTTTCCCAGCGTCATTTATTGAAGAGACTGTCTTTCTTCCAATGGATAGTCTTTCCTCCTTTATCGAATATTAGTTGACCATAAAGTTCAGGGTCCACTTCTGGGTTCTCTATTCTGTTCCATTGATCTATGTGTCTGTTTTTGTGCCAGTACCACACTTTCTTGATGACCACAGCTTTGTAGTACAACCTGAAATCTGGCATTTTGATGCCCCCAGATATGGTTTTCTTTTTTAAAATTCCCCTGGCTATTCGGGGTCTTTTTTGATTCCACACAAATCTTAAAATAATTTGTTCTAACTCCTTGAAGAAAGTCCATGGTATTTTGATAGGGATTGCATCAAATGTGTAAATTTCCCTGGGTAACATTGACATTTTCACAACATTAATTCTGCCAATCCATGAGCATGGAATATTTTTCCATCTCTTTGTGTCCTCCTCAATTTCTTTCAGAAGTGTTCTATAGTTTTTAGGGTATAGATCCTTTACCTCTTTGGTTAGTTTTATTCCTAGGTATCTTATGCTTTTGGGTTCAATAGTAAATGGGATTGACTCCTTAATTTCTCTTTCTTCAGTCTCATTGTTAGTGTATAGAAATGCCACTGA
This sequence comes from Otocyon megalotis megalotis, assembly GCA_017311455.1. Classification (NCBI taxonomy): domain Eukaryota; kingdom Metazoa; phylum Chordata; class Mammalia; order Carnivora; family Canidae; genus Otocyon; species Otocyon megalotis. The sequence continues at coordinate 147,581 of JAEUCK010008040.1, read as the reverse complement.
TTTCTGGGCATTGATTTTGTATCCTGCCATGCTAGCAAATTGCTGTATGATTTCTAGCAATCTTGGGGTGGAGGCTTTTGGGTTTTCTATGTAGAGTATCATATCATCGGTGAAGAGGGAGAGTTTGACTTCTTTGCCAATTTGAATGCCTTTAATGTCTTTTTGTTGTCTGATGGCTGAGGCTAGGACTTCCAGTACTATGTTGAATAGCAGTGGTGAGAGTGGACATCCCTGTCTTCTTCCTGATCTTAGGAGAAAGGCTCCCAGTGCTTCCCCATTGACAATGATATTTGTTGTGGGCCTTTAAGATGGCTTTTAAGATGTTGAGGAATGTTCCCTCTATCCCTACACTCTGAAGAGTTTTGATCAGGAATGGATGCTGTATTTTGTCAAATGCTTTCTCTGCATCTAATGAGAGGATCATATAGTTCTTGGTTTTTCTCTTGCTGATATGATGAATCACATTGATTTTTTTACGTGTGTTGAACCAGCCTTGTGTCCTGGGGATAAATTCTACTTGGTCATGGTGAATAATTTTCTTAATGTATTGTTGGATCCTATTGGCTAGTATCTTGTTGAGAATTTTTGCATCCATGTTCATGAGGGATATTGGTCTGTAATTCGCCTTTTTGGTGGGGTTTTTGTCTGGTTTTGGAATTAAGCAGATACTGGCCTCATAGAACGAATTTGGAAGTACTCCATCTCTTTCTATCTTTCCAAACAGCTTTAGTAGAATAGGTATGATTTCTTCTTTAAACGATTGATAGAAATCCCCTGGGAAGCCAACTGGCGCTGGACTCTTGTTTCTTGGGAGGTTTTTGATGACTGCTTCAATTTCCTCCCTGGTTATTGGCCTGTTCAGGTTTTCTATTTCTTCCTGTTCCAGTTTTGGTAGTTTGTGGCTTTCCAGGAATGTGTCCATTTCTTCTAGATTGCCTAATTTATTGGCGTATAGCTGTTCATAATATGTTTTTTAAATCATTTGTATTTCCTTGGTGTTGGTGGTGATTCATGATTTCATTAAATTGAGTCTTCTCTCTCTTCTTTTTAATAAGGCTGGCTAATGGTTTATCTATCTTATTAATTCGTTCAAAGAACCAACCCCTGGTTTTGTTGATCTGTTCCACAGTTCTTCTGGTCTTGATTTCGTTGAGTTCTGCTCGAATTTTAATTAACTCTCTTCTTCTGCTGGGTGTAGGGTCTATCTGCTGTTTGTTCTCTAGCTCCTTTATGTGTAAGGTTAGCTTTTGTATTTGAGTTCTTTCCAGTTTTTGAATGGATGCTTGTATTGCGATGTATTTCCCCCTTAGGACTGCTTTTGCTGCATCCCAAAGGTTTTGAATGGTTGTGTCTTCATTCTCATTAGTTTCCATGAATCTTTTTAATTCTTCCTTAATTTCCTGGTTGACCCTTTCATCTTTTAGCAGGATGGTCCTTAACCTCCACGTGTTTGAGATCCTTCCAAACTTCTTGTTGTGATGTAGTTCTAATTTCAAGGCATTATGGTCTGAGAATATGCAGGGGACGATCCCAATCTTTTGGTATTGGTTGAAACCCGATTTGTGACCCAGTACGTGTTCTATTCTGGAGAAAGTTCCATGTGTGCTTGAGAAGAATGTGTATTCAGTTGAGTTTGGATGTAAAGTTCTGTAGATATCTGTGAAATCCATCTGGTCCAGTGTATCATTTAAAGCTCTCGTTTCTTTGGAGATGTTGTGTTTAGAAGACCTATCGAGTATAGAAAGTGCTATATTGAAGCCACCAAGTATAAGTGTATTATTATCTAAGTATTTCTTCACTTTGGTTATTAATTGATTGATATATTTGGCAGCTCCCACATTCGGCGCATATATATTGAGGATTGTTAAGTCCTCTTGTTGGATAGATCCTTTAAGGATGATATAGTGTTCCTCTTCATCTCTCACTACAGTCTTCAGGGTAAATTTTAGTTTATCTGATATAAGGATGGCTACCTGTGCTTTCTTTTGAGGACCATTTGAATGGTAAATGGTTCTCCAAACTTTTATTTTCAGATTGTAGGTGTCCTTCTGTCTAAAATGAGTCTCTTGTAGACAGCAAATAGATGGGTCCTGCTTTTTTATCCAGTCTGAAACCCTGTGCCTTTTCATGGGGTCATTAAGCCCGTTCACGTTCAGAGTTACTATTGACAGATATGAGTTTAGTGTCTTCATGTTATCTATTCAGTCTTTATTTTTGTGGATTGTTCCACTGAACTTCTTCTTAAAGGGGAATTTTTAGAGTCCCCCTTAAAATTTCTTGCAGAGTTGGTTTGGAGGTCACATATTCTTTCAGTTCCTGCCTGCCTTTGAAGCTCTTTATCTGTCCTTCCATTTTGAATGAGAGCCTTGTTGGATAAAGTATTCTTGGTTGCATGTTCTTCTCATTTAGGACCGTGAATATATCCTGCCAGCCCTTTCTGGCCTGCCAGGTCTATGTGGACAGGTCTGCTGTTACCCTAATATTCCTCCCCATAAAAGTCAGGGATTTCTTGTCTCTTGCTGCTTTAAGGATCTTCTCTTTATCTTTGGAATTTGCAAGCTTCACTATTAAATGTCGAGGTGTTGAACGGTTTTTATTGATTTTAGGGGGGATCTCTCTATTTCCTGGATCTGAATGCCTGTTTCCCTTCCCAGATTAGGAAAGTTTTCAGCTAGGATTTGTTCAAATACATATTCTGGCCCTCTGTCCCTTTCGGCGCCCTTGGGAACCCCAATTAAATGTATGTTTTTCTTCCTCAGGCCGTCGTTTATTTCCCTTAATCTGTCTTCATGGTGTTTTGTCTGTCTCTTTTTTCCTCAGTTTCCCTCTTTGCCATCAACTTGTCTTCTATGTCACTCACTCGTTCTTCTACTTCGTTAATCCTCGTCGTTAGGACTTCTAGTTTGGGTTGCATCTCATTCAATTGATTTTTAATTTCTGCCTGATTGGATCTAAATTCTGCAGTCATGAAGTCTCTTGAGTCCTTTATGCTTTTTTCTATAGCCACCATTAGCTTTATAATAGTGCTTCTGATTCGGCTTTCTGACATTGAATTGTAATCCAGATTTTGTAACTCTGTGGGAGAGAGGACTGTTTCTGATTCTTTCTTTTGAGGTGAGGTTTTCCTTCTAGTCATTTTGCTCAGTGCAGAGTGGCCAAAACAAGTTGTATTGGGAAAAGGAGAAAAAGAGAGGAGAGAAAGAAGGAAAGAAAAGAGAAAAAGAAAAAAGGAAGAAAAAAAGGAAAAAAGAGAAGAAAAAGAGAAAGAAAAAGAAAGAAAGGGGAAAAAAGGGTGGGGGAAGCAATCAAATCAAAAAGAAAAAAAAAACACGGGGGAGTATCTTCTGATTCTGTATACTTTAAGTCCCTTGACTTCCCCTGGAACTTGTCCGTCTAGCTGGTCTTCTGGGGGAGGGGCCTGTTGTGCTGATTTTCAGGTGTTAGAACTTGGGGGAGCTGCTCTGCCCCCTGCCTGGTGCAGGGCTCAGTGGGGGTTGTTTACCCCGTGAGGCCCCTGGAGGAACAACCACAGTGGTGGCGGCAGCTCTAGAAACCTGGATTCAGCCCCCGCAGTAGCTCCGGAGCTCTCGGTCTGCAGGGCCTGGATGCTCCGGGGCGGGGCCGCTGATCTGCTCAGCTCGGGGCAGGAGCGTCTTTGGGGTCCTGGGCCCTCCCGGCCTCTGCCTGTCCCAGGGGAGGCCGGATCCTGGGCTGTGTCCCGGCGCCCTGTGCTCCCGCCTGCGCTGTTGGATTCGCGCTCCCGGTGGCGCAGCCCCCTCCGCGGAGCCGCCGCCCGAGCCCCTCCGAGCTGCTCCGGGTCCCGCCGGGCGCTGCAGCCCTTAGGGAGCTCGGCGCACTGTCCCGGGCGCAGGTGCCTGTTAGTGTCCCCGGGAGCCCGAGGGCATCCCCGCCCTCCTGGGTCCTGCTCTAACTCCCTGCAGGCCCCTTTCCGCCCGGGAAGGTCGGTGCAGCTCCTGCTCCTCCGGGACGGGGCTCTCCTGTCCTGGGGACACTCGCCCTGGCCTCAGCCCGGCTCCTCGCGGGGCCCCTCCCCCTTGGAGGCTTTTTGTGTCTTTATTTCTTTTTCCCCGTCTTCCTACCTTGATAGAAGCGCGAACTCTTCTCACTGTAGCATTCCAGCTGTTCTCTCTTTAAATCTCAGGCCGAATTCGTAGATTTTCAGGATGATTTGAAGGTTTTCTAGGTAATTTGGTGGGGACAGGTGATTTGGGGACCCTACTCTTCCGCCATCTTGCCCGTCCCCCCATGCTTATGGATTGGAAGGATAGATATTATTAAAATGTCTATACTACCCCAAATTTAAAAGCCTATGCTATCCAACACAATCTATATATTTAATTCAATCTCTATGAAAATGCCGACAGCATTTTTCAAGGAGCTATAAAAAAAATCCTAAGATTTGTATGGAACCACAAAAGTCCCCAATAGCCAAACCATCTTGAAAAAGAAAAGCATAGTTGGAGCCATCACAATTCCAGACTTCAAGTTATAGTACAAAGCTGTAGTGATCAAGAGACTATGGTACTGCCCCAAATATAGACACAGAGATCCATGGAACAGAATAGAAAACCTTGAAAGGAACCCACAATTACATGATCTTCATCTTCAACCATGCAGGAAATAATATACGATGGAGAAAAAAGACAGTCTTTTCAACAAATGGTGTTAAGAAAACTGAACAGCAACATGCAAAAAATAAAACTGGACCACTTTCTTATACCATATGCAAAAATAAATTCACAATGGTTTAAAGGAAATGAGACAAGAAGCCATCAAAATCCTAAAGCAGAACTCAGGAAGTAACCTCTTTGACATTGGCCATAACAACTTCTTTTAGGTATGTCTTCAGAAGCAAGGGAAATGAAAGCAAAAACAATTAGGACTTCATCAAAACAAAAACGTCTGGAATGCCTGGGTGGCTCATTGGGTTAAGTGCCTGACTCTTGATTTTGACTCAGGTCATGATTTCAGTGTTGTGAGATAGAATCCTGAATCAGGCTCTACAATCATGGGGAGTCTGCTTGAGAGTCTTTACCTCTCCCCTCCCCCATACTCTCACTCCCTAAAATAAATAAATAAATCTTAAAAAAAATACAGTAAAATACAAATTAAAAACTTCTGCATAGCAAAGGAAAAAATCAACAAAACTAAAAGGCAATCTATGGAATAAGAAAACAAAATCGGTAGAAGATATAAGTAGATATTTTTCCAAAGAAGACATCCCAATGACCAACAGACACATGCCAATATGCTCAACATCATTCATCATCAAATAAATACAAATCAAAACTACAATTAGATATGATGTCACACCTGTCAGAATGGTGAAAATCAACAACACAGGAAACAACAGGTGTTGACAAGGATGTGGAGTAAAGGGAACGCTTTTTCACTATTGGTGAAAATGCAAACTGGTGCATCCATTGTGGAAAACAGTTTGGAAGTTTCTTTAAAAAGTAAGTACAGAAGTACCCTATGATCTAGCAATTTCACAATTACGTATTTACCCAAAGAATACAAAAACACTAATTCAAAGTGATACATACATCCTCATGTTTATGGCAGCATTATCTAAAATAGCCAAATGATCAAAACAGCCCAAATGTGCATCAACTTATGAATGAATAAGAAACAGCGGTGTATATATACAATTGAATAGTACTCAGTCATAAAAAATAAATCATGCTTTTTGAAAGTATATGGATGGAGCTAAAGTGTTATGCTAAGTGAAATAAGTCAGCTTGAGAAAAGTAAAAAACCATATATTTTCACCAGTATGTAGAATTTAATAAAGAAAACAAATGAGCAAAGTGAATAAAAAAGAGAGAGGCAGTCTAAGAAACAGACACTTAACTATAGAGAACAAACTAATGGCTACCAGAGGAGAGGTTGGTGAGTGGATGGGTGAAATAGGTAATAAGGATGAAGGATTTCACTTATGGTGAACATTAGGTGTTGTATATAATTATTGAATTACTATGTTGTACACCTGAACGTAATATTACTTTGTATATTAACTAACTGGAGTTTAAATAAAACTTCAAAAGGAAATGAACTCAGTAAATATTTTTACACTAATATTAGGCAACCCTGATAAGTAATGATTCATGAGGAGATATGTAAGCTCTTTGTGGTGCTTGTGATTCTGCTATAAATAAGTCTTAATTCAAATGACTCCCAAGGTACTTGTCTTTAAAAATATTCTGTACTACCATAGTCTATATTTCATTGTTTGATAAAAAGAAATTTTAAGCATGTTTGAAAGTATACAATGAATTATAAAATTACAGTAAAGATATTGTTTTTATATATTTTAAGAACTCATCAGAGCCAAAATTGTGTCTCCACATATGTTTTATAAAAAATTATCTATAAGAAATGATTTGGGGGGATCCCTGGGTGGCTCAGTGGTTTAGCGCCTGCCTTTGGCCCAGGGCATGATCTTGGAGTCCTGGGATCAAGTCCCACATCAGGCTCCTTCATGGAGCCTACTTCTACCTCTGCCTGTGTCTCTGCTTCTCTCTCTGTGTGTCTCTCGTGAATAAATTAATAAAATATTTTTTTAAAAAAGAAATGATTTGAAGACAACATATACATATACACTTTACTAGTGTTATCCATGGGTTAAAACAGTGGTTCTTCATGGCACAGCACAGCACAACATGGTACTTTGTTCCATTCACTGGCACCCATTCATAGTCTAGAATGCAAAGGGGAAGCTGGGGGAGACTGGCATCCCTCCTACAGGGAAGGGTGATGATCATAGAGATTTTGTTTGAGGGACACCTCCTGTTGCTTTGACACCGGGAACCTCTGGCATATCCTGTGTGGGATGCCACTTCAAAGCTTCGGTGGGGTCGAGGGTGGATTTTCTTGGAAATGGAGTTTCTCTAAGGCTTCTTCTTTGGTTCCTAATGACTCTCCCTTGAGATGACTTTTAACCCACTGGAAACAATTCAGATTGCAAGATTTAAAAAGACAACTGATCTTCTATAACACTGCATGGCCTCAGTAATCCTTATAAGATGGGGGGGAAATGTCTCATTAATGCAACATTAAATTGCAATATGATATATCAGATCGCTTCTGCAGTAAACTTGACAAATGGACAGAAGTACCCCATGTCCAGCTCTGCATGGCCCTAAATCAGGGCCCCAACCTAAGTGCTTGTTGCAGAATGTGTTTGCCTGCTAACCAGGCTAGTAAACCCCCTCCTGGTATACTGGATGATAACTGCCTAAATAGCCCTCCTTCTAATAAACCTAGGTTGCCAGAGGAAACACAGACTATCCCTAACAAAGGAGATGCTGACTTTCACTGTTCCTCCTCCTAATAAACCCAGGTGATTTTTGTTGTATGTGAGGACTTCTCCCTCATAGCTATAATTCCTCATGTTTAATAGCTGTGATAATTGAAGTTAACTGTCTCTGGTTAGTCTCCCTTGGGGCAGGGACTTAAGGGAATATTTCCAAGCAGCTGTCAAAATTCCTTTTGTTTTGAGAAAGTTCTCTGTCTTCACTGTCTCAACATGGATTGCCTATTTTCATTTGTTGGTGGGAAACAAACAAACAAATAAATGTGTGTCTGCTCATCTGAGATGACAACCTTTAGGACTGGGAATCCTCTTTCTCTGCCCTCTAGGCTTTTGTCTACTTCCAGCCTTGTTGGCAGCACCTCACCTCTTCTGCCTCCCCCTCCTCTTGTTTCTGCACAACCTTAGGTGTGGCCTGCATAACTGGCTCCTGTACCATCCTGGGTGCTCCTCCATTGGATCCTCCTACCCTTGCTGTCACGAAGTGACGGGCACTCCCTTGGACTTATACTACTCACTTCAGATTTCCCCATCAGTTCTCCAGGTAAAAATTAACAATGGGGAACAAATTGATTGACTTTTAAGTGGACCCAGGTGAAACATATTCTATATTTAAATTGATATAAGTTTTTTGGCTTCTTTTAGATACGCATGTCTTTAGAGTTATCAGCATTAAATATGAAACTTTATTCTACCAAGGTTTACTAAATGGTCAAATAAGCTCCTGTTATCTCTATTACAATACGATAGCAAAATGACTTAAAATGAGGGTTAATTTTGTCTGTCTCATTGAACTCCAATAAAAAAATATAAAACTGGAGGGCATTATGCTGAGTGAAATAAGTCAATTGGAGAAGGACAAACATTATATGATCTCATTCAATTGGAGAATATAAAAAAATAGTGAAAGGGAATAAAGGAGAGAAAATGAGTGGAAAATATCAGAGAGAGAGACAGAACATGAGAGACTCCTAACTCTGGGAAACGAACAAGGGGTGGTGGAAAGGGAGGTGGGCGGGGGATGGGGGTGATGGGCACTGAGGGGGGCACTTGATGGGATGAGCACTGGGTGTTACGCTATATGTTGGCAAATTGAACTCCAATAAAAAATAATAAAAAATAATAAAAAATATTAAAAAACCCAAACAACAAAAAAAATTGTCTCAAAGTTATCATGGGTACTTTTTAAGATAGCTTTCAAAGACTTTGGTAACCTGAAACTTTAAATTTTTGCTTGGATAATAAATTGAGTTTAATTGATTGGATATCTAAGTCTTTTCTAAATTAGATGAGATACTGGAACATTGGTTTCTGAATGTAAGTTTGTGCTTTGGGCTTCATATTGCAGAGAAGCTGAGGATACTTGGCTCTGTTGGTAAACATGCTCTGTGCTTTATTGCAAGATTGTACTACAGGAAAACATTTTTCCTTAAATTATGAAATGTATTTATAAATTTCAAATCTAAAGAATTCTGGTATAACAGTTCACAATTGGTTAATACTTAGTTTTCACTGGAGACTAAGGTTTCTAAGAGTTAAAACTCATCTCTTAGATGTAATTAAGACTGATGGAAATAACTGAAATGAAAAAGTTGTAGAAGGTTTATAAATGGAGATCTTTGGAACAGAATTTTCTATGTGGTCAGGACTAATACTGAAATGAATGGATTCTGGAAGTACACTGGTATAAGATGCTAATTCTGCTTTTTCTCTCCGTTAAAAAAAGACAAAATTTTCTTGGATTGTTCGTCTGCTCTTGTTAATATAATATAAACAAAATTATCTTTTTTCTCTCTTTTGTCTGCCTGGAAACCAAAACTTATGTTTTGTCTTTATTGGGTTTTTGATTACTTAAGATAGGTAAAACTCAATTTTAAAGGAACTAAATTTTGCTAACAACTGTATAACCTACCTGTTTACCTTTGGAAACTCTTACTGCCACCTTGGCTAAATAAATTATTAACTTTTAAGTTTTGTAATGATCTGTAATACTATTTAGACATGTGCTTTCTAAGGTGTTTTGAGGTTTTTAACAAGCCTCTCCGAGATTTTAATTATAAATGAAGTCTCTTTGACTTATTAGGCCTGTTTACTTGGTATGCTATGTTTTGTTATAAGGCCATCACTTGATATTCTGATTATTGAAGTATTACATGTCACAGAAATAACCAGATTTCCTTGCTAGGTATATTATAATGAACTCTCATATCAAATCTTTAACCATGTCCATTTTTGAGTGTTTTGTCTTTTATAGTTATTGTTCTTATTGTCTTACAAAACATATTTCATCTTCAAGGAGATTTATAAAAAAGGGCTTTTGAAAAATACAGGTTTTTGATATCTCTAAAATCAAAAAACTAAATTGGTAAGAATTTCCAGAAATAACTAAAAACATCTGCATTTAAACTAAACAAGAATTAGTAATATAAAACTAAGTGAACTAAGGAAGATGATTATAGTTTTGGGGCGTCATGTTTGAAACATTGCTGTTTCTCTAATATTTGCTCTTCTAGATTAAGGAAATTTTCCCTTAAGATATCCATGATTTACAAAAATATGATAAAATATTCCTTTGTGAACAAATTGAAGCATTTAATTTTTCTCTCTACCTGAATCCTCTGAAATTCAAAAACTCAGTGTTCTTTCTTCCATGTCAATTACAATTGTTTGCTTGTTTAGTAAGAATCTGTTTTTCTTGTAGCAGGACACCATTGAAAACATTGGTTATTTTACTAAGGCTTTTGACTTGTCATATTTGACAGACATGCATAGACTCTGATATTACCAGACAGCTTTAAGGAACTAAGGTTGACTTTATGAAGCATGAAGCCAATAGAGTCCCTTGGAAATATTTGCCTGATGCCTTGCTTACAGAGTTCCCAGCAGTCTTACCAGATAAATGAAGAATTTCACTTCCTGGAAGGTGAAAGAACCTCAAAATATTTTAGGGACCTCAAGAAGAGGAATTCACCAAAATCTACAGGTATTACAGGAATGTCTGATGGAAAGTATTTGGCTTAGCTTCTGGCCTAGAGAGGCTACTAAAAGTTCAATCTAGATATTCCTTATAAAAAGTTCCAGCAAAGCAGATTTTGAAAGATCTATATGATCAACTACTATTCTTGCTGAACTTACATAAACCCAGGAGATATGGTTTATTTAAAGGATTGGAAGTCTAACACAGCAGGGGACTCAACTCCAAAATGGAAGGGCCAGTACCATGTTCTATTATGTACTTCCACTGCCACAAAATTAGGACATTGCGCATCATTCATATATCAAGAATTAAACCTGTACTTTCCCCACAAGAATCTATTATAGAAGCTAATGTGACTTCCTATTTCTGTGAACCTGTGGAAGACCTCAAACTTATCTTCAAACGACAAAAAGGGTCTGGAAGAAAATTTTAGTCATCAAAGGCCTTTTTTATTAGGCTTATTTTTCTCATAATAGTAACTTTTAGATTTTTTTTTTGTATCTCCCTGCCTGGTGCCAAGACTCCTTTCCTGCCATAACTTCAAACTGATGGATGATCTTTTCTCCTCAAATAAGTTAATTTATATTGCCTATCTTGGATTCAGCTGCCTCTGTCTTTGTTAATTCCTCTACATAAGTTCCCAAACTGACCAATGTTGACCCTCTAAAGGAGAGACATCTCTATGCCCCTATTCAGCAGGAAGAAGTTACAAGATAAGAACTTCCACCCTCAACAACCTTAAAGATTTAAGGGTCAAAATTGTTCAGGAGGGAATGACCTGCAGAATAAAGGCAAAAACAAATGTATATAAAATTAAATTTCCTTACAACTTGCAGCCCAATAACAAATACTGAGACAGGCAGAGTATGTCATTCCTCCAAGAACTCCCACTGTCTTCATGTTAACAGAAAATTGAATAAAAGAGGAAAATAAATAAGGAAAATTAAAAAGAAACAGTCTTCTGATAATTTTATTTATTTCTTGTATAAAGCTAGTAGGTTTGGAGGGCCACCTTCTTCACTATGGCCTCCATAAGTAATTGGAATAAAACCTTGATTTTCAAGCAGGTATAAATTCCCTTTTTGGCATGATTCCATAAATTTCATTTTTTCCTATAAACTGGTTAGTTAAGATAGCAAAATGTCTTAAAGGAGTGCATTAATTTAAGATATTAGCTTTTTTAGGTGCATAATTTACTCTTGGAGAAAATAAAACTATATTTCCTCCAAAATGAGTTCTATGAAGAACACAGGTCTTGGAGAACAGAAGAAAAATGATTGGCTATGTTTAACAAAAAATACGGAAAAATACTTTGCGTTTGATTTATTTTCTCTAAATAGTGGTCTAGAAAAACTGTTTAAGCTATGTTGTATTTAGTTAGCTAAAAAGTACACTGAAATTTCAGCACTATGTGGATTTTGCTTTGATTTTTCCTTTGTTTTATGTTTTCGTTTTCTTCCCCATTTTGCAATTGTCTTATGTGAACAGTTACCACTGGAGAAATCTTAACGTTTAACCCAGTCATATGATTTTATTTTATTTCAAAGGGTTGGGTACATTCAGTTAAAAAGAATAGATTTTCAGAAACTCATTTTAAAGGCCATAGTCAAATCTTTCCTGAATATCAAGTTCCACAAATACCTTTAATGAGGAAAATTTGTTGGTGTGAATTAATAATGCTAACAATTTTTAAAAGTAAGGAAAATGTGTATTAAAGACATTTTTAGAATCAATTTAAATGATGTGTCTTTACTGATAGCCCAGACTACTATAATGTCCATATCCAGACTCATACTCCTCAAAGCCCAAACAGAGTATACTGTCACCTCTTTCTACTAACTGTACCCATATTTCATGACTCCTAGAAGTGGACAGAAAGTTTAGTGCATACTATAAAGTGTGTATCAGCATAATTTGCCATTATGTTATCTAAAAGCATGCTTTGTTGTGGTAGCCTAGAATAAAAAGGCCATTAACCTTTTGATATACTCCAAGGGAGAGAGTGGAAAGAAAAGTCATAATGATATGAGTATTGGTATGTACATTGTTCCACTTTTATCAGAACCAATTATTGGTTACATAGATAACTAATATCTTACCACAGAAGATATATTTACTCTAACAGATAAGGAGATTTGTAAAACTGCATTTCTTCATTTCTTTCACTGACATTAAGAGTTAAAATCTTCCATTTTATATATATATCTTCCTTATCCATTCATCAGTTGATGACCACTTGGATTGTTTCCATAATTTGGCTATTGTTGATTATGCTGCTGAAACGTCAGAATGTATATTTGACTTTGAATTGGTGTTTTTGTATTCTTTGGGTAAGTACAATAGTGCAATCATTGGGTTGTAGGGTAGGTCTATTTTTAACTTTTTGAGGAAATTCCATACTGTTTTCCACAGTGGCAGCACCAGTTTGCATTTTCACCAACAGTGCAAGAGGGTTTCGCTTTCTGTACATCCTTGCCAAAACCCGTTGTTTATTGTGTTGATTTTAGCCTTTCTGACAGGTGTGAGATGATATTCCATTATAGTACTGATTTGCAATTTCTGTGGTGTTGATAGTTATTTCCACTCTTTCATTTTTTATTTTATTTATTTGAGTCTTTTCACTTTTTCTCTTGAGACATCTGGCTAGAAGTTTATCTTATTGATTCTTTCAAAGAAGCAGCTCATGGCTTCATTGATTTATTCTATTGGTTGTTGGTTGGGTTTTTTTTCTTGTTTTGTTTTGTTTTTAGTTTCTATATCATTTATTTCTGTTATCATATTTATTATTTCTTTCCTTCTGCTCGTTTTAGGTTTTTGTTGCTGTTCTTGTTCCAACACGTTTGGGGTAAGTTTAGGTTGTTTATTTGAGCCTCATCTTGCTTCTTGTTATATGGATGTATAGGTATAAACTTCCTTAGAATTGCCTTTGCTGCATTTCAAAGATTTTGAACATTGTGTTTTCATTTTCATTTGTTTCCATGTACTTTTTAATTTCTTCTTTTATTTCCTTTTGATCTTTTCAATGTTTAATAGCAATAGCATGTTAATTAACCTCTATGTATTTGTGGTCCTTGTAGAATTTTTCTTGTTGTTGATTTCTAGTTTCCTAGCATTGTGGTCAGAAAAGATGCATGGTATGACTTCTGTTTGTTTTCTGCTTAGATGACTTGTTCACTTATGGAAGTGTGGTGTTAAAGTTCTCTACCATTGGTGTATTTTTATTGATTAGTTCCTTTATATTTTTTATTTACTGTTTCATGTATTTGGGTGCTCCTATGTTGGATGCATAAATCTTTACAATTGTTATGCCTTCTTGTGAGCTTGTACCCCCATATTATTTATACAGGGTCCTACTTTGACTCTTGTTACCATCTTCGTTTTAATGTCAATTTTTTCTGATATAGGTATTGCTACTCTGGCTTTCTTTTGACATCCATTTGCATGATAGATATTTATCTTCTCAATTTCAGTCTTCAGGTGTATTTAGATCTAAAATGATTCTTTTGTAAGTAGAATATACATAGGGCTTGTTTTTAATCCATTCTTTCACTCTATGTTTTTTAATGGAAGCATTTAATCCATTTACATTTACAGTAATTAGTGACAAATATGGATTTATTGTCATTCTATTATGTTTTGTGGTTACTTCTGAATATTTTCACTGATCCTTTCTTGTCTTTCTCTTTCTTTTTTTTAATAGATTTAATTTATTTATTCTTGAGACATAGAGACAGAGAGAGACAGAGGCAGAGGCACAGGCAGAGGAAGGAGCAGGCTCCATGCAGGGAGCCCGATGTGGGACTCGATCCTGGGACTCCAGGATCACGCCCCAGGCTGAAGGCAGGTGCTAAACCGCTGAGCCACCCGGGCTTCCCCGTCTTTCTCTTTCTTATGGTTTGTTGGTTTTCTGTAGTGATATATTTTATTTCTTTCTCTTTATATTTTGTATGCTTTTTTGGTGGTTTGTGATTTGTGGTTACAGTTAGCCTTGTATATAACATCTTATACACACAGTAGCCTATATTATATTAAGTTGATGGTTGTTTAAGATTGAAGTTATTCTTCATTCCTCTCTTCCCCACTCTTTAGATATATGCTGTCATATTTTACATTCCCTTATTTTATGAGTTTCTTAGCTGATTCTTTTACAAAAACATTCATTTTTACTGTTTTTATTTTCTTACCTACACACTGTCACTTTTGTTCTCTCCTTTCCACTCAAACATTGCCCTTAATATTTCTTGATGGGCTGCTTTAGTGTCATGAACTCCTTTATTTTTTGTTTTTTTCCAGGAAATTCTTTATTTCTCCTTTTGTTTTGAATGATACCCTTGCTATGTAGGATATTCGTGGCAGTAGGTTTATATAATGCCACTCCTTTCTGGCTTGCAAAGTATGTGCTGAAAAATCTCCTTTTAGCTTTATGGGATTTCCCGTGTATGCTACTCTCATATTTTGTCTTGTTGCCTTTAATTTTTCTTTATCACTGTATTTTGCCAATTTAATTACAATATGTTTTGTGGCTATGCTTTTGTTGATTTTATTGGGGATTCTCTGTGCTTCTGGATATGCATATCTGTTTCTTTCCCCAGATCAGGGAAGTTTTCAACTATTATCTCATCAAATAAATTTTCTGCCTCCATTTCTCTCTCTCCTTCTTCTGGGACTCCTATAAAATGAATGTTATTACATATGATGTTGTCATTGATTTAACTACGTCTCTTCTGATTTTGCATACTTGTTTGCCTCTCTCTTGTTCAGCTTGATTACTTTCCATTACTCTGTCTTCTGGGTAGTTAGTTCACTCCTCTGAATCTTCCAGGCTGATGTTTATTGTACCAGTATGAATATGTTTATTGATGTTTATTGTATCACTATTTCACTCTTCATCTCTGATTTTTTTTATTGTTGTTTCTATGCTTTATCTCACTGATGTTTTCCTCTCTTTTCTGAAGACTAGTGAATACCCTTATGATCACTGCTTTAAATATTTCATCAGGCATCTACTTATAGTTGTTTCACTTCAACCTCTGGCTGTGGCCTTGTTCTGTTAATTCATTTGGGGAAAATTCCTTTTTCTTCTCATTTTCTCTAAGTTTCTATATCTGTCCATGTGTGTTAAGTCAGCTACATTTCCTGTTCTTGAGGGTAATGGTCTTATGAAGAAGAGGACCTGTACTGCCCCGGTGTGTAATATTCCCTATTCCCCAGGTTCTGGCACTTCCAAGAGTGTCTCCAATGTGTGTTGTATGTGCTATGATGTTTTTTCCTGGCTACTTTAACCTTTCTGGCCAATCACTTGAATAAGCTCTCTTTGTCTGTAATGGGAAGTGGTTGGTCCCTGAATGTGACCTGTGATAACTAAGTGTGCTCTGGTCTACTTCTGAAATGGGTGCTGTTGCCACCACTGGAACGAAAGCCCTGCAAAGCTCCTCTTTGGAAGGTGAAGTGTGGGCATGGTTTTGGGCTGATCTTCTGGGGGAGAGGGCCTAGTGCACTGGGGCTAAGGCAAGTGTGATTTGGAAAGGCAGTTTAAGTAGACCATGAGGGGGTGAGTCAAGTTTGGTATTGAGTGTTGGTGCTGTCCTGATGCCCACAGGTGGCTCTGTGTTTATGCTGAGGTGCTGGGGAGGGAAATGGCATCTGCCAGTCCCTGTGTTCCCAAAAGGATCTCTCCATTAATGATATGTCTCTGGGACAGGTTCCTAGATAAGCAAATAACCTCCCCACTGTGTGCCCCAGATGCTCTTCAGATTGCTATTTCTTTGCTGTATATTTGTGAGCTGTTTGCCTGTCTTCTCTCCAAGAGCAGCATAATGCCTCTGGGCTCCATCCCTCCCGAGTCTGCTGACCTTAAAACCCCAGACTTTAATCCCTGCTGATTGCCAGAACTCATGAAATTCAGCCCCTTTTACTTTCCACGCCAGTTATCATGGGGATTTTTTCCCCCTGTGCATTCCTCTGTGTTAGTCAGTCTCTCACCCATCTCTGTGACTGCAGTTTCCTCCAACTTCAGTGGCCATGATTCATTTCTCTCCCAAATAGTGTCTCTGCACTTACTCCCTTCTTTGACATGCCATCTTTTCTACCGCTGATTGTGGCATTTGTTATGTCTGTCTTCAGGTCTACTTTTGGGTATTTGGGATTATTTGATAGGTATCCAGTTGTGTTTATGGTACAAAGTGGGGCTTGAATCCTCCTTTGCCATCTTCCCCAAACTCCATAATCCATATCTTTAAAGTGTAGGGAAAGAATCTAATTGATTAAATTAATTAAAATGTTAAAATGTACCACTCAATATTTTAAAACACATACCACATATATTTGACAATAGAAATAAATATTTAAAAATACTCATGTGTCCTTACAAAGTACAAAGACATAGACATCCACAATACTGCCTTCAGTACTTAATGAGGAATGCAAAGCTGTAATTAGTAAATCTCACAGTAATATTCAATTCAGAAATCATATATACACACACAGACAAACACACACATGTATTTGACTTTATTTTTCTAATTTAAATTTCGTTTGATGACTGACATTGCCTTACTTAGAGTGGTCATTTATAGTTTATATAGATGTTCATATGCATTATCTTATCTTGAGCATGAAGTGGATTTTTATTTCATTTAATTTGCTTCTTCTTACTAAGGCAGTATTAGGAAGGAAGAAATTTTCTTTTCCTTCAAGATGCATTTGGCTGGTTAAGAATTAAATTGACATGAGTTGAATTAATAGGAGAAAATCTAATTTAACCATGTATGCATGGAGGACCCATAAAAATATGAGGCCAACATGCAGTCAGGTAATTGAGGCCTATATGCCATCTGAAGGAGAAGGGGATAGGGGCCTGGGACTCCAAAGGGAAGGAAAAAATTAATAGGAAGATGAATAAAATTAAATATTTGGTAAAAAAAAACATCTGCTGGATTATATAGAAACAATGAGACACAAAGAGGGATTTCAATAAACAGACTTTGCTAGATTCCTCCCTGTCTACCATACCTAGTTCATATTATAATGTAGTTATCTATGATGATAGCTACCCTCCTGGAACCAGTCTTCTATCTAAATTTTTTGGCAGTTAAGGGACAGGTCAAAGTCTCTTCCTAAGGTTTCTGGGCCTTCATGGTTTTCAGCTCACAATAATCTGCATTCTAAGCTAGCATATCTTGGGACAATATATTTTTTTAAGATTTTATTTATTCATTTGAGAGAAAGAGAGTGAGAGAGGGGGAGAGAGAGAGAGCATGAGCAGGGGGAGGAACAGGCTCCCTAATGAGCAGGGAGCCCAATGCGGCTCGATCCCAGTACTCTGGGTTTGTGACCTGAGCCAAAGGCAGACACTCAACCAACCAAGCCCCCCAGGCACCCCAGACAATATGTTTTGAATCCTTACAACATCTTTGCTTTGGAATAAATGAAACAAAATCATGTCTTTAAAATATCAATGAAAAGAGAAGCAAGCATAGCACTAACAATGCAGCATATAGTTTTTAAAAGAATTAAATGTGCTAAGTATAGGTTTAACATATTTTCTGTTGTAATACATTAAATATTTTCTTCAAATATCTAGATTCCTTTTCAAACACATCATTACCTAAAAAGTATGATCGATTTAGTATAATTATCTAGATTTCTAGATTAATAGCCAAAGCCACCTTTTACATTACTCAGAATTGAGAATATGTATGAGTTGCAGAAGTAACAAAAAATGAAGAATAAGAGTTTGATAAATTCAATATCTCAATCTATCATTATTAGAAATATTTCTTTTTTGTTCCAGAGTCAATTTTATCCCAGTGTGTTCAAGCACTAGGTCCTCACTGTTAGACAACCAAGAAAGAGTCCTGCAACCAGAGAACTGATGCAGGAATAATAGGTCAAAGGACCTGGTGGAGGAGGAGGGGGGATGCTGCAGGATCAGCCAAGAAGGTTTTTGGTTACATACACTATAGAAAATAAAGACAAGCTGGAGAAAGTGAAAGTAGAGTTTATTGAATACTGTAAGAGATAGGTACTGAATAGCAGACAGAATGTTTGGGAGACTCAGAAGGGAAAGGAGAATGGGTCTTGCCATAGCTTAGGTTTATGGGTTTATTTATTTTTATTTTTTATTTTTTATAATAAATTTATTTTTTATTGGTGTTCAATTTGCCAACATACAGAATAACACCCAGTGCTCATCCCGTCAAGTGCCCCCCTCAGTGCCCATCACCCATTCACCCCCACCCCCCGGCCTCCTCCCCTTCTACCACCCCTAGTTCATTTCCCAGAGTTAGGAGTCTTTATGTTCTGTCTCCCTTTCTGATATTTTCCACACATTTCTTCTCCCTTCCCTTATATTCCCTTTCACTATCATTCATTTGGGGAATATAAATAATAGTGAAAGGTTTATGGGTTTATATTGGAAAATGGTCCAAGGTACATGTTGCTTCAGAAGTCCAGGATAGGGTCTGATCAGAGGCAAGTGACAGGTGAATAATAGATTTTACTTTATATATCATTGAAGATGGGAGTATTGATGTCAGTGTCAGCCAAAGTTTGTTCAAAGTTAATGTT
The DNA here is from genome assembly GCA_017311455.1 of Otocyon megalotis megalotis. Lineage (NCBI taxonomy): Eukaryota > Metazoa > Chordata > Mammalia > Carnivora > Canidae > Otocyon > Otocyon megalotis. The sequence continues at coordinate 128,703 of JAEUCK010008040.1, read as the reverse complement.
CTGGGACATGTTTTGGATCTGGTTCTTCTTAGATGTTATCAGGAGGGCCTAGGACAAAACTCAGAGAAAGATTAATTTTCTTGTTTCCCCTTGGTGTGGGAACATAGATTATTTGGTTTTTATTCGGATGCAAAATGATATAACATGATTAAATGGGCCCTAGCAGAAATGGAGTTTTTCTAAAATGGAGTCCCCTTCAGCTTCCCTACCTCAGAACAATTTATTTTAAAGGTGGAATATACCTTAGAGATCAGCTATCCTAATTCTTCTCAACATTTTCAACCAAAGTGCCCCCAGCAGCAAAAGAAATTAAATTTAATTAAACTTAAATGGCCTGGGAATTCATCAAAATATAGTATTACTTTTAAGTATTGCACTTTAATTATTAAAAAACAAGGGCATTTTGAATTCAATTTTTCACTGTTTTGTATGTATTAAGAAAAATAAAAATATTTTTATGTCATGATTTTATTTATGTTACTGCCCTTGAATTAGAATCAGCTAAAGTCCTTGCATTACCTATATCTAAATACTCAAATTTGGCTTGGCACTCAATATGCACTAGCATCTGGATTCAGTCCAGCTCAAAAACTATAAAATTTAGAATCAGAAGTGTCTATATCAGTTACACAGTTCAAACATGAATATCCAACTACTGCCCGTTCAATAATCCTCCATTTCAGATAAACTAGCTACTCTTTATCCTAACGCACTTCTCTGTTATTAATTTTTCAATAATTCCTTTTTTTAATTTTATTTTTTTAATTTTTATTTATTTATGATAGTCACACAGGGAGAGAGTGAGAGAGGCAGAGACACAGGCAGAGGGAGAAGCAGGCTCCATGCACCTGGAGCCCGACGTGGGATTCGATCCCAGGTCTCCAGGATCGCGCCCTGGGCCAAAGGCGGGCGCCAAACCGCTGCGCCACCCAGGGATCCCAATTTTTCAATAATTCCTTACTGCCAACAAAGAATGATAGAACTACCTTCATATGTCTTATAATATGCCCCTGCATACATTCTATGAGAGTCATCTCTCTGTCTATTCTTGTGTGTCTTATTCTCCAAGTATAAACTACAGATAGTCCTGCAAAGGAGACTTACTTTCCTGCCTTAGCACTTTTCTGTAGGATAGCCCTTCTTACTGTCAATATCCCACTTTCAACCAAACTTCCTATACTGTATTAGACTTTCTTTCATTTCTTTGGCTCTCAAAAATACATCTATTCTTGAATTAGCACATTCTAGTAGAAGTTATTTTTTTTTACATATATGTATTCTCCATTTGAATATCAGAGCCTTAATGGCAGGGTGCTTGTGACATTTTTCTTTGTTTCTGCAATGCTTAGCATAATACCTGACACAAGGTAGAAGCCTTATTTTTTTTTAAAAAGCCATGCTATTAGTGTTAGAGAGGAATTTAGAGACTATCTAGTTTTACAACTAGTTAGTGAACATGCAGCACAACATTGTTTTCTGGAGTAGAATTCAGTGACTCATCACTTACATACAACACCCAGTGCTCATTATAACATATGCCCTCTTTCATACCCATCATCTGTCAATCCCACCCGCCATCCACCTTCCTCCATCAAGCCTCAGTTTGTTCTCTATGGTTAAGAGTCTCTTTTGGTTTGTTTCCCTCTATCCCTTTTTTTCTTTACCCATTCCCATATGTTGATCTGCTTTCTTTCTTAAATTCCACAAAAGAGTGAGATCATACGCTACTTGGCTTTCTCTAACTGACTTATTTCACTTAGCATGATACACTGTAGCCCCATCCATGTCTTTGCAAATAGCAAGATTTCATTTTTTTTATGGTCAACTACATTTTTAAAGAAATGTATAAGGCTGAGATGAGACATTGAGTTGGAAAGGATTCTTCAATTCACGCATAAAGTATAAAAAAGTAGAATAAATGTTTGACCATTAGCATCTGTTTTAGATATTTATGTAGGATCTATCATGATGATCCTTAAGCATTCAGATAAAAACATTAGGTTTATTATGAAGAGAAAAGGTTTTTTTTAACCTTACTTATTTCCAAATTGACTTGAAATTTTGGCAGTGGAATGTCCAATATTTTCTTGCATGTGATGGTACTATGATTCTGATATAACCAAAAGAAATGTAAATCATGAAGACTAGACACTTCAACAGAATATTTTAAAATTTACTCTAGGCAGTGCTTGACGTTTGGACAAGTCTGAATTCTTAAACTAGAATGCTTAATACTTTGGATATATAGCAGTACTGCATTTCCATAGCCATAATTTTACTTCCAAAATAGCCATTTATTATTTGTATAACATTTGCATCACTGTAGCTTTTAATCAGTTTTAGCAAGGTTCTCTCCTCGTCATAGTTAAAATAATTGTTAGTAAGGCATTCAGATCCAGGAAATAGAGAGACCCCCCCCCGCTAAAAATCAATAAAAACCATTCAACACCTCGAAATTTAATAGTGAAGCTTGCAAATTCCAAAGATAAAGAGAAGATCCTTAAAGCAGCAAGAGACAAGAAATCCCTGACTTTTATGGGGAGGAGTATTAGGGTAACAGCTGACCTCTCCACAGAGACCTGACGGGCCAGAAAGGGCTGGCAGCATATATTCAGGGTCCTAAATGGGAAGAGTATGCAACCAAGAATACTTTATCTAGCAAGGCTCTCATTCAAAATGGAAGGAGAGATAAAGAGCTTCCAAGACAGGCAGGAACTGAGAGAATATGTGACCTCCAAACCAGCTCTGCAAGAAATTTTAAGGGGGACTCTTAAAATTCCCCTTTAAGAAGAAGTTCACTGGAACAAGGACTAAATAGACATCATGATGACACTAAACTCATATCTGTCAATAGTAACTCTGAACGTGAACGGGCTTAATGACCCCATCAAAAGGCGCAGGGTTTCAGACTGGATAAAAAAGCAGGACCCATCTATTTGCTGTCTACAAGAGACTCATTTCAGACAGAAGGACACCTACAACCTTTAAAATAAAAGGTTGGAGAACCATTTACCATTCAAATGGTCCTCAAAAGAAAGCAGGGGTAGCCATCCTTATATCAGATAAACTAAAATTTACCCCGAGGACTGTAGTGAGAGATGCAGAGGGACACTATATCATACTTAAAGGATCTATCCAACAAGAGCACTTATCAATCCTCAATATATATGCCTGAATGTGGGAGCTGGCAAATATATCAATCAATTAATAATGAAAGTTAAGACATACTTAGATAATAATACACTTATACTTGGTGACTTCAATCTAGCGCTTTCTACACTCGATAGGTCTTCTAAGCACAACATCTCCAAAGAAACGAGAGCTTTAAATGATACACTGGACTAGATCGATTTCACAGATATCTACAGAACTTTATGTCCAAACTCAACTGAATACACATTCTTCTCAAGTGCACATGGAACTTTCTCCAGAATACACCACATACTGGGTCACAAATCGGGTCTGAACCAACACCAAAAGATTGGGATCGTCCCCTGCATATTCTCAGACCATAATGCCTTGAAATTACAACTAAATCACAACAAGAAGTTTGGAAGGACTTCAAACATGTGGAGGTTAAGGACCATCCTGCTAAAAGATGAAAGGGTCAACCAGGAAAAAGCTCTTACCCATTCATTATCAATTGAATATAATTCAACATTCAACAAAAGCTCAATGCCATTTTCTTATCCATCAAGTTACAAAGGATTATTGGCCATAATTATCTCTCCTGCCTCAAAACTCTCATCTCTACTAATCATGTCAGATTGGTAATCTCAAACAATGGATTGAAATTTATAGATTTTGTGTTATAATAACAAGAAAAGCCACCCCTCAGGGATCCTGGGAGGCTCAGTCAATTAAACTTCTCACTCTTGTTATTCGCTCAAGTCATGATCTCATGGGTGATGGGATACAGGCCCACACCAAACTCTGTGCTCAGTGGAGAGTCTGCTTAAGATTCTTTCTGTCTCTGGGCTCTTCCCCCCACTTCTCACTTGCCTCTCTCACTCTCTCTCAAATAAATAAATATTTTTTTTAAAAAAGAAAATTATTCACCATGACAAAGTAGGATTTATCCCTGGGACACAAAGCTGGTTCAACACTGGTAAAACAATCAATGTGATTCATCATATCAGCAAGAGAAAAACCAAAAACCATATGATCCTCTCATTAGATGCAGAGAAAGCATTTGACAAAATACAGCATCCATTCCTGATCAAAACTCTTCAGAGTGTAGGGATAGAGGCAACATTTCTCAACATCTTAAAAGCCATCTATGAAAAGCCCACAGCAAATATCATTCTCAATGGGGAAGCACTGGGAGCCTTTCCCCTAAGATCACGAACAAGACAGGGATGTCCATGCTCACAATTGCTATTCAACATACTACTAGGTTTCCTAGCCTCAGCAATCAGGCAACAAAAAGAAATAAAAGGCATTCAAATTGGCAAAGAAGAAGTCAAACTCTCCCTCTTCGCAGATGACATGATAATATATGTAGAAAACACAAAAGCCTCCACCCCAACATTGCTAGAACTCATACAGCAATTCGGCAGCATGGCTGGATACAAAATCAGTGCCCAGAAGTCAGTGGCATTTCTATACACTAACAATGAGATTGAAGAAAGAGATATTAAGGATTCCATCCCATTTACAATTGCATCCAAAAGTATACGATACCTAGGAATAAACCTAACCAAGAGGTCAATGATCTATACCCTCGAAACTGTAGAACACTTCTGAAAGAAATGGGGGAAGACACAAAGAGATGGAAAAATATTCCATGCTCATGGATTTGAAGAATTAATATTGTGAAAATGTCAATGTTACCCAGGGCAATTTACACGTTTAATGCAATCCCTATCAAAATACCATGGACTTTCTTCAGAGAGTTGGAACAAATTATCTGAAGATTTGTGTGGAATCAGAAAAGACCCCAAATAGCCAGGGAAATTTTATAAAAGAAAACCATAGCTGGGGGCATAACAATGCTAGATTTCAGGTTGTAGTACAAAGCTGTGGTCATCAAGACAGTGTGGTACTGGCACAAAAACAGACACATAGATCAATGGAACAGAATAGAGAATCCAGAAGTGGACTCTCAAGTTTATGGTCAACTAATATTCAACAAAGGAGGAAAGACTATCCATTGGAAAAAAGACAGTCTCTTCAATAAATGGTGCTGGGAAAATTGGACATCCACATGCAGAAGAATGAAACTAGACCACTCTCTTTCACCATGCACAAAGATAAACTCAAAATGGATGAAAGATCTAAATGTGAGACAAGATTCCATCAAAATCCTAGAGGAGAACACAGGCAACACCCTTTTTGAACTCGGCCACAGTAACTTCTTGCAAGATACATCCACGAAGGCAAAAGAAACGAAAGCAAAAATGAACTATTGGGACTTCATCAAGATAAGAAGCTTTTGCACAGCAAAGGATACAGTCAACAAAACTCAAAGACAACCTACAGAATGGGAGAAGATATTTGCAAATGACATATCAGTTAAAGGGCTAGTTTCCAAGATCTATAAAGAACTTCTTACACTCAACACCAAAGAAACAAACAATTCAATCATGAAATGGGCAAAAGACATGAAGAGAAATCTCACAGAGGAAGACATAGACATGGCCAACATGCACATGAGAAAATGCTCCGCATCACTTGCCATCAGGAAAATACAAATCGAAACCACAATGAGATACCACCTCACACCAGTGACAATGGGGAAAATTAACAAGACAGGAAACAACAAATGTTGGAGGGGATGTGGAGAAAGGGGAACCCTCTTGCACTGTTGGTGGGAATGTGAAGTGGTGCAGCCACTCTGGAAAACTGTGTGGAGGTTCCTCAAAGAGTTAAAGATCGATCTGCCCTACGTCCCATCAATTGCACTGCTGGGGATTTACCCCAAAGATACAGATGCAGTGAAAAGCTGGGACACCTGCACCCCGATGTTTATAGCAGCAATGCCCACAATAGCTAAATTGTGGAAGGAGCCTCGGTGTCCATCAAAAGATGAATGGAATAAGATGTGGTTTATGTATACAATGGAATATTACTCAGCCATTAGAAATGACAAATACCCACTATTTGCTTTGACATGGATGGACCTGGCGGGTATTATGCTGAGTGAAATAAGTCAATTGGAGAAGGACAAACATTATATCATCTCATTCATTTGGGGAATATAACAAATAGTGAAAAGGAATAAAGGGGAAAGGAGAGAAAATGAGTGGGAAATATCAGAGAGGGACACAACATGCGAGACTCCTAACTCTGGGAAACGAACAAGAGGTGGTAGAAAGGGAGGTGGGCGGGGGTTGGTGGTGACTGGGTGATGGGCACTGAGGGGGGCACTTGATGGGATGAGCACTGGGTGTTATGCTATATGTTGGCAAATTGAACACCAATAAAAAATAAATATAAAATCCAGTTACAAATAAATGTTGTTATTAAGCAAACATATACATATGCATCTGTTTAAGCATATTTAGAATAATGAATACCAAATTTGGAAATACAGACTTTAAAGAACAATGTGTTGTATTTTTTTTCAATGATTTTATTTATTTATTCATGAGAGACACAGAAACAGAGAGACAGAGACATAGGCAGAGGGAGAAGCAGGCTCCGTGCAGGGAGCCCAATGTGGGAGTCGAATCCAGGACTCCATTTTCATGACCTGAGCTGAAGGCAGACTCTTAACCGCTGAGCCACCCAGGCATCTCTCTGAATAACAATCTGATTGAATATTTCCCTACACTTTAAAATATACATTCTTACTGAGAGGAATGGGGTAACACTAATCCTTGATGATACCTATTTACTTCTTTCAAACTGTCCCTATATTTCAACTGTATAAAAGTTTAAAACAATGAAATTCACTTTATTGTTACATATTTTTAGGTAACTGAGCATTATTTCCATTTTACTTTAAACGTTTATTTTATTTTACCATTTTAAAAATGAGTTCATTTTTTGTTGAGTTGCTATACTTCATTGATATTGGGTTTCATGGTGTTTCTCAAAATAGCATATATTTTGTATATTTAAATGATGTTTCAAAAATTATTGGAATTATTCTATATTTAAGCTTGACTTAGAAATCAACCTTAACCAGAACTAAGAAATAGCCACAAGTATTAATAAAACATAGGTCAGATCCAAGAACTGTGTCTTTCTTCAATGATATATTAATGCTTTTAAATCTCTGCAACTGTTTCTCTTCCTTGAATTCACTTTCATTTATTTATTTTACATTTAAATTCAATTTAGGGGGATGCCTGGGTGGCTCAGCATTTGAGCGCCTGCCTTCAGCTCAGGGCATGAACCTCAATTCCTGAGATTCCCACATCGTGCTCTCTGGATGGAGCCTGCTTCTCCTTCTGCTTATGTCTCTTTCTCTCTCTCTCTCTGTGTCTTCCATGAAGAAATAAAATCTTTAAGAAATAAATAAATAAAATAAATTCAATTTAGATAACATATACTGTATTATTAGTATTGGAGGTAGAATTTAGTGTTTCATCAGTTGCATATAATATCCAGTACTCATTACATCAAGTGCCGTCCTTAATACTCCTCAACTAAATACCCCACCCAGCCTCCCACCTCGTTTCCAGCAACCCCCAATTTGTTCTCTATAGTTAAGAGTCTCTTATGGTTTACCTCCCTCTCTGTTTTTATCTTATTTTAATTTTCCTTCCCTACCCCTATGTATCAGTTTTGTTTCTTAAATTTCATATATGTGTGAAATCATGGTATTTGTTTTTCTCTGACTTATTTCACTTAGCATAATACCCTCTAGTTCTATCCACATCTTTGCAAATGGCAAGATTTCACACTTTTTGATGGTTGATTAATATTCCATTGCATAAATACCACATCCTCTTTATCCATGTATCTGTTGATGGACATCTGGGCTTTTTTTTTAATGTCTTTATTTCAAAGTAAAGTTGTTTCCTGATAACCATTTATATTCCTGATCTAATCACATTATATATATTTTGAAACATATTATACCCATTTTCCCTTTAACATCATCATCATCATCATCATCATCATCATCATTATAATGGCTAACACATTTTGGCAGGTGCTATGCTCTGTTCCTCTATGTTCATCTGTTTTGTTTCCTATATTCTATATATGAGTGAAATCATATGGTATTTTTCTCTTATTTTGCTTAGCATGATACCTACTACTTCCAACCACTTCATTGCAAATGACAAGATTTCATTCTTTTGTTGGTTGAGTAATAGTCCAACATAAATATATATCACATCTTCTTATCCATTCATCCATTGATGTACATCTGAGTTCTTCTCATATTTGAGCTATTGTGGATACTGTTGCTATAAACATTGGAGTTCATGAGATGCTTCAAATAACTATTTTTGTATCCTTTGGAGAAATACCTAGCAGTGCAATTGCTGGCTTGTAAGGTATTTTTACCTTTTTGCAGATCCTCTGTATTATTTTCCACAGTGGCTGAACCAGTTTGCATTCCCAACGGCAGTGTAATAGGGTTCCCCTTTCTCTGCATTTTCACCAACAACTTTTGTTTCCTGAGTTGTTAATTTTAGCCATTCTGACTGGTGTGAGGTGGTTTTCATTTGTATTTCCCTGATGCCAAGTGATATTGAGCACTTTTTCATGTATCTGTTGGCTATATGTATGTCTTCTTTGGAGGAATGTCTGTTCCAAGTCTTCTGCCCATTTATTGACTGGATTATCTGGGGTCTTTTTTGGGAGGGTGTTCAGTCTGATAAGTTTTTTGTATATTTCGGATACTAACCCTTTATTTGGTACATCATTTATGAATACCTTCATGTATTGCATAGGGTTGCCTTTTAGTTTTGTTGATTGTTTCCATTGCTGTGCAAAATCATTTTATCCTGATGAAGCTCCAATAGTTCATTTTTGCTGTTGTTTCACCTGTCTCTGGAGATGTGTCTACAAAAAGTAGCTGTGGTTGACGTCAAAGAGATTGTTGCTGGATTTCTTCTCTAGTATTTTGATGGATTCTTATATCACATTTAGGTCTTCCATCCATTTTTTAGTTTATTTTTGTGTATGGTGTAAGAAAATGGTCCAGTTTCATTCTTCTACAAGTGACTGTCCAATAGTCCCAATACATTTGTTGAATAAACTGTCTTTTTTTCATTGGATATTCTTTCCTGCTCTGTCAAATATTAGTTGACCATAGAGTTGAGGGTCAATTTCTGGGTTCTCTATTCTGTTACACTCATATATGTATCTGTTTTTGTACCGGTACTATACTGTCTTGTGATTACAGCTTTGTAATACAGCTTTAAATTTGGGATTGTGATGCATTCAACTTTACTCTTCTTTTTCAACAGTCCTTCGGCTATTCTGGGTCTTTTCTGGTTCCACACTAATTTTAAAATTGTTCATCTGCTGTGAAAAATGCTGTTATTTTGATTGAGATGGCATTGAATGTGTAGATTGTTTTGGGTAGTATGGACATTATAACAATATTTGTTGTTCCAATCCATGACCATGGTATATTTTTCCATTTCTTTGTGTCTTCTTCAATTTCTTTTATAGTTTTCTGTAGTTTTTTGCATACAGACCTTTTATCTCATTGCTTAGGTTTAATCCTAGGTATGTAATGGTTTTAGGTGCAAATGTAAATGGTTTTAGGATCAATTCCTTGATTTTTCTCTCTGCTGCTTCATTATTTATGTAGAGAAATGCAAAATATTTTTGTACCCTGATTTTATAAACTGTAACTTTGCTGAATTCATGAAACAGTTCTGGCAAATTTTTTGTGTAGCCCTTTGAGTTTTCATGTCATCTGTGAAGAGTGAAGGTTTGTCTTCTTGCTTAAGGATTTGAATGTCATCTATTTCTTTTTGTGTCTAATTGATGAGGCCAGAACTTCTAGTACTATATCAAACAACAGTGATGAGAATGGACATCCTTTTCATGTTCCTGACCTTAGAGGGAAATCTCTCATTTTTTTACCCATTGAGGATATTAGCTATGTGTCTTTAATATACTGCCTTTATGATGTTATGTTCTATCTATCCCTACATGGTGGAGCATTTTTTATCAAGGAAACATGTATTTTTCAAATGTTTTTTTTTCTGCATCTATTGAGAGGATGATTTGGTTCTTATACATTATTTTACTAATGTGATATATCACATGAATAGTTTTGCAGATATTGTACCACCTTTGAAACCCAGGAAAAAAATTGCACTTTGTTTTTATGCACTGTTGGAGTCAATTAACTAGTATCTTGTTGAGAATTTTTGCATCCATGTTCATCAGGGATATTGGTCTGTAATTTTCCTTTTAGAGAGGTATTTGTCTGCTTTTGGAATAAAGGTAATGCTGGCCTCATAGTATGAGTTTGGAAGCTCTGCTTCCATTTCTGCTTTTTGCAATAGCTTCAGAAGAATAGGTATTAATTCTTCCTTAAATGTTTGGTAGAATACCCCTGGGAAGCCATCTGGCCCTGGACTCTTGTTTGCTGGAGATTTTGTATTACTGATTCAATTTCTTTGCTAGTTATAGGTCTGTTTAGGTTTTACATTTCTTTCTGTTTCGGTTGTCATAGGTTATATATTTCTAGAAATTTATCCATTTCTTCTAGATTGCTCAATTTTTGGGCTCATGGTTGCTTATAATATTCTCTTATATTTGTTTGTATTTCTTTTGTTTTGGTCATGATCTGTCCACTTTCATTCATGATTTCACTCATTTGAGTTCTCTCTCTTTTCTTTTTGATAATTCTAAGAACTTATTGTTATTAATTCTTTCAGGGAAACAGCTCCTACTTTTGTCGATCTGTTCTACTGTTTTTTTTAATTTCTACATCATTTATTTATGCTGTAATCATTATTATTTCTCTTCTCTTGCTGTATTTAGGCTTTTTTTACTATTCTTTTTCCAACTACTTTAGATGTAAGGTTAGGTTGTGTATTTGAGACTTTTCTTGCTTCTTGAAGAAGGTCTATATGGCTTTATACTTCCCTCTTAGGACTGCCTTTGCTGTATCAAAAAGGTTTTGCATTGTATTTTTATTTTCATTTCCTTCCATGTACTCTTTAAAATCCTTTTGTAATTTCCTCTTTGACCCATTCATTATTTAGTAGGATGGTCTTTAACCTCCAAGCATTTGCTGTCCTTCCAAATTTCTTCTTGTGATTGACTTCAAGTTTCATAGCATTGTGTTTTGAAAATACATATGGTGTGATCTCAATCTTTTTGTACTTAGGTAAGACTTAATTTTTGACCTAGTATGTGGTCTATTTTGGAGAATATTTCATGTGAACTCAAGAAGAATATATATTCTGCTGCTTTAGGATGGAATGCTTTGGACATATCTGTGAAATTCATCTGATTCATGGGTCATGAAAAGTCTTTGTTTCTTGGTTGATCTGCCTTTATGATCTGTGCATTGTTGTGAGTGGGGTGCTAATATCCCCTACTATTATTGTATTATTACCAAAGACTTTCTTTAAGTTTGTATTAATTGATTTATATATTTGGCATCTCCCAAGTTAGGGGCATAAATACTTACAATTTTTAGATCTTCTTTTTGGATAGACCCCTTTAATATGATACAGTTTCCTTCTTAACCTTCTACCATAATTTCTGTTTTCAAATCTTGTTTTTATGGTATAAGAATGGCTACTCCAGCTTCTTTTTGATGTCCATTAACATGAAAAATGGTTCTCTACTACATCACTTTTAATCTGGAGGTCACTTTGTCTCTAAAATATATCTCTTGTAGGCAGCATATTGATGGGTTTTGCTTTTTATCCATTCTGATACCTTATGTCTTTTTTTTTTCCTTATGTCTTTTTAAAAAATATTTTATTTATTTATTTATGAGAGACACACACAGAAAGAGGCAGAGACACAGGCAGAGGGAGAAGCAGGCTCCATACAGGGAGCCCAATGTGGGACTTGATCCCGGGTCTCCAGGGTCAGGCCCTGGACTGAAGGCAGGTGGTAAACCACTGAGCCACCCAGGGATCCCCACCTTATGTCTTTTTATTAGAACATTTACATCATTTACATTCAGAGTAATTATTGAATGATATGAATTTAGTGCCATTGTATTACCTGTAAAGTCACTCTTCCTGTGGATTGTCTCTATTTCTTTCTGATCTTTGTTTCTTTTGGTCTCTCTCTCTCCACTCAAAGGGTCCCCTTTAAAACAAAACAACAACAACAACAAAAAAACAAAGGGTCCCCTTTAATATTTCTTGCAGGGCTGGTTTAGTGTTAACAAATTCCTTTTTTTTTTTTTTGTTTGCCTTGGAAACTCTTTATGGCTCCTTCTATTCTGAATGATAGCCTTGCTGAACAAAGTATGCTTGACTGCATATTTTTTTCCCCATTTATCACGTTGAATATATCATGCATCTCCTTTCTGGCCTGCCATGTTTCTGTGGACACATCTGCTGCCAGTCTTATGTGTCTACCCCTGTAGTTTAAGGACCTGTTGTCAGAATCTTAAAATGAAATTTCATCATGGATAGCACCATTTTATTATGAATTCTGGAAGAGAGATACAACCTAAAGCATTATAACAGTACAAAATACTTTATAATGAAAGTGAGAAAGGATAAAAATGATTCATTCAAAGAAGCCTAGAGTGTTATAAGATTGGTTATTTACTTGTCTTTTAAATATATTGCTGGCTGATTACCAATTTCTAAATTCGCAATATGAAGCTAAGTAAAATTTACAAAACATTTTATCAATTTAAATGACTACATAAGATTATTGAAAAGTTTTAAAATTGCATTCAATTTTCAGTGATTTGCTTACACTTTTTCTCATATTAGAAGATAATGAAGATAGAGCGTGTAAGCCTTTCTTCAACTTTTTGTTTATGGATTATTCACTAGTTAAAGTTCTCTTCCTGGTTTATTATTGATCTTTAGTTTAAAGGAAAGAAGTGATGAAATGTTACATAGTGCTAAAACAATTTATTCAGTAGTTATTGGGGAGCCATTGTACTGAAACAGAAATAGTACAAGACTTTAAGTCAAGAGCAATGTGTTTTAAATCCTGTTTAATTCACCAATTCAGAAAACTGGCCAGTTTTCTTTGAATATTTTTTTTTACCCTTCCTTACTTTTATTATAAAATATTTTGTATAGTTATAATGCTTCAGATTTTATGCTTCTCCCAGAATTTATTTATTTAACCTCTTCACTTTCAGTTTCCTCATCCATTACATTAGAAAAAAATACATACTTTCCAGGATTTCTGTAATAATTAAATAAAATATCACATAAAATATATCAGATACTGAGGTTTGGTATGTAGTAAATTCTTAATAAATATTATTAATCTTTTACTGAAAGATAAGACTGTATTTTGAGTAGCATGTCTCAAAGCACACACACTCACACACACAAAGTATATGTGTATATTTAAATTATATTTATTTTGTCCATGCATTAGTGTATGTTTTAAATTTGTAAGGAATATTAAAAATGTAGAAAATATTAAAACATTAAGAGAAAAATCTTAGGCATAACTAATGTTAAAATATTGGTATAAAAATATTGGTATAATACTATGATTTATTTCAAATATTTCTTTGTTGGGACTTACTTGTGTTTTCTGTGAGGCATTTGGATAAAACTAGGCAGCTAAATTTTTCAATCCCATGTGCTTCCTAAATAAAAGAAACAATTATGTTATAAATTGACTTGCGACCATAAAGCAGGAACTATCCTCCATATTTATTTTTAGGAAGTGTGTGTGTGTGTGTGTGTGTGTGTGTGTGTGTATGTCTTTATAAGCAGGTGAAATTTACCAACCAGACACATGCCATTGAATTTTCTCTCAATCACAGTTGTATAAAGCAGCAAATCTGAAGGGGGAATGATTGTTGTGTACATTATAAATTGCTTTGCATGGTATCATATGAGATAATTGGTGTAAGACTCTTGAATTTCTTATTTTTGGAGACTAAATAAAATGGAAATAAACTATCTTTTTTAACAGAAAAAAATGAATATATGCTTTCATGGTTTGGTTTTATAACATTGTGCTCATAAACTTTTTTTTTTCATTTTTTAAACAGCATTATTCCATTAGCTTTTTCAATGTCATTAATTATGATGTAAAATTTCATTTTTAGTGGTGCATTTTATTTTATTCCTTTTGAGTTAATTAACATTTAAAATTATATATTCATTGAAGTATATCACAATATATTATGCTATTTTTACACGTTCAACATCAATTTAACCCTAGTAGTAATCATTTAAGTTTTGAAAGAACTATAGTATAACAGTGAAATCATATTACATACCTGCTATTCTTAAATAATGCAGTTTAAGTTTTACCATATTCAATAAAAATGTTTTCTCTATTGAGGTTCACAGGTTCATTCTTACCTGCATACCTTGCTAAAACATCTTAGGTAATAGTTATTATTGTCATATTTTAGAACTGTATTAATTCATATTTTATGAAATGCAATTATAGATAGTATATCAAAAGTAAAAATGTATTGTCTAACTTGAATCACTTTACTGCATTAGTCTACGGATTAGTGGCTTGTAATTCTCTGTGAATCAATGTATTTCTGAAAACCTAAATGACTCATTGTCAATAAAGCTAATCTTTTGAGATGTTACTACAAAACTACAATTCTCGGGCAGCCCAGGTGGCTCAGTGGTTTAGCACCGACTTCAGGCCAGGGCCTGATCCTGGAGACCAGGGATCGAGTTCCACGTCCGGCTCCCTGCATGGAGCCTGCTTCTCCCTCTGCCGGTGTCTCTGCCTCTCTCTCTCTCTCTCTCTGTGTCTCTCATGGATAAATAAATAAAATTTTTAGAAAAAAAGATCTACAATTCTTCCCTGTGTGTGAAAGTAATTCAGTGGCCTTACTGATCATTATAGCCTTGTGGTAGCAGGGAAAAGGGGGAGATTTTAAAAATGTAATCAAATTCAATATTAGGAAACCTGCATAATTTAACTTCCTTTCCCCCCATTTTCTAATCACCCCTACCACAGAGTCCTCCAACATTACATTCCTTTTTCCCAACTCTCAAACATCTCAGTTGGTAAGATGCTTATTCATAGCCATAATATATGGTTTTCTTTCAGAATCTACATTAAGGTTGTTTTTGAGTCTGATCACTTTTGATGAATATATTCTGTTAACATGAGCTTCAATAAAAGAAATGAGCTATAATAAATTAACTATAGAAATATAAATGGCATTTTCTTGGGATGGCAGATTAGAAAATAAATAAGAGTACAGAACAAATAATAAACAAGTAGATATTTAACACTCTGTATAAGGCCTCTTAATTTGCATATATCAACTGAATAGTTCAGAGAGTAAATAATATTTTTCGGCAAATTTGCATAAAGTAAATAGATGACTTTATATATATTTTCAAATTAATATCAGAGTTAATATACAGGTTCTGTAAAACCAGACTCATCTTTAATCTTTATTCACAGGTACATATAGTGAGTGGCACACAGAATAAGTGCATCAGCTTCACTACTCCCATGACTGTTCTTTCTGGGAAGAGATTGATCTTTCTGGGAAGAGATTGAACAATATGTGGCTGGTCTGTTTAGTATTCTGGTTAGAATATAAAAAGTTATTATTTTTGATTAAATACTTACTGTTTAATATTTTAGTAAATTAAAATTCAATTCATGAATTAAAAATAAATGAAAATTAAAAAATAAGATGAGCAACTGGTAAATTATTGAAATTTACATCTGAAACTAATGATGTAATAAATGTTGGCTAATTGAATTTAAATTTAAAAAGGGGAAAAAGGGGAAAACCGGCAAGATGGTGAAAGAGTAGTGTCCCCAAGTCACCTGTCCCAACCAACTTACGTAGATAACTTTCAAATCATCCTGAAAACATAAGAATTTGGTCTGAGAGTTAAAGAGAGGACAGCTGGAATGCTACAATGAGAAGTGTTTGCACTTTCAAGGTAGGAAGACAGAAAAATAAATAAAAAGGCATCCAAGACGGAGGGGCCATGCGAGGAGCTGGGTTAAGGCTGCTTGGCGAGCGCCCCCAGGACAGGAAAGCCCTGAACCTGAGAAGCAGGAGGTTTACCGAAGTTCCCTGATGGAAAGGCTCTGGCAGGGAGTTGGAGCAGGATCCCATGAGGGGCGGGGATGCCCTCAGGCTCCCAGAGGCACTAAGAGAGGACCTGCGCCCCTAGGGAGAGCGCACCACACACTGCTGGCCGAACTCCCTAAAGGGCTGTAGCCCATACCCAGCGGGCCCCGGGAGCATCTCCGGCAGAGGCTCAGGCGGCAGTTCCATGCAGAGAGGGCTGCGTGGCCTGGGAGAGCGATTCCAGTGGCTCAGGCCGCGGAGTCAAGGGCGCTGGAGGACACAGCCTAAGATCTGGCACTCCCCTGGGACAGGCAGAGGCCGGGAGGATATAGAACAGCAAGGACGCTAGTGCCGACAGGCGGCCCCGAGCTGTGCAGATCAGCGCCCCCGCCCCTGGCACAACCAGGCCCCTGCAGACTAGGAGCTGTGGTAGTTACTGCGGGAGCTGACTCTAGAGATGGAGAGCTGGCCACCGCCACTGCTGTTGTTCCTCCTAGTGTCACCTTGTAGGGGGCTCACAGGATAAACAGCTCCCACTAAGCCCTGCACCTGGCAGGGGGCTGGGCAGCTTCCCCAGGTGCACACACCTGAGAATCAGCACAGAAGGCCCCTCCCCCAGAAGACCAGCTAGAAGGAGAGGGAAAAAGCAATTTATTGACCAAGCAGTGCCAGAAAGTTCCAGGGGGAATTCAAGGGACTTATAGTATATAGAATCAGAGGATATTCCCCCTTGTTTTTGGCTTTCTGTTTGTCCCCCCACCCCATTTTTTCTCTGTCTTTCTCCTTTTTCCAGTACAACTTGTTTTTGGCCACTCTGCACTGAGCAAAATGACTAGAAGGAAAAACTCACCACAAAAGAAAGAATCAGAAACAGTCCTCTCTCCCACAGAGTTACAAAATTTGGGTTACAATTCAATGTCAGAAAACTAATCCAGAAGCAAAAGTATAAAGCTACTGAAGGCTCAAGAAAAAAGGATAAAGGATTCAAGAGACTTCATGACTGTAGAATTTAGGTTTAATCAGGCCGAAATTAAAAATCAATTAAATGGGATGCAATCCAAAATGGAGGTCCTAACGACGAGGGTTAATGAGATAGAAGAAGGAGTGAGGGACATAGAACACAAGTTGATGGCAAGGGAGGAAATGGAGGAAAAAAGGGAAAAACAATTTAAAAATCATGAGGAAAGGTTAAAGGAAACAAATGACAGGCTCAGAAGGAAAGATCTACATTTAACTGGGGTTCCCGAGGGTGCAGAAAGGGACAGAGGTCCAGAAAGTGTATTTGAACAAATCATAGCTGAGAACTTCCCTAACTTGGGGGAGGGAAATAAGCATTCAGATCGAAGAGATAGAGAGATCCCCCCCTAAAAAAAAAACAAAAACAAAAACAAAAATGCTCAACACCTCCACATTTAATAGTGAAACTTGCAAATTCCAAAGATAAAGAGAAGATCATTAAAGAAGCAAGAGGCAAGAAATCCCTAAACTTTATGGGGACAAGTATTAACATAACAGCAGACCACTCCACAGAGACCTGACAGGCCAGAAAGGGCTGGCAGGATATATTCAGGGTCCTAAATGAGAAGAAAATGCAGCCAAGAATACTTAATCCAGCAAGGCTCACATTCAGAATAGAAGAAGAGATAAAGAGCTTCCAAGATAGGCGGAAACTGAGAGAATATGTGATCACCAAATCGGATCTGCAAGAAAAATTAAAGGGGACTCTGTAAAAGAAAGAGGAAGTCCAAGGAAACAATCCACAAAAACAGGGACTGAATAGGTATCATGATAACACTAAATTCATATCTTTCAATAGTACTTCAGAACGTGAATGGGCTTAATGACCCCATCAAAAGGCGCAGAGTTTCCGACTGGATAAAAAAGCAAGACCCATCTATTTGCTGTCTACAAGAGACTCATTTTAGACCTAAGGACACGTCCAGCCTGAAAATAAGAGGTTGGAGAACAATTTACCATTCAAATGGTCCTCAAAAGAAAGCAGGGGTAGCCATCCTTATATCAGATGAATTAAAGTTTATCACAAACACTGTAGTTAGAGATGAAGAGGGAAACTATATCATACTTAAAGAATCTATCCAACAAGAGGACATAACAGTCATGAATATTTATGCCCCTAGTGTGGGAGCTGCCAAGTATATCAATTAATTAATAACCAAAGTTAAGACATACTTAGATAATAATACACTTATACTTGGCGACATGAACATAGCGCTTTCTATAATCCACAACATCTCCAAAAACAAGAGCTTTAAATGATACACTGGACCAGATGGATTTCACAGATATTTACAGAACTTTACATCCAAACGCAACTGAATACACATTCTTATCAAGTGCACATGGAACTTTCTCCAGAATAGACCACATACTGGGTCACAAATCAGGTCTTAACTGATACCAAAAGATTGGGATCCTCACCTGCATATTTTAAGACCATAATACTTTGAAACTAGAACAGAAGAAGAAGCTTGAAAGGATTTCAAACACGTGGAGGTTAAGGACCATCCTGCTAAAAGATGAAAGGGTCAACCAGGAAATTAAGGAAGAATTAAAAAGATTCATGGACAGTAATAAGAATGAAGATACAACCATTCAAAATCTATGTGATACAGCAAAAGCAGTCCTGAGAGGGAAATACATGACAATTCAAGCATGCATCCAAAAACTGGAAAGAACACAAATTCAGAAGCTAACCTTGCACCTAAGGGAGCTGGAGAAAAAACAGCAAATAGATCCTACACCCAGCAGAAGAAGAGAGGTAATAAAGATTCAAGCAGAACTCAATGAAATAGAGACCAGAAGAACTGTGGAACAGATTAAGAAAACCAGGAGTTGGTTCATTCAAAAAAATTAATAACATAGATAAACTATTAGCCAGCCATATTAAAAACAAGAGAGAAAAGGCTCAAATATATAAAATCACAAAGGATTTTAAAAACATACTATGAGCAGCTATACAGCAATAATTTAGACAATCTAGAAGAAATGGATGCATGTCTGGAAAATCACAAACTACCAAAACTGGAATAGGAAGAAATAGAAAACCTGAACAGGCTGATAACCAGGGAGGAATTTGAAGCAGTCATCAAAAACCTCCCAAGACGACAAAGTCCAGGGCCAGATGGCTTCCCAGGGGAATTCTATGAAAGGTTTAAAGAAGAAACCATACCTATTCAACTAAAGCTGTTCCGAAAGATAGAAAGAGATGGAGTCCTTCCAAACTCATTCTATGAGGAGAGCATCACCTTAATTCCAAAAGCAGACAAAGACCCCACCAAAAAGGTGAATTAGAGACCAATATCCCTGATGAACATGGATGCAAAAATTCTCAACAAGATACGATCCATAGGATCCAGCAATACATTAAGATTATTCACCATGACCAAGTAGGATTTATCCCCGGGACACAAGGCTGGTTCAACACTCCTAAAACAATCAATGTGATTCATCATATCAGCAAGAGAAGAAATAAGAACCATATTATCCTCTCAGTAGATGAAGAGAAAGCATTTGACAAAATACAGCATCCATTCTTGATCAAAACTCTTCAGAGTGTAGGAATAGAGGGAAGATTCCTCAGCATCTTAAGAGCCATCTACAAAAAGCCCACAGCAAATATCATTCTCAATGAGGAAACACTGGAAGCTTTTCCCCTAAGATCAGGAACAAGACAGGGATGTCCCCTATCACCACTGCTATTCAATATAGTACTAGAAGTCCGAGCCTCAGCAATCAGACAACAAAAAGAAATAAAAGGCATTCAAATTGGCAAAGAAGAAGTCAAACTCTCCCTCTTCGCAGATGACATGATACTCTACATAGAAAACCCAGAAGACTCCACCCCAAGATTGCTAGAACTCATACAGCAATTCAGCAGTGTGTCGAGACACAAAATCAATGCCCAGAAATCAGTGGCATTTGTATACACTAACAATGAGACTGAAGAAAGAGAAATGAAGGAGTCAATCCCATTTATAATTGAACCTAAAAGCATAAGATACCTAGAAATAAACCTAACCAAAGAGGTAAAGGATCTATACCCTAAAAACTACAGAACACTTGTGAAAGAAATTGAGGAAGACACAAAGAGATGGAAAAATATTCCATGCTCATGGGTTGGAAGAATTAATATTGTGAAAATGTCGATGTTACCCAGGGCAATTAACACATTTAATGCAATCCCTATAAAAATACCATGGACTTTCTTCAGCGACTTGGAAGAAATCACCTTAAGATTTGTGTGGAATCAGAAAAGACCCCGAATAGCCAGGGGAATATTAAAAAGAAAACCAGAGCTAGTGGCATCACAACGCCAGATTTCAGATTGTACTACAAAGCTGTGGTCATTAAGACAATGTGGTACTGGCACAACAACAGACACATAGATCATTGGAACAGAATAGAGAAACCAGAAGTGGACCCTCAACTTTATGGTCAACTAATATTTGACAAAGGAGGAAAGACTATCCACTGGAAGAAAGACAGCCTCTTCAATAAATGGTGCTGGGAAAATTGGACATCCACATGCAGAAGAATGAAACGGGACCCTTCTCTTACACCATACACAAAGATAAACTTAAAATGGATGAAAGATCTAAATGTGAGACAAGATTCCATCAAAATCCTAGAGAAGGATCCTTTCTCTCTAGGGATCT
Organism: Otocyon megalotis megalotis; assembly: GCA_017311455.1. Taxonomy (NCBI): domain Eukaryota; kingdom Metazoa; phylum Chordata; class Mammalia; order Carnivora; family Canidae; genus Otocyon; species Otocyon megalotis. Next base: position 107,913 of record JAEUCK010008040.1, on the reverse strand, counting down.
AGATCTCTAGGATCTCATCCTTTTTGAACTTGGCCACAGCATCTTCTTGCAAGATTCATCCATGAAGGCAAGAGAAACAAAAGGAAAAATTAATTATTGGGACTTCATCAAGGTAAGAAGCTTCAACAGTCAACAAAACTAAAAGACAACCTACAGAACGAGAGTAGATATTTGTAAATGACCTATCAAAGAAAGGGCTAGTATCCAAGATCTATAAAGAACTTATTAAACTCAACAGCAAAGAAACGAACAATCCAATCATGTAATGGGAAAAGACATGAACAGAAATTTCACAGAGGAAGACAAACATGGTCAACAAGCACATGAGAAAATGCTCCACATCACTTGCCATCAGGGAAATACAAATCAAAACCACAATGAGATACCACCTCACGCCAGTGAGAATGGGGAAAATTAAGAAGACAGGAAACCACAAATTTTGGAGAGGATGTAGAGAAAGGGGAGCCCTCTTGCACTGTTGGTGGGAATGTAAACTGGTACAGCCACTCTGGAAAATTGTGTGTGTGTTCCTCAAAGAGTTAAAAATAGACCTGCCCTACGACCCAGCAATTGCACTGTTGGGGATTTACCCCAAAGATTCAGATGCAATGAAACGCTGGGACACCTGCACCCTGATGTTTCTATCAGCAATGTCCACAATAGCCAAACTGTGGAAGGAACCTCGGTGTCCATCGAAAGATGAATGGATAAAGAAGATGTGGTTTATGTATACAATGGAATATTACTCAGCCATTAGAAACGACAAATACCCACCATTTGCTTCAACGTGGATGGAACTGGAGGGTATTACGCTGAGTGAAATGAGTCAATCGGAGAAGGACAAACATTATATGTTCCCATTCATTTGGGGAATATAAATAATAATGAAAGGGAATATAAGGGAAGGGAGAAGAAATGTGTGGGAAATATCAGAAAGGGAGACAGAACATAAAGACTCCTAACTCTGGGAAATGAACTAGGGGTGGTGGAAGGGGAGGAGGGTGGGGGTGGGGGTGAATGGGTGACGGGCACTGAGGGGGGCACTTGACGGGATGAGCCCTGGGTGTTATTCTGTATGTTGGCAAATTGAACACCAATAAAAAATAAATTTATTATTAAAAAAAGAGCAGTTCTCACTAGGCACTTATTATATCGTAAATTTGATCAGCAGAGAACTATCAAGGTCAACTGAAAATTCACTGCATTTTATAAAGAGAAGAAAGAAGTGATAAACTACTTCTCTATTTGAATGCTGATTACCAACTTCAAGACTACTTGAATTTTATGAATTTATGTATGAAATGTAGGAATGCTTTTATTCAGCAGCTTAAATATTATTACTATTTTATTTGTACCTTATTACATAACCTCTTATCGGAGTGACAGGTCAATTAGGAAAGTAGAATGTAGTATTTTTTATCCAAAAGATTTTGAGAACCTGGAGAAGATGGCAGAGGAGTAGGGTCCTCAACTCACCTGGTCCCACCAACTTACCTAGATTACCTTCAAATCATCCTGAAAACCTACGAATTTGACCTGAGATTTAAAGAGAGAAATGCCGGAACGCTACAGAAGAAGGGTTTTCGCTTCTAACAAGGTAGGAAGGCAGAAAAAAATAAAAAAGAATCAAGTGTGTGTGTGGGGGGGTCCTGCCAGGAGCCAGGCTAAGGCTGGTGGCAAAAGCCTCTGAGCCTAGCCCCAGAGAAGCAGGAGCTTTAAATAATCCGCACCAGGGAGCCCTGGGTTGCGCAGTCGTTTGGCGCCTGCCTTTGGCCCAGGGCGCGATCCTGGAGACCCGGGATCGAATCCCACGTCGGACTCCCGGTGCATGGAGCCTGCTTCTCCCTCTACCTATGTCTCTGCCTCTCTCTCTCTCATTCTCTCTCTGTGATGTGACGATCATAAATAAATAAATTAATTAATTTAAAAAAATGAAATACAAAAAAAAAAAAATAATCCGCACCAGATTCTTCTTCGATGGAAAAGCGCTTAGCAGGGAAATCAAGCAGAATCTCAGGAGGGGCAGTGGAGCCTCCAGTTTCCAGGAGTCACTAATAGAGGGAATGCACCTCGGGGAGAGCATGCCACAGACTGTTGGCCGAGCTCGGTAACGGGGCTCAAGCGCGCACCTCGCAGGGGATCGGGGAGAAGCTAGTCGGTTAGGTGGGGGCTCCGGAGGGAGGGGTCTGCACCCTGTTGCCTTCAGGAGCCGTGCCAGGGGAGCACGATTCCAGAAGCACAGGCCCCAGATACCAGGGTGCTGGGTGGACACAGCCCACAATCCTGCACTACCCCTGGGATAGGCAGAGGCTGGGAGGGCACAGGACAGCGAGGACTCTCCTGCTGCTGGGCGTCCCCAAGCTGTGCAGATCAGCAGCCATCCCTCCACCCCCACACACACCTTGGAAGCATCTAGGCCAGTGCAGTCTGGGAGACCACAGTAGTAACTGCGGGAAGCTGACTCCAGGGCTGGAGACCTGGCCACCGCCATTGATGTTGTTCCTCCTTGTTTCACCTTGTACCTGGAAGAGGTGGGTCGCCAGGGAATGATATAGTGTCCCTCTTGATCTCTTGTACAGATTTTGATCTGATATGAGGATTACAAACCCAGGTTTCTTTTGAGGATCATTTGAATGGTAAATGTTTCTCCATCCTCCCATTTTCAGTCGGATGGTGTCCCTAGGTCTAAAATGAGTCTCTTGTAGACAGTATATAGATGGGTCTTGCTTTTTTATTCAATCTGATACCCTGAGTCTTTTTTTAAAATATTTTATTTATTTATTCATGAGATATACACACACGCAAACACAGAGAGAGTGAGAGAGAGAGAAGCAGAGACATAGGCAGAGGGAGAAGCAGGCTCCATGCAGGGAGCCTGACATGGACTCCAGGATCATGCCCTGGGCCAAAGACAGACGCTAAACTGCTGAGCCACCCAGGGATCCCCTACCCTGTGTCTTTTGATTGGATCATTTAGCCCATTCAGGCTCAGAGTAACTGTTGAAAGATATGAATTTAGTGGCATAGTATTATCTCTACATTCCCTGTTTCTGTGAATTGTTTCGTTGGGCTCCCTCCTTCACTTATAGGGTCCCCATTAATATTTTTTGCAGAGCTGGTTTGGTGGTCACATATTCTTTCAGTTTATGTCTATCCTGGAAGCTCTGAATCTCCCCTTATATTCTGAATGACAGCCTTGCTAGTTAAAGTATTCTTGGCTGCATGTTTTTCTCATTTAGTACCCTGAATATACCATGCTAGCCCTTTCTGTCCTGACTGGTCTCTGAAAATAGGTCTCCTGTTAATCTGATATCTCCCCATATGAATTAGGAATCTCTTGTCTTGAGCTGCCTTTAGGATTTTCTCTTTATTTCTGAAATTTGAAATTTTCACTATTATGTCAGGGTCTTCATCGACTTTTTGTTCTTTTTAGTGAGGGTCCTCTATATCTCTAGGATATTAATGCCTGTTTCCTTCCCCAGATTAGGGAAGTTCTCAGCTAGGATTTGTTCAAATATACTTTGTGGTTCTCTCTCTCTCTCTCTCTCTCTCTCTCCCCCCACACACACATCTTCTGGAATCCCAATAAGATGAATATTATTCCCTCTCAATCTATCACTTATTCCCTGGAGCCTCTCCTCTTGGGTTCTTAATTGTGTTCTCTTTTTGCCACACCTTCGTTCCTTTCCATCAACTTGTCTTCTATGTCATTCTCTCTTTGACCTCATTAACTTCAGCAGTTAGAGCATCCAGTTCAGACTGCATCTCAGTTAAAGTGTTTTTAACTTTGGGCTGATTAGGCTGTGGAGGGAAAGCGCGAGGAGGGAGTGTGTGTGTGAACTTCAACTGGCTTCGGTGAAGACTCTGCTCAGACCCGAGGCCTGCGCCTCAGGTATGGCTTAGGTCACCTTTACCGTGGAATCATCCGTAAGATCCAGCTTAACAACTTTCTAAAATCAGCAGGGATCCAGCCTCCATTTTGGATGGAATCTTTCTGTGGTAATTGATGACTTGTGTGCCCACTGAAGGCAGTCAGGCAGAAACATTAGTCTATGAGTTTGGTTTCTGCAAAACACATGCTGAGGAGGAGGGGCAAGATGGCGGAAGAGTAGGGTCCCCAAATCACCTGTCCCCACCAAATTACCTAGATAACCCTCAAATCATCTTGAAAATCTACGAATTCGGCCTGAGGTTTAAAGAGAGACCAGCTGGAATGCTATGTGGGAAGAGTTCGCGCTTCTATCAAGGTAGGAAGACGGGGAAAAAGAAATAAAGAAACAAAAGGCCTCCAAGGGGGAGGGGCCCCGCGAGGAGCCGGGCTGAGGCCGGGGCGAGTGTCCCCAGGACAGGAGAGCCCCGTCCCGGAGAAGCAGGAGCTGCACCAACCTTCCCGGACGGAAAGGGGCCCGCAGGGAGTTAGAGCAGGACCCGGGAGGGCGGGGATGCCCACGGGCTCCCTGGGACACTAACAGGCACCTGCGCGCCCAGGAGAGTGCACCGAGCTCCCTAAGGGCTGCAGCGCGCACGGCGGGACCTGGAGCAGCTGGGATGGGCTCGGCTGGCGGCTCTGCGTGGAGGGGGCTGCGCGGCTCCGGGAGCAGCTCGGCGACGGCGGCTCTGGCAGAGGAAGAGGCTCCGTGCAGAGGGGGCTGCGCGGCCCTGGGAGCAGTTCGTAGGGGCTTGGAGGGCGGCTCCGCGGAGGGGACTGCGCCACCGGGAGCGCGAATTCAACAGCTCAGGCCGGGAGCACAGGGCGCCGAGACACAGCCCAGGATCCGGCCTCCCCCTGGGACAGGCAGAGGCCGGGAGGGCCCAGGACCCCAAAGACGCTCCTGCCCCGAGCTGAGCAGATCAGCGGCCCCGCCCCCGAGCCTCCAGGCCCTGCAGAAGGAGAGCTCCCCTCTCTGTAGTTACTGCAGGGGCTGAAGCCAGGTTTCCAGAGCTGCCGCAGCCACTGGGGTTGTACCTCCTGGGGCCTCACGGGGTAAAAAACCCCCACGGAGCCCTGCACCACGCAGGGTGCAGAGCAGGTCGCCCAAGTGCTAACACCTGAAAATCAGCACAACAGGCCCCTCCCCCAGAAGACCAACTAGACGGACAAGTTCCAGGGGAAGTAAAGAAACAGAAGATACTCCCCCGTGTTTTTTGTTTTTTGTTTTTTGTTATTTTTTTATTTCTGATTGCTTCCCCCACCCCTATTTTACCTTTGTTTCTTTTTCATTCTCTTTTTCTTCTTTTTTCCTTTTTTCTTCCTTTATTCTTTTTTATTTTTCTATTTTCTTTCCTTCTTTCTCTCCTCTCTTTTGCTCCTTTTCCCAATACAACTTGTTTTTGGCCACTCTGCACTGAGCAAAATGACTAGAAGGAAAACCTCACCTCAAAAGAAAGAATCAGAAACAGTCCTCTCTCCCACAGAGTTACAAAATCTGGATTACAATTCAATGTCAGAAAGCCGATTCATAAGCACTATTATACAGCTACTGGTGGCTCTAGAAAAAAGCATAAAGGACTCAAGAGACTTCATGACTGCAGAATTTAGATCCAATCAGGCAGAAATTAAAAATCAATTGAATGAGATGCAATCCAAACTAGAAGTCCTAACGACGAGGGTTAACGAGGTGGAAGAACGAGTGAGTGACATAGAAGACAAGTTGATGGCAAAGAGGGAAACTGAGGAAAAAAGACAGACAAAACACCATGAAGACAGATTAAGGGAAATAAACGACAGCCTGAGGAAGAAAAACCTACGTTTAATTGGGGTTCCCGAGGGCACCGAAAGGGCCAGAGGGCCAGAATATGTATTTGAACAAATCCTAGCTGAAAACTTTCCTAATCTGGGAAGGGAAACAGGCATTCAGATCCAGGAAATAGAGAGATTCCCCCCTAAAATCAATGAAAACCGTCCAACAACTCGACATTTAATAGTGAAGCTTGCAAATTCCAAAGATAAAGAGAAGATCCTCAAAGCAGCAAGAGACAAGAAATCCCTGACTTTTATGGGAAGGAGTATCAGGGTAACAGCAGACCTCTCCACAGAGAACTGGCAGGCCAGAAAGGGCTGGCAGGATATGTTCAGGGTCCTAAATGAGAAGAACATGCAACCAAGAATACATTATCCAGCAAGGCTCTCATTCAAAATGGATGGAGAGATAAAGAGCTTCCAAGACAGGCAAGAAATGAGAGAATATGTGATCTCCAAACCAGCTCTGCAAGAAATTTTAAGGAGGACTCTTAAAATTCCCCTTTAAGAAGAAGTCCAGTGGAACAATCCACAAAAACAAGGACTGAATAGATATCATGATGACACTAAACTCATATCTGTCAATAGTAATTCTGAACGTGAACGGGCTTAATGACCGCATCGAAAGGCGCAGGGTTTCAGACTGGATAAAAAAGCAGGACCCATCTATTTGCTGTCTACAAGAGACTCATTTCAGACAGAAGGACACCTACAACCTGAAAATAAAAGATTGGAGAACCATTTTCCATTCCAATGGTCCTCAAAAGAAAGCAGGGGTAGCCATCCTTATATCAGATAAACTGAAATTTACCCCGAAGACTGTAGTGAGAGATGAAGAGGGACAATATCTCATACTTAAAGGATCTATCCAACAAGAGGACTTAACAATCCTCAATATATATGCCCCGAATGTGGAAGCTGCCAAATATTTAAACCAATTAATAACCAAAGTGAAGAAATACTTAGATAATAATGCACTTATACTTGGTGACTTCAATCTAGCTCTTTCTACCCTCGATAGGTCTTCTAAGCACAACATCTCTAAAGAAACGAGAGCTTTAAATGAGACACTGGACCAGATGGATTTCACAGATACCTACAGAACTTTACATCCAAACTCAACTGAATACACATTCTTCTCAAGTGCACATGGAAGTTTCTCCAGAATAGACCACATATTGGGACACAAATCGGGTCTGAACCGATACCAAAAGATTGGGATCGTCCCCTGCATATTCTCAGACCATAATGCCTTGAAATTGGAATTAAATCACAACAAGAAGTTTGGAAGGACATCAAGCACATGGAGGTTAAGGACCATCCTGCTAAAAGATGAAAGGGTCAACCAGGAAATTAAGGAAGAATTAAAAAGATTCATGGAAACTAATGACAATGAAGATACAACCGTTCAAAATCTTTGGGATGCGGCAAAAGCAGTCCTAAGGGGGAAATACATTGCAATACAAGCATCCATTCAAAAACTGGAAAGAACTCAAATACAAAAGCTAACCTTACACATAAAGGAGCTAGAGAAAAAACAGCAGATGGACCCTACGCCCAGCAGAAGAAGAGAGTTAATTAAAATTCGAGCAGAACTCAACGAAATTGAGACCAGAAGAACTGTGGAACAGATCAACAGAACCAGGAGTTGGTTCTTTGAAAGAATTAATAAGATAGATAAACCATTAGCCAACCTTATTAAAAAGAAGAGAGAGAAGGCTCAAATTAATAAAATCATGAATGAGAAAGGAGATATCACTACCAACACCAAGGAAATACAAACAATTTTAAAAACATATTATGAACAGCTATATGCCAATAAATTAGGCAATCTAGAAGAAATGGACGCATTCCTGGAAAGCCACAAACTACCAAAACTGGAACAGGAAGAAATAGAAAACCTGAACAGGCCAATAACCAGGGAGGAAATTGAAGCAGTCATCAAAAACCTCCCAAGACACAAGAGCCCAGGGCCAGATGGCTTCCCAGGGGAATTCTATCAAACGTTTAAAGAAGAAATCATACCTATTCTACTAAAGCTGTTTGGAAAGATAGAAAGAGATGGAGTACTTCCAAATTCGTTCTATGAGGCCAGCATCACCTTAATTCCAAAACCAGACAAAGACCCCACCAAAAAGGAGAATTACAGACCAATATCCCTGATGAACATGGATGCAAAAATTCTCAACAAGATACTAGCCAATAGGATCCAAATACACATTAAGAAAATTATTCACCATGACCAAGTAGGATTTATCCCCGGGACACAAGGCTGGTTCAACACTCGTAAAGCAATCAATGTGATTCATCATATCAGCAAAAGAAAAACCAAGAACCATAGGATCCTCTCATTAGATGCAGAGAAAGCATTTGACAAAATACAGCATCCATTCCTGATCAAAACTCTTCAGAGTGTAGGGATAGAGGGAACTTGCCTCGACATCTTAAAAGCCATCTACGAAAAGCCCACAGCAAATATCATTCTCAATGGGGTAGCACTGGGAGCCTTTCCCCTAAAATCAGGAACAATACAGGGATGTCCACTCTCACCACTGCTATTCAACATAGTACTGGAAGTCCTAGCCTCAGCAATCAGACAACAAAAAGACATTAAAGGCATTCAAATTGGCAAAGAAGAAGTCAAACTCTCCCTCTTCGCCGATGACATGATACTCTACATAGAAAACCAAAAGCCTCCACCCCAAGATTGCTAGAACTCATACAGCAATTTGGTAGCGTGGCAGGATACAAAATCAATGCCCAGAAATCAATGGCATTTCTATACACTAACAATGAGACTGAAGAAAGAGAAATTAAGGAGTCAATCCCATTGACAATTGCCCCCAACAGCATAAGATACCTAGGGATAAACCTAACCAAAGAGGTAAAGGATCTATACCCTAAAAACCATAGAACACTTCTGAAAGAAATTGAGGAAGACACAAAGAGATGGAAAAATATTCCATGCTCATGGATTGGCAGAATTAATATTGTGAAAATGTCAATGTTACCCAGGGCAATTTACACGTTTAATTCAATCCCTATCAAAATACCATGGACTTTCTTCAGAGAGTTGGAACAAATCATCTTAAGATTTGTGTGGAATCAGAAAAGACCCCGAATAGCCAGGGGAATTTTAAAAAAGAAAACCATAGCTGGGGGCATCACAATGCCAGATTTCAGGTAGTACTACAAAGCTGTGGTCATCAAGACAGTGTGGTACTGGCACAAACACAGACACATAGATCAATGGAATAGAATAGAGAACCCAGAAATGGACCCTGAACTTTATGGTCAACTAATATTCGATAAAGGAGGAAAGACTATCCACTGGAAGAAAGACAGTGTCTTCAATAAATGGTGCTGGGAAAACTGGACATCCACATGCAGAAGAATGAAACTAGACCACTCTCTTTCATCCTACACAAAGATAAACTCAAAATGGATGAAGGATCTAAATGTGTGACAAGATTCCATCAAAATCCTAGAGGAGAGCACAGGCAACACCCTTTTTGAACTTGGCCACAGTAACTTCTTGCAAGATACATCCACGAAGGCAAAAGAAACAAAAGCCAAAATGAACTATTGGGACTTCATCAAGATAAGAAGCTTTTGCACAGCAAAGGATATAGTCAACAAAACTCAAAGACAACCTACAGAATGGGAGAAGATATTTGCAAATGATGTATCAGATAAAGGGCTAGTTTCCAAGATCTATAAAGAACTTATTAAACTCAATACCAAAGAAACAAACAATCCAATCATGAAATGGGCAAAAGACATGAACAGAAATCTCACAGAGGAAGACATAGACATGGCCAACATGCACATGAGAAAATGCTCTGCATCACTTGCCATCAGGGAAATACAAATCAAAACCACAATGAGATACCACCTCACACCAGTGAGAATGGGGAAAATTAACAAGGCAGGAAACCACAAATGTTGGTGGGAATGTGAACTGGTGCAGCCACTCTGGAAAACTGTGTGGAGGTTCCTCAAAGAGTTAAAAATAGACCTGCCCTACGACCCAGCAATTGCACTGTTGGGGATTTACCCCAAAGATACAGATGCAGTGAAACGCCGGGACATCTGCACCCGATGTTTCTAGCAGCAATGTCCACAATAGCCAAACTGTGGAAGGAGCCTCGGTGTCCATCGAAAGATGAATGGATAAAGAAGATGTGGTTTATGTATACAATGGAATATTACTCAGCCATTAGAAACGACAAATACCCACCATTTGTTTCAACGTGGATGGAACTGGAGGGTATTATGCTGAGTGAAGTAAGTCAATCGGAGAAGGACAAACAGTGTATGTTCTCATTCATTTGGGGAATATAGATAATGGTGAGGGTTCATATAAGGGAAGGGAGAAGAAATGTGTGGGAAATATCAGAAGGGGAGACAGAACATGAAGACTCCCAACTCTGGGCAGAGAACTAGGGATGGTGGAGGGGGAGGAGGGCAGGGGGTGGGGGTGAGTGGTGACGGGCACTGAGGGGGACACTTGACGGGATGAGCACCGGGTGTTATTCTGTATGTTGGTAAATTGAACACTGATAAAAAATTAATTAAAAAAAAGAAAAAAACTAAAAATGAAGTTGATAATATATTGTAGTTAGGGCAGGAAAAAAGAAAAATTATTGGAAAAGTTTAACTTGAAAGATAAACGCATCATAAGGAAAAAACCTCAAGTACTATATACTATTTTCCCTCACTCCTGGAGCTTTCTTGGGCTGCTTGGTCAGCAAACTTGCTTTCCCCCTATTCTTCCAGCTGGTCTTCTGGGGAGGGGCCTGCTATGCTGATTCTCAGTTGTCTGTGCCTGTATGGAGATGCCCCACCCCTTGCCAGGTGGTGGGGGCTCTGTGTAAATCTCTTTGTCCAGTGAGGCCTTTGTTCCCAAGAGGCTGTGCCTTTCCCAGGTGAAGTGAGGAAAAAAAAAAAAAAAAGGTCGTGGCCTGATCTCCAGCCCTGGGACCAAGTGCTCCCCTTGTGTATCGACCTGCAGTCTCTCAGTGCACAATGATTTAGATACTCCTGGGGTCAGACAAGGGGGCACTGATTTTTAAAAATTGGAGGGCATCTAGTGACTGGAGAGTTTTCACTGCCTTGTGTGCTCCCTGGTTCCACCTCTCTCCAGAGGGAATGAAGGAAAGCCCGCTTCTGTCTGCTGCAGGGCCCTGGGACCGAGAGTGCTGAGATGCTGGACTGCAAATCTGGTCTGCCTCTCCCAGATGCTCCGGAGTGTACCTGTGTTCTAGTCCTCCTTTACTGGGACCTAGGGTGGATGGCATCAGTTCTGCGATCCGACCATGGTTTGTGGTTTATGGCATAAGCTGAGCTTTCTCCTGGGTGCCCCTATTCTTACCGAATCTCAGGGAATATTTAGACTTCACTGTCCCTCTTGTGATTTTGCCCTATTTCCCCAATGAGCACTTTTCAGACAGGGAAGGCTCTCTCAGGAGCAGATTTCTAAAGTTCCTAATTGTGCACTGTACCACTTTGCTGATGCAACTTACCAAGTCTCCCTCCCCCTTTTGCTTTTCTTCTGATATGTCCCATCCATTCCTCTTATCCATAATCACATTTCTCTCTGTAGCATTCCAGCTGTTCTCTCTTTACATCTTAGGTTGAATTCATAGGTATTCAGGATGTTTTGAAAGTTTGCTAGGTATGTTTCGGGGACCAGATGAAAGAAGGACCGCTACTCTTCTGCCATCTTGCCTCCTATCTCAGAATGTAGTATCTTTAAAAAAATAACTAAAGAAATTAAAAGACTGAGTCTTATTTATGAGAATCATAACACAAACTTTGATGCACTTCTGTAACATTATATACTAATATGAGTCCTAAAAATCATTCTATCTTTTCAGATGTGAATCTAATGCTTTTGAATGGAGAACATAGCACATTGCATGTTTTGCTCTTTACCTCACAAGAGCAAAGAGTAATTAAAAACAAGTGATTGAGAGGAAGAAGAATTGAATTATAGGCTTGCCTCTCTTGCTAACTAGTTCTGTGGCTTTGGGTACTTCACTTAGCTTCTTTTGCCTTGGTTTCTTATTCTTCAATAGGACTACATGATCTTTTAAGATTGTTGCCAAGCTAACATGAGTTTGGTAGTTGGTGAGTTATAGATAGAGACTATACCAGGTGAAGTTGTCACACAAAACAAACTTTATTTACAGCAAATAAGGAGATCATGGGGTACAATTTCCAAAGCCACGACTCTCCAAGTAGGGGTAAGCAGATTCTTATTATTTTAGATTTAGGACAAATATTCAGAAAGTGGAGCTTTGTCATTGCAGGGAAAGGTGAACATAAGTTGCACAGGCCTACTTAGAATACATGCCTGTATGTGTATTTTACGTTAATAAAGCTTGTTCTCCTCTTACAGCAGAGACTTTAAAATTATAATGAAGCAATCAGTAATGGCCAGACAGAAGGAAGGGGCTATGGACAAAATCCAAGAGTCAGTATAAATTAGATGGGGTCTTTGTCATTTTTAATGGCTGAGTAATATTCCATTATATACATATACCACATCTTCTTTATCCATTCATCTTTTGATGGACACCGAGGCTCCTTCCACAGTTTGGCTATTGTGGACATTGCTGCTAGAAACATCGGGGTGCAGGTGTCCCGGCGTTTCATTGCATCTGTATCTTTGGGGTAAATCCCCAGCAGTGCAATTGCTGGGTCGTAGGGCAGATCTATCTTTAACTCTTTGAGGAACCTCCACACAGTTTTCCAGAGTGGCTGCACCAGTTCACATTCACACCAACAGTGCAAGAGGGTTCCCCTTTCTCCACATCCTCTCCAACATTTGTGGTTTCCTACCTTGTTAATTTTCCCCATTCTCACTGGTGTGAGGTGGTAGTGGTTTTGATTTGTATTTCCCTGATAGCCAGTGATGCAGAGCATTTTCTCATGTGCATGTTGGCCATGTCTATGTCTTCCTCTGTGAGATTTCTCTTCATGTCTTTTGCCCATTTCATGATTGGATTGCTTGTTTCTTTGCTGTTGAGTTTACTAAGTTCTTTATAGATTGTGGATACTAGCCCTTTATCTTATACGTCATTTGCAAATATCTTTTCCCATTCTGTAGGTTGTCTTTTAGTTTTGTTGACTGTATCTTTTGCTGTGCAAAAGCTTCTTATCTTGATGAAGTCCCAATAGTTCACTTTTGCTTTTGTTTCTTTTGCCTTCGTGGATGTATCTTGCAAGAAGTTCCTGTAGCTGAGTTCAAAAAGGGTGTTGCCTGTGCTGAGTGAAATAAGTCAATCGGAGAAAGACAAACATTATATGGTCTCATTCATTTGGAGAATATAAAAAATAGTGAAAGGGAATAAAGGAGAAAGGAGAAAAAATAAGTGGGAAATATCAGAAAGGGAGACAGAACATGAAAGACTCCTAACTCTGGGAAACAAACTAGGGGTGGTGGAAGGGGAGGGGGCAGGGGTGGGGGTGACTGGGTGATGGGCACTGACAGGGGCACTTGATGGGATGAGCACTGGGTGTTATTCTGTTTGTTGACAAATTGAACACCAATAAAATATTAAAAGAAAAGAAAAACGAAAAACTAAATAAAATAACAACTAAAAAAAAATTAGATGGTGTCTTGAGCTCCTTACGTCAGGTAGGAAATGCGGAGACTTACTTGTTCATGGGCTAAAACCATATTAGTTTTTCTGAGTCGAGACTTATGGAGAGAAAGCCATGTATTTAGTAGTGGGATCTGAAAAGAAACAATAACTGAATAGAAACAGTTCTCTGAAAAACAAGTTTTACATTTTCTGCTAGTTTTGACCTCATTAACCCTTATGGAACGTGGTTTCAATCTTACAAAAGTAACTCAAGAATGTGCACTAGGTCAACCTTTACTTTTGAAACAGCACTGTGAATTTTACCATTGATTTATCCTCTTTGGCATGGTTAGGTTGTTTCTTAGCCTGGTAGAGACTTAGTTTTTGCATTCCCTTTGTTCCCTTGAAATCCTTAATTACTGAAGTTTTTGCCTTTCTTTGTAATGTGTGCTAAGGAAAGTAGAGCTGATACGCATAGATCACTGAAAATAGCTGGGGGCTTAAAATGACTTAGGTCTCCAAAGCTCTGTCTAGTCTTCCTTTTTCTAGAAACTCTTAACTATTTCTCTTTTCAAGGTATCTTCTTTTACAAAAAAAGGGGGAAAAAACAACCTTGCCATTTAAGGGAATTGGATTGGAGTAAGAGAATTGTCCTGGCATTTATTGAACAATCCATAATAAAATAAAACAATACCAACAAAGAGTTATTATTCAGTTTTTTCTCCCTGGCTAGGGTCTACTAAAAAATGGCAAGCTTATCGTTGAGCTGTGGAATGGCATTCAATTCAACATGCACTGAATCTCATGCAGCATTTATGATATACTGGCGATACAAATTTTTACCACAATCCAATTGAAATGGAAGTGAGGTTTTTATTAATGTTTGTGAAGAAGTCAAGATATTTGCATCAAAATCATTTAAATAAGTTCAGTTACATACAATGCAACATATTTTTCCATTCGTATCCATTATATCTTTAAATTTTGTCAATTTTTATTTTAAAAGATTTTTAAAATTTAATTTAGAGAGACAGAGTGAGTAGAGAGAGGGTCAGAAGAAGAGAATTTTCAAGCATGCTCCCTCCTGTATGTAGAGCCTCATGGGCTTGACTCCAGGACCCATGAGATCATGACCTGAGCTGAAACCAAGAGCTGTGTGCTTAACCAACTGAGCAACCCAGGACCCTTGTCATTTTCCTGAAAATAGTAACAATTGATGTAATAAGGGAATAAGGTATAATCTTGTATGATTCTAATACAAAGAAAACTGGGTAGGCTTTCCATGATTATGAATATGTGCTAACAAGAGAGTAATTAAAATTGTCACAAGGATACAAATTAGTCTTCTTATATACAGATTATCTTAGTTAAAATTGAGCATTTCATTTCCAAAGGGGTAAAAAAACTATAGTTTAAGTCATGTTCATGAAAAGTAAGGTAGCTTTTAATGCTGGTAGGTATAATTCGAGTGTTTCATTTAAGACTTAGACTGTTTTCTTCCAAAATAATGATAGTATTTAGAATGCATAAATACAATCATACTAGTTTTGTAGGTCAGGAAAAACATCTGAATTATTTGTATCATAGTATGAAGTGTTAAGGTAGTTAGCTCCCCCCTTTGGAAAAAAGGTTCATTTTTGAGTGCAAAGCACTCTTGCCATTTCCTAGAAGAAAATTTTCTGCTATTAACTGTTCTGTTATACTCAAAATAGAGAGGGTGTTTTATCTTAAATTCAGTACTGAAAGTTTAAGTGAAATTAGTAAGTAGTGATATAATTAACCTCCAAGTTATTTTGGAGAGCAATAGTTACATATTATTTATGAAAGAGTAGAAGCTGTTCATTATGATGATTTATATACAATTTATCAAGACTAATAAGTGTGAAAAGCCTTCAGCATGATGCATTAACTCAGTCTGATAATAACCAAATGTTGAGATAATTAAGGACATAATAGGGTTTCATGAAAATCCTTAACCAAAATTCAAAGTATGCTTTTAAGATGTTTTTATTTTATTTTTTAAAGGTTTTATTTATTTATTCATAAGAGACACAGAGAGAAAAGGAGAGATATAGGCAGAGGGAAACGAAGGCTTCCTCTTGGGAGCCTGATGTGGGACTCTATCCCCAAATCCCAGGATCATGAGCTGAGCCAAAGGCAGATGCTCAACCCCTGAGCCACCCAGGTGCCCTTAAGGTGCTTTTATATTCTCCTCAACTCATGAATAGAGTATATAGAAGATAGGAGGTCATTAATTCATTCTCTTAAACTAATATAGTAAACCCTGCATTTAGCTTTCAATTATTAAAATACCAAAATCTTTTAATATCATCGCCTGATAGAAATAATCATCTTAGGTGTTCTTCCCCCAGTCCTGGTGCATAGGCATGAAGTGATTACATCTACTAATTCCTGAACTAAATAGTTGCTTAGGGGATCCCTGGGTGGCTCAGCGGTTTAGCACCTGCCTTCAGCCCAGAGTGTGATCCTGGAGTCCCAGGATTGAGTCCCACGTCAGGCTCCCTGCATGGAGCCTGCTTCTCCCTCTGCCTGTGTCTCTGCCTCTCTCTCTCTCTCTCTCTCTGTCTCTCTCCCTCTCTCTGTCTCTCATTAATAAATAAATAAAATATTAAAAAATAGTTGCTTATAGGATTTCAGAGACTAATTATACATTTACAAAAGTTTACACTTTGGAAATTTGTATTTAAATATTAGGTACACTGATAAGTAGATACATAATATTATTATTAATAATAATAAAAATAAGTAGTACATATTATTATAATGTTATCCAGTATTTAGTTGATAGTTATTTCTCTTTTTAAAAATGTTTTTATTTAAATTCCAGGTAGTTCACACATAGTGTAATATTAGTTTCCTCTGTACAATACAGTGATTCAGCAGTTCCTTACATCACCCGGTTGGTGCTCAACACAAGTGCCATCCCTATTCCCCATCACATAAAACAATAATCCCACCCACATGTCTTCTGGTAACCATCAGTTCTCTATAGTTAACAGTCTGTTTCTTGGTTTGCCTCTCACTCTCTTTTTCCCTCTTTGCTGATTGGTTTTGTAGTTAAAATGCCACACATGGGTGAAATCATATGGCATTTGTCTTTCTATGATTGACTTATTTCATTTAGCATAATACTAACCCCATCAACGTCACTGCAAATGGCAAGATTTCATTCTTTTATAATGGTAATATTCCTATATATATCATATATGTAAATATATATTTATCATATATATCATAATATATATATATTTATCATATATATCATTATATATTATATATAAAATGTCTTTTTATCAATTCTTCAGTGGATAGATACTTGGGCTGTTTCCATAACGTGGCTATTGTAGATAACGCTACTATAAACACTGAGGTGCATGTACCCCTTTGAAGTATTATTTTTATATTCTTTGTGTAAATAACGAGTAGTGAACTTGCTGGATCATAGGGTAGTTCTATTTTTTAACACCTTAAGGAATCTCCATACTGTTTTCCAGAGTGGCTGCAACAGTTTCCATTCCTACCAACAGTGTAAGAGTGTTACCCTTTCTCCTTATTCATGCTTGTGTTGGTGTTTCTTGTGTTGTTGATTTGGGCATTCTGACAAGGGTGAGATGATATCGCATTTTAGTATTGATTCGCATTTCCCTGATGATCAGTGAGAGTGAGCATGCTGTCATGTGCCTGTTGGCCATTTGTATATCTTCTTCAGAAAAATGTCTATTCATGTCTTCTACCTGTCTGGAATTGGATAATTTGTTTTATGGTTGTTGAGTTGTATAAGTTTTTCAATATATTTTGGATACCAATCCATTATCAGATATATCATTTGCAAATGTCTTCTCCCATTCTGCATGTTACCTTTTAGTTTTGTTGATTGTTTCCTTTGATATGCAGAAGCTTTTTATTTTAATGAAGTACTAATAGTTTAATTTTGCTTTGCTTTCCCTTGTCTCAAAAGACATATCTAGAAAGAAGTTGCCAAAACCGATATCAAAGAGATTCCTGCCTGTGTTCTTGTCTAGGATTTTATTTCTTTCAGGTCTCACATTTACGTTTTTAATACATTTGGAATATATTTTTTGTATGTTGTAGGAAAATGGTCCAGTTTCATTCTTTTGCATGTTGTTTTCCAGTTTTCCCAACACTATTTGTTGAAAAGATGGTCCCCCACCCCCATATTGGACATTCTTTTCTGGTATTTCAAGCATTAATTGACCATGTAGTTGTTGGTTCCATTCTAGGGTTTCTGTTATGTTCCATTGATATTTGTTTTTGTGCCAAAACCATACTGTTTTGATACTAAAGTTTTGTAGTATAACTTGAAGCCCAGAATTGTGATACCTCCAGCTTTGATTTTACTTTCAAGATTGCTTTGGTTATTCAGGGTCTCTTGTGGTTCCATACAAATTTTAGAATTGTTTGTTCTATGTCTGTGAAAAATGCTGGTGGTATTTTGATAGTTCATTATATATGTAGATTGCTTTGGGTTGCATAGACATTTTAGCAATATTTGTTTTTCCAATCCATTAGCATGGAATATCTTTTCCATTTCTTTGTCTTCTTCAATTTCTTTCATCAATGTTTTATAGTTTTCAGAGTATTGGTCTTTCACATATTTGGTTAGATTTATTTCTAGGTACATTATGATTTGGTACATAATGTATAGAAATTTTTACAATGTCCAATCCATGCTCTAATCCATGAGCATGTGATGTCTTTCCATTTCTGTGTGTCATCTTCAATTTCTTTCATCAGTGTTTTATAGCTTTCAGAGTACAGGCTTTTCACCTCTTTGGTCAGGTTTATTCCTAAATATTTTATTGTTTTGACTGCAATTATAGAGATTGATTTCTTAATTTCTCTTTCCTCTGCTTCATTATTGGTGTAAAGAAATTCAACTAACTTCTGTATGTTGATTTTGTATCCTGTGACATTACTGAATTCCTTTATCAGTTCTACAAAATTTTGGTGGAAACTTTCAGGTTTTCTGTATAGAGTATCATGTTATCTGAAAACAGTGAAAGTTTTTACTTCTTCTTTGCTTAATTTGAATGACTTTTATTTCTTTTTGTTTTGTCATTGCTGTGGCTAGGACTATGTTAAGTGACTACTATGTTAAATAACAGTGGTGAGAGTGGACATCTCTGTCTTGTTCCTGACCATAGGGGAGAAGCTCTCATTTTTCCCCCATGGAGGATTATATGAGCTGTGGATTTTTAATATATGGCCTTTATTATGTTGAGATTTTTTCCCTCTATCCCTACATTGTTGAGAGTCATCATCATGTCAAATGATTTTTCTGAATCTATTGAAAGGATCATATGCTTCTTAAACTTTCTTTTATTAATGAAGTGTATCACATTGAGTGATTTGCAAATATTGTAACACACTTGCAGCTCAGCCATCTGCCACTGGAAAATTTTTAATGGGATTTTTTTAATAACTAATTCAATTTTTTTTGCTGGTTATTGGTCTGTTCAAATCTTCTATTTCTTTCTGTTTCAGTTTTGGTAGTTTATATGTTTCTAGGAATTTATCCATTTCTTCTGGGTGATCCAATCTCTTGGCCTATAGTATTCATATATTCTCTTAGAACTGTTTGTATTTCTATAGTGTTGGTTGTTATTTCTCCTCTCTCATTTGTGATTTCATTTATTTGGGTCCTTTATTTTTTCTTTCGTTAAGTTTGGCCAGAGATTTATCATTTTTCATTAATTTTTTTCAAAGAACCAGCTCCTGGTTTCATTGATCTATTTTTCTTTTTATTTTCTATATAATTTATTTCTGCTCTAATCTTTATTATTTCCTTCTTTCTGCTGGATTTAAGCTTTGTTTGTTGCTCTTTTTCTAATTCCTTTGGGTGCAATGTTAGGTAGTCATTTTGTAGTCATTTTGAGATTTTCTTGCCTCTTGAGTTAGGCCTGTATGGCAATATACTTCCCTCATTTGTCATATCCCAAAGGTTTTGGATCATTGTGTTTTAATTTTCATTTGTTTCCATGTATTTTTTTTTTAATTTTTGTTATTGATTTCCTGGTTGACCCATTCATTGTTCTGTAGCATGTTACTTAATTTCCATGTAATTGTGGTCTTTCTAGATTTTTTTCCTTTGGTTTACCCCTAGTTTCAAAGCGTTTTTGTCAGAAAATATGCACGGTATGATTTTCATTCTTTTGTATTTGTTGAGCCCTGTTTTGTGACCTAGTATGTGAGAATGACCCATGTTATTTAGAAAAGAATGTGTATTCTGCTACTTTAGAATGAAATGTTCTGAATATATCTATCAAGTCCATCTTGTCCAGTGTCTCATTCAAAGCCATTGTTTCCTTGTTGACTTTCTGTTTAGATAATATGCCTATTGATATAAGTGGGGTCTTGAAATCCTCTACTATTATTGCATTGTTATCAATGAGTTCTTTTATGCTGTTATTAATTGTTTTATATGTTTTGGTGCTCCCAATTTGGGTGCATAAATATTTATATTATTAAATCCTTTTGTTGAACTGTCCCCTTTATTATGATATGATGCCCTTCTTTTTCTCATATTACGGTCTTTGCTTTATTTATTTATTTTTTTAAAGATTTCATTTATTTATTCATGAGAGATGCAATGAGAGAGAGAGGCAGAGACACAGTCAGAGGGAGAAGCAGGCCCCATGCAGGGAGCCTGATGTGGGACTTGATCCCAGGTCCCCAGGATCAGGCCCTGGGCTAAAGGCAGCACTAAACCGCTGAGCCACCAGGGCTGCCCAGCTGAGCCACCAGGGCTGCCCCAGTCTTTGCTTTAAAGTCTGGTTTGTTTGACATAATATTTATACTCTAGCTTTGTTTTAAATCAATCTTTGTGATGTTTCTCCATCTTCTCACTTTCAGTTGGTACATGTCTTTAGAAGTAAAATGAGTCTCTTATAGGCAGCATATAGATGACTCAGTTTTTCTTAATTTGTTGTGGCACCCTATGTCTTTTGACTGCAGTGTTTAGTCCATTTTCAAAGTAATCATTGATAAACATGCCTTTATTACCATTTTATTACTTGATTTGTTTTTGTTTTTGGAGATTTTCTCTTTTCCTTTCTAGTCTTTGTTTCTTTCTGTCTTTCTTTCCCACTAAAGAGTACCCTTTAATATTCCTTGCAGGTTGCTTTTGTGGTCATGAACTCCTTTAGTTTTTGTTTGTCTGGGAGTCTCTTTTTCTTTCCTTATATTCTGAGTGAAAGCCCTGCTGGATTCTTGGTTGCAGATTTTTCCCATTCAGCACTTTGAATATATCATTCTCACTTCTGGCTTGCCAAGTTTCTGTTGAGAAATCTTCAGGCAGCCTTATGGTTCTTACCTTGTAAGTTAAGGACTTATTTTGTCTTGCTGTTTTTAAGATTTTTTTTCTTCATCACTATATTTTGGAAATTTAATTACAGTATGTCTTCTTGTTGAACTGCTTTTGTTGGTTTTCATGGGAGTTTTCTGTGCCTTCTGGATCTGGATGTCTGTTTTCTTCTCCAGATTTGGGACATTTTCAGCTATAATTTCCTCAAATACATTTTCTGCCTCCCTTTTTTCTCTCTTCTTATTTCTGTGATTCCTGTATGATTTTTATTACATTCGATGGAGTCATTGATTTCCCTAATTATATTCTCATATTCTGTAATTATTCTCTCTTTTATTTAGCTTCATTTTCCCCATTATTTTGTTTTCTATATCACTTATTCATTCCTCTACTTCGTTCAGCCTTCTGCTCAGTTCATGAAGCCTGATTCTAATCTCATTTATTGTATTCTTCATTTAGTTCTTTGTTCTTTTTTTATTTTTTGCATTTTTCATTTCTGACTTTTTTAACTCCTTAATGTCTACAGTAAGGGTCTCCCTGATGTTTTCCATTATTTTCTCAAGCCCAGTGAGTATCTTTATGATTCAAGTTTAATTTCTCCATCAGGTGTGTTACTTAAATCTGTTTTGCTCAGGTCTCTGGCCATGAACTTATCTTATTCTTTCATTTAATATAGATTCTTCTGTCTTAGCATTTTGTCTAATTCTCTGCCTTCTTCTCTGTGTTAGAAAAGCCAGTTACTCTTCTTGCTCCTGAGAATAATGGTTTTATGAAGAAGAGGTCTTATAATGTCCAGGGCTTGGTGCTTCAGGGAGTGTCTCTGGCCTATGCTGCATGAACTCTACTATTGTGCTTGTGCTGCTCTATCTCCCAAGTCAGTTGTGTGTAGAGACTCTCCTTGCCTGCAGTGGGCAATGTTTGGTCCTTGGCCAGGATGTGGGAGTTTTAACTAGGTGTGCTCTTGTGTGTTACTTGGTACTATTTCCACTGGAACTGAAAGCCCTGCCAGACTCTGATTGGGAGATATGGTGTGGGCATGGGTATGTGTTGGGTCTTCTGGGGAGGAATCTGTTGCACTGGGACTGAGGCAAGCATGACTGAGAAGGGCAATCCCACCAGCATGCAAGTTTGTGGGACTTGGTGTAAGTAAGTTCCGTAGGCTGTGTGAGTGCTGTGCTGTTTCCAGCAGGTGGCTCTCTGTTTATGTGCGGAGGGGAGTGGGGGGAGAGAAATGGATCAGGCTGACTCCTTTGTCAATGAATGCTACTTCTCATGGAAACAATCCAAGAAGAATGAATAATCTCCCTGTTTATCCTAGACATTTTTCAGATCACTATTTCCACACTGTATGCCTCTGGGTTGTTTGCCTGCCTTCCCCTCAGGAGCAGGGCAGTGGCCTCAGGGCTTTATCCCAGCCAAGACTACTTACATTTAAAACATCAGGAAGTAAGCCCCCCACTCTTGGAAGCACTCACAAAAATCAGTCCCTCTTATTTTCCCAGCCAATGGCTTTGGGGGAAATATTCTCTTTATGCATTCCACTGTTTGCTGTACTCTTGCTTGCCTGTTTCTGTGACCAGAGCTCCCTCACCTCCACAGCACCTGTGATGTGTTTCTCCCCTAAACCATATCTCTGTATTTCCTACCTTTTTTGATGTGGTCTATTCTCTCCCTTTAGTTTTGGTGTTTGTACTATCAGAGTTCAGGTTGATTTTTGGGATATTTAGAACAATTAGATAGTTATCTAGTTGTGTTCATGGAAGTAGTTGAGCCTAAGGTCCTACTATCCTGCCACCATCTTCCCCATTTGGGACCATAGCAAATATTATTATAATTAAAATAATTGAAAGCACATAGAATATTTTTGCTGATGTTAATGGAATTAAAATATAAATAGCATTAAGAGATGTAGAAAAATCACAATATGGAGAAAATAATATACTTCAAAGAGACAAAGTGGAAATTTAAAAAAGTAAATCAGCAAGTATTTTAAACTGAATTGTAGTAAAAATACAATATATCAAAGTTAAGAAAATTCAACTAACTAAAACTGTATTCAGAGGAAATCGCGTAACTTTAAATTATTGTATTAGAAAAGAAGACAGGACTACACTTAATGATCTTAAAGATACTACTTTAAGAAGCTAATAAAATAAGTGCAAATTACACCTGAAGCATGTAGAAGGAAATAAGAAAGAAATAAAGCTCAACAAACTGGTAAACAAACAATAAAGAAAATGAACAAGCCCAAAACTTGTTCCTTGAAATCACTAATAAAATTGATATACCCTTAGCTGGACCTATCAAGAAAAATATAGGGAACAAAAAATCATCAGTATCAGGAACAAAAGAGCATCCATTTCCTCAGATCCTACAGACAGTAAAAAATAATTAGAATAATTATACACAACTTTTTTCCAACAAATTGGACAATTTAGAAGAAATATACAAATTTCTTGAAAGACACAAGCTGTCAAAGCTCTATCGAGAAGATAATACACAATCTGAATAGTTTTGTAACTATTATAGAAATTAACATTTTTGTTACAAATCTTCCCACAAGGAAAACATAAAGCCCATATGGTATTGAGGTAAATGTTAGCAAATGTTTTAATAAAAAAGGGTAATAATTCAATAAATAAATAAATAAATAGTAATAATCCTACACAAACTTTTTCAAGAAATATGAGTGAGGAATGCTTTGCAACTCATTTAAGGAACCAGTATTATTTTGACACTAAAAAACAGGAAATATATTATAAAAGAAAAAAAGGAATCAAAAGATCTACAGGCACTATCCCTCATGAAAACAAAAAGCCCTTTTAAAATATTATCAAATCAAATTTAACAATCTAAAATGGTGAGATTATAGATTAGGAAATAAGGTATATCCCAGTAATCTATGGTTTGTTTAATATTCAGAAATTTGACCAGGTAATTCACCCCAGTAGCATAGTAAATATAGTACTTAACTTATGGTGGTAAGAGTAAAAGCAGTGTCATGGGCTTGGCTCCTACATAATTATTTTGAAACCAAAGTTTTGTTGCAATATTTTGTAACATGCAGGTTCATTCTTATAGCCTACATTTAACTGAGTCACTAGGAAACTTAATGAATTAATGAGAGAATAAAACGTTAAGATTACTCCTATGTCCCTTTCTTAGTAAAAGAAAGTACATGTATATGTACTGAATTGCACTTAAGATATGTATGTATGCATATACAATAAAATCCATTTTGAGTAGGAGGATACATGTTAATAGTGAGGAAAAATAATTTCAAGGGAAAAGCATTGAGGTAAGTGTTTTGGTTAATTTAGGGGATATTTTCTTATATTTTATCTTAATCTGCCAGCCTACATACATACAATCCATACATTTGATTTATTTCTTTTGTTTGTTGCATCTATTTCTGTGTTCATTTATCAGGGAACATTTTTGGTTTATTTACCTCATTTGAATAATGTACTACTTTTTGAAAAAGACATTCTCTGCACTTAAGGTCACAATTAACTGCCCAAAGGACTATTCCCACTAGCTTACTGAATATCTCTCCATACCTATTTATTTTATGTATTTCTGTCATCCCTACTCCTCTATGGATGCTGTATTTGCTCCATCATGCCTACTATAATTACGTCCTATCTTTACATGTACACACAGATAAGACCTTTTATTTTGTTAACACATCCCATATTTTATTTACTATCTTTCTCTTAAGTGGAATAATTGGCTGTTATTTTAAAATTGCATAAAGGAGGAGTCAAGATGGTGGAGTAGTAAGGTGACCCTGGGTTTGCCTTATCCTTCGGACACAGCTACATCAGTATCAAATCATTGTTTAAATTTTATTTATTTATTCACTAAAGACACACAGAGAGAGGCAGAGGTAGAGGGAGAAGCAGGCTCCCTGCAGGAAGCCTGATATAGGACTCAATCCCAGGGCACTGTGACCATGACCTGAGCCAATGGCAGATGCTAAACCACTGAGCCACTCAGGTTTCCAAATATCAAATAATTTTGAACAACTAGGAAATTGATCTGAGGATTAACAGAACAATCTGCACAATTAGAGGGAAAGAATTTGGCAGATATGAGGTTTGGAGACAGGTATTGGGAGAGATAGAAGCAGGAGTGCTGCAGAAGGGTGGGAACCCTTTTCACAGAGCAAAGTCAGGGATAGAGGGAAGAGTGGGACAGACAGCAGTGCATAGGGTTCACCACAGTGCTTTCATGTGGGGATCTCCTGGATTGCAAGAGAAGAGAACATTCCCTTTCCTGAAGAGCATTTGCAAGAGCATATTTTGTCTCTGCAAGGACAAAAAAATCACCAGGCTGTATTGAGAGGCCATTCAACAGCAGGGGATAGAGGAGTGAGCAGGGGGACAGATAAACTAGTAGCAGCTTTTTTGCTGTGTTTCGCTGTAGACTCCAGGCACTTGCACAGGCATGCAACTGGTTTTCTGGGACAGAAAAATGCCTAATGCAGTACTGTGAGGCTCCCCTCCAGGGTAAGGGGGCAGGTCCTTGTGCTGCCAGGTACTTTGAAATTTGTTGTTTTGAATCTATATTGCCAGCCAGAGATCAAACACAGGAGAACTGTGGCATAGGGTGTACTGAAGGCTCAGCACAGACAGGTTGAGGGCAGGAATCTGATGAAAGACTGCGACCCAGGGGAGAATATTGTTAACTTTTCTGTGAGGTTCTCTTGAATAGCTGATGCCATGAGCTCCCCTCCCTGGAGATGAGAGGGTGGAGTGATGCCATCTTCCATTGTTCCTTACACCCTCCCAACACAGTCAGACTTCAGAGAGAAACACAGCAGGGGAGGCTAGAGTTATATACACCGAACCCTGCCCAAGTGCACCTGGAAGGGAATTCTTTGTTAGGGCAAGTCTGACTGTGAGCCAGCCTCAGAAAACCAACACAAAGACTTTGCATGCATCAAGACTACTGATCATAGGGCAGCCCAGGTGGCTCAGGGGTTTAGCACTGCCTTCAGCCCAGGGCGTGATCCTGGAGGCCAGGGATCAAGTTCCAAATTGGGCTCCCTGCATGGAGCCTGCTTCTCTCTCTCCCTGTGTCTCTGCCTCTCTCTTTCTCTGTGTGTCTCTCATGAATAAATAAATAAAATCTTTTAAAAAGATTTATAGTAGTTTTATGTTCATTTATTGACTTATTTCCTATTTTCAATTTTTGGATCAGGCTTTTTTTCCCCTCTTTCTCTTTTGCTCTTTCTTTTTCTTTGGGATTAGGCTTATACTTCTTTGTTTGTTTACTTTCTTGTTCATTTATTTTCTCTTTTCTTGGATCAGGCTTTCTTTCTCTAAATAAAACTTATCATAGCAAACAAATCCAAGCACATCTGGTTAAAAGTCAAAACACTCCCCACTACATTCAAGGAGGAACTCTGAAGAGGACTAACCTGTGTGAAGAGCAGCCAAAACACAACAGCAGAGTGCACATGGAATACACCATCAATATTCTTGAAGCACCAGGCCCTGGACAGTGTAGGACCCCTTCATATACTATTACTCTCAGGAGGAGAAAACAAGTTTCGTAACATGCAAAAGACAGAAATGTAGACATAATGACAGATGGAGTAATTCTCCTATAAAGGAACGTGAAAAAGAAATCATAGCCAGGGATTTGCTCAAAACAGATATAAGCAACATATCTGTAGAAGAATTTAAAACAATAGTCATAAGAATACTAACTGGGCTTGAAAGATGCAAAGAAAACAGCAGAGAAACCCTGGCTGGAGAGATAATACATGTAAAAACTAGTCAGATTGAAATGAAGAATGAGAGGACTGTAATCACAATGAGAATAAAAGAAGCAGAGGAATGAATAGATGATACAGAAGATAAAGTTATAGAAAATAATGAAGCTGAAAGAAGAGGGAAGAAAAAACATTAAATCATGAATATAGACCTAGGGAACTCAGCAATTCCATAAGGCAAAGTAATAGCTGTATCATAGGAATCCTGGAAGAAAAAAAAGAGATGGGGAAAAAAGGGGCAGAAGGTCTATTTGAATAAATTATAGCTGAGAACTTCCCTAATCTGTGAACAGAAACAGGAATTCAAGTCCAGGAAGCACAGAGAAGCCCCTTCAATATCAACAAAAACAGGTCTATACCAAGACATATCATTGTGAGACTTGGAAAATACAGAGATAGAGAATTCTGAAGGCAGCTATGGGGGAGGGAGTCCTTACCTACAAAGGTAGACACAAAAAGCTAGTAGCAGACCTGTGCACAGAAACTAGACAGGTCAGACAAAAGTGTTATAATATATTCAACATGCTAAATGGGAAAAATATGCAGCCAAGAATATTTATCCAGCAAGATTGTCATTCAGAATAGAAAGGGAGAGAGAGTTTCAAAGAAAAGCAAAAATTACCAGGATCCCTGGGTGGCGCAGCGGTTTGGCGCCTGCCTTTGGCCCAGGGCGCGATCCTGGAGACCCGGGATCGAATCCCACATCGGGCTCCCGGTGCATGGAGCCTGCTTCTCCCTCTGCCTGTGTCTCTGCCTCTCTCTCTCTCTCTCTCTGTGACTATCATAAATAAATAAAAATTAAAAAAAAGAAAATGTAAAAAAAAAACAAAACAAAGAAAAGCAAAAATTAAAGGACTTTGTGGACACTAAACCAGCTCTGAAAGAAATATTAAAGGGGACCCTTTGAATGGGAAAGAGAGACCAAAGCAAGAAAGACTAGAAAGGAAAAGAGACAGTATACAGGAAGAGCAACTTTACAGGTAATACAATGGCACTAAATTCATATTATTCAGTAATTACTCTGAATGTACATGGACTAAATACTCCAATCAAAAGACATACAGTATTAGAATGAATTTTTAAAATACCTATTGATATGCTGCTCACAAGAGACTAATTTTAGAAATAAAGACACATCTAGATAGAAAGGGAGGGGGTAGAGAATGATCTACCATCATGTTAATGGACATCAAAAGAAAACTGGAGGACCATATTTGTATCAAAAAAATTGATTTTAAACCAAAGACTCTAATAAGAGATGAAGAAGGGCACTATTTCATCATTAAGATGTTTTCCAACAAGATCTAACAATTGTAGGCTGCTTCAATTTCCTTGATGGTTATTGGTCTACTCAGGTTTTCTATTTATTCCTGTTTCAGTTTTGGTAATTTATAGGTTTCCAGGAATGCATCCATTTCTTCCAGATTGCCTAATTTGTTGGCATATAGTTGCTCATAATACATTCTTCAAATCTACTATTGTAAATATTTATGCCACCAACTCAGGAGCAACTAAACATGTAAATCAATTAACAAACCTAAAGAAACTGATTAATTACAGTAGAAAAATAGTAGGAAACTTTAACACACCAGTCATAGCAGTGCACAGATTATTGAAGCAGAAGATCAATGAGGAAACATGTGCATTGAATGACACATGGGATCAGATGGGCTTAAAAGATATATTCAGAACATTTCATCGTAAAGCAGCAGAATACATATTCTTCTTGAGTGCACATAAAACATTCTCCAGAGTAGATCACATACTGGGTCAGAAATCAGGTCTCAACCAGTACAAAAAGAGATCAAAACATGCATATTTTCAGATCACAATGACATGAAACAAGAAGTCAATCACAAGAAGAAATTTGGAAAGACTGCAAATACAGGGAGGCAAAAGAAGACCCAACAAAAGAATTATTTGAGTTAACCAGGAAATTAAAGAAAAAAATTAAAAATACAAGGAAGCTAATGAAAATGAAAACATGTTAGCCCCAAACCTTTGGGATGCAGCGAAAGCAGTCCAAAGAGAGAAGTATATAGCAATATAGGGCTTCCTCAAGAAGCAGGAAAAGTCTAAAGTTAACAATTTAAGCTGATACCTAAAGGAACTGGAAAAAGAAAAGCAAATAAAGCCTAAA
Organism: Otocyon megalotis megalotis; assembly: GCA_017311455.1. Taxonomy (NCBI): domain Eukaryota; kingdom Metazoa; phylum Chordata; class Mammalia; order Carnivora; family Canidae; genus Otocyon; species Otocyon megalotis. Next base: position 79,314 of record JAEUCK010008040.1, on the reverse strand, counting down.
TATAGCAGAGGGAAAATAATTAAGATAAAAGAAGAAATAAATGATAGGGACATTTTTAAAAATGGAGGAACAGATAAATGAATTTAGGAACTGGTTCTTTGGAAAATTAAGATTTATATCCTCTAGCCAAACTTATCAAAAGGAAAAGAAAAAGCACCCAAATTAATAAAATCATGAATGAAAGAGGATACATCACAAGCAACAGTTTTTTGAAGAAATACAAATATAAGCGAATTTTATGAGCAATTGTATGTCAGAAAATTGGACAATCTGGAAGAAATGGATGAATTTCTAGAAACATAAAAACCACCAAAACTGAAACAGGAAGAAATGCAAAATCTGAACAGACCCCTAACCAGGAAAGAAAATAAATTAACAACAAAAAATCTCCCAGCAAACAAGAATCCGGGGCCAGATGGCTTCCCAGAGGAATTCTACCAAACATTTAAAAAAGAATTAATACCTATTCTTCTGAAGCTATTGGAAAAAAAAACCAAAACAGAAATAGGAAAACTTTCAACATTACCTTAATTCCAAAAACAGAAAAAGACCTCACTTAAAGGAGAACTAAGACCAATATCCCTGATGAACACAGATGAAAAAATTCTCAACAAGATATTAGCTAATGGAATCCAACGAACAGTATATAAAAACCAAGTGGGATTTATTCCTGGGCTTCAGGGATGGTTCATTATCCACAAAACAATCAATGTGATTCACCACATTAGTAAAATGCAGAAAAAAGCATTTGAATAAATACAGCATGTTTTCTTGATAAAAGTGCTCCACCATGTAGGGATAGATGGAACAGAACTCAATGTCATAAAGGCCATATATGAAAGACCCCCAGCTAATATCCTTAATGGGGAAAAACTGAGAGCTTTTCCTCTAAGGTCAGGAACGTGACAGGGATGTCCATTCTCACCACTGTTGTTCAATATAATACTGGAAGTCCTAACCTCATCAAAAAAGACAACAAAAAGAAATAAATGTCAGCCAAATTGGCAAGGAAGAAGTCAAACTTTCACTCTTCACAGATGACATGATATTCTAAGCAAGAAAATCTTAAAGACTCCACCAAAAATATTGCTAGAACTGATTCATGAATTCAACAAAGACAAAGATTATAGAATCAGGATACAGAAATCTTTTGCATTTCTCTACAGAAACAATGTGTCAAATAGAGAAATCAAGGAATTGATCCTATTTACAACTGCACCTAAAACCATTAGATTCCTAGGAATAAACCTAACCAAAGAGACAAAAGATCTGTGTGCTGAAAACTATAAAAAACTTATGAAAGAAATTGAAGAAGACACATGGAATAATAAATAAATTTTGTCTACAAAGGCAGAATCTCAACCACTGAGCCACACAAGGTGCCCCAAAGTTTGTTTTTTTAATCAGCACGAAATTGTCCTTTTTCAGGACCTTTGAATATATTTTATTATTATATTTTGTATTCTGTATGTCAAAGCCAAGGATATCTACAATGTAGAAAGTGTTGTAAGACTTATTAAAAGAGCATATTCTTAAAATTACATTATACTTAATTGATTATATATCTCTTTATTCACCAATGATAACTTGTTTGGGTCAAATACAATTATTAAATAAGTAATCGATAGTAATTTGTGAACTAATGTTTTCCAAAAAGAATCACTAGAATATCATGAATGATTTTGTGTCAATTGACACGTTTATGTTTCTGAAATAACATGTGTTAACATATTTAACTAAAATGGCCTTAACTAATAAATAAAATTGATAATCCTTATTAATCATTCAGGATTCTAAAACAACTTATTATTTGGAGGGCCTAACATGCTAGCAAGAAATTCAGAACTTATAAAAGGGGAAGTTTATAATGGTAGCATTATTTTTAAATGGAGAGAACATTTTTATATTTCTTGTGAGGTACAGTCAAAAGAGCAGGATATGGTAAAATTAATGTCTAAAAATTTAGCCAAATGAGTTCTAGCACATGGCATCCATGTTCCAGTTTTCCTAATTTAAATAAATACAGGTCTCCCGCTTTATATAATAGCTATCTATAGTTATTATCAAGCCCACTTCATTAGCACAAATGGGCCAAAATCATTAGATGAATAGCATTGGTGACATTTATTCGTTTTTCATAGTGTCTATGGCCATAGACCAAAAACCACTTTATCCATGTTGCAAAAGGAAAATCTGTACCCTGAAAGATATTCCATTAAACTAAAAAAAAGTCGAAAGTCAGACTAAAGGCAGTGACCTTGTTTTGCTGTGAACTTTGGTAAATGCTAATTTCAGTCTCTCAAACTTTCAAACGGTAATAAAAAATGCTCCCCGAAAATACAACAAAATATTGACTTTCTAATTTCAAAAGCCAAATACAAATAATGCTTTTGGAGTATACTTTCTATCACAGCATTCCTAGCATGATAATGTTTTGCACCAAATTGCCATCATATCTTCATCAAAGGTGTGTCCCTTATCTCAACCATGCCCATAAAATTATAAAATATAAAAGGATAGTATAAGTAAAAGTATGTCCATTCTTCTTTAATTTTGGATAGATTTGGTTATTTAAATATATTTTACAATTACACAGTGCAGAATAATATGTCATGGAATTTTGAAATTAAAGCTATCATAATTCATTTTATTAAAGCATATCAATTCATATTAACACACCAGTTTTATTTCAAGTAGATATAAAACAAAATTTATTTGATAATATTATCCATTGCATTATCTTTAGCTTGTGAGGTAATTCAGAGGATTATTTTTTCTTTTACCATGCCTGAATTGCTATTTTCAAAAATAGTACTTTTAAAGAGTAAAGACAGATTTTTCTTAGTGGAGATTGTTAACTGAACCAGTGTAAAGTTGTGTCACTGTAGTTCCCTGAGGTTCTAAAGACTTGATAACATAGAAAGTGCTACACTTATTGATTAATCAGAAATGATACAGTAAACAAAAGTTGTTTTTCATTATTTGATGCTTGTTGATATCATGAGCTATGTGTTCACGTATATGCAGTGCCTTAAAATATGAAAAACTATGGAAAGTTTATTTCATTGTATGAGAACTTGCTTCTCCCATCATTTTATTCTAAATGCAATCCTAGGTTGTTAATATTAAGAATTTGCCAAATTTGAATCCGTTTTTTTGTTAAGCAAGGTAAGTAATTTAGTTATTTTTGCTATATATAGCAGAACAAAACTTTGAGAAGCTAAAAATTAAAACTGAAATATGATTATGGAACCATGAATTAAAGGTCTGGTGTAGAATAAATAAGATTTATTAACAAAAAGTACAGCTATATTTGTAGCTATAAAAGAGCCCACCCTAATGATATTTTCACAGTAAGCTCTACCACTCCACCAAACTCCAGATATTAGCCTACCCATTTATGCCCCAAATTCATATTTGGGGAATGATCAGTTCACTCAATTTATTCTTAAAAAATTCCAATGGAAATTGAAGAGATGTTGGTTGTAAATAGGATCATTCATGACATCTGTTTCTAGTATATCTTTTTGCTGCCCTAGCTAGATTGCCTAGAGTGATTAAATTGAAGCTATCAATTTACAACAGATTAGATTTAACAATATTAGTAGAACTTTAAGTCACACAAAACACTAAATAAAAAGTTAAGATCTAGAGTAAACATTCCAAATTATTTTACTGTTCATTGGGACTACATTAAACCAAACTTTAAAATGTCAACCCATTATGCAAGTTGTATATTTCTCAGTTATTGGCTTGGAGAAACTAAATGATAAATTATTCAAAACAGTAAAACTTCTGAAATGAATGCATCAGTTACAACCTGATATTTCCATTAAAATGAAACATTGCATATCTTCAATGGTGCAATTAGCCCCAATGTTTATAGCAGCAATGTCCACAATAGCCAAACTGTGGAAGGAGCCTTGGTGTCCATCGAAAGATAATGGATAAAGAAGACGTGATCTATGTATACAATGGAATATTACTCAGCCATTAGAAATGACAAATACCCACCATTTGCTTCAACGTGGATGGAACTGGAGGGTATTATGCTGAGTGAAGTGAGTCAATCGAAGAAGGACAAAAGTTATATGGTCTCATTCATTTGGGGAATATAAAAAATTGTGAAAGGAAATAAAGGGGAAAGGAGAAAAAATGAGTGGGAAATATCAGAAAGGGAGACAGAACATGAGAGACATCTAACTCTGGGAAATGAACTAGGGGTGGTGGAAAGGGAGATGGGTGGGGGGTTGGGGTGACAGGGTGACGGGCACTGAGGGGGGCACTTGATGGGATGAGCACTGGGTGTTATGCTATATCTTGGCAAATTGAACTTCAATAAAAAAATTAAACAACAACAACAAGAACAACAAAGAAAGCTACTGAAGGGGCAAAAAAAAAAAAAAGAAAAGAAAAAAATGAAAAAGAAATACCAAAACAAATTGACAGTAATATCTCATTTTTTTCCATCAAAGTTCCTCTTTAAACACTAATCAAAAATCTATATAAGATCTCTATATATGAATTTGCTGTTAGAGATTAACAGATATATTAAAAGGAGTAGTTTGCAGATTTTTGTATAACGAAAAATTCAGGTTTGGGAGGCCACTGAGGGGAATGTCTATGAAATACACATTTGTCTTCAAATTGAGAAATGTTTAAGAATGATAGGGAGCATCACCAAAGCACACTTAATCACATCTGTGAATTTGACATCTGAATTTTAAATGACTGGAATTCGCTCCTTAATTTCTTGAAACACATATTCTATATCAGTCAATTAAATAAATAGTTTAATAGTTATTAGAAGCAACTTAAAGGTCAAAAACTGTAAGCATTTGGAATGGAGGAATAGAAGCTTAAATGAACTCGTTTAACCTCATAAGAGCACATTTTCTCTCTGAGAAAAAAATAGATAAATTGCACTCTAACTTCATTTCATTGACTTAAAATAGGTCTCAATATTCTGTCGTTTTTCCTCACTCCCCAACAACTTCAGATAGCAACAGTTTTCTTGTAAGTGACTTCCAAAGAAAGATATGGAGGGAATTGTCTCGGCAATATTTTATTTGTGGGTAGGTAATTTTATTTCCTTGCTGTATATTCCATTTTCCCAGCATACTTGATTGATGGTGCATATTTACAACATTTTTGGCCATCGTTTAAATCATAACTTTGATTTGCATTTTAACTTGATAAATTGATCAACACTATGACTACATAACATTTTTCCTATGGTAGACTACTGTGATGTCAACAGCATTATTTGGTGCTATGCAAAAATAATATACTTCCCAAGAAGAATATTGATTTCTTCAAAGTTGAATATCATTAATGTCTTATAGAAGCCTTCAGAGAATGTTATCTAACTGTAATTAATTTGGGCTCCAGTAGTTCATAACACGTTATTATGAACTTTCACTGAGTTAATCTGCTTATTTCATACTATTTCTTTGGAAAATAGTTGTTTAAGCTAATTAAATGTCATTGATACTATTAAGGGATACTATATAGTCCATTAAAGAAAACATGATTAAAGCAACATTTGACCAACTTTTAAATAGAAGCACTTAGAATATTAATGGCAATTCAGTTTCCTGTGAAATTATTTAATATTCACTAGTAGTCTGTAGATTTTTATGTACCTAGATATAGAACAATGAAGTTTATGAAAAAATTATTTTAATTAAAACTAGGATTAAAAAACCAGGATTTTAATCAAATTATTTTGAATTACTAACTTTAGAAACATTTAGCTAGGGACGCCTAAGTGGCTCAGCGGTTGAGCGTCTGGCTTTGGTTCAGGGCCTGATCCCAGAGTCCTGGAATCGAGTCCCGCATCAGGCTTCTTGCATGGAGCCTGTTTCTTCCTCTGCCCATGTCTCTGCCTCTCTCTTTCTCTCTCTCTCTCTCTGTCATGAATAAATAAATAAAACCTTTTATTTTTAAAGATTTTAAAGTGCTAAACTGCTGAACCACCCAGGCATCCCAATAAAACCTTTTTTTAAAAAAGAAACATTTAGCTAAAAAAATAATAAATAATAAAAAAGAAACACTTAGCTAAACACATTGTTTATTCATAAATTGTACACAAACACACATATTGTGGACACTCTACTGTCTACCAAATTGGGTAAAATAATCACATTTAGTAGCTCTGAATATATGATTTCATCTTACTGTAGCTGGTAAGTAGTTGTTGTTTTTGTAAATCATAACTGTTATTAACTATAGCAATAATCCTTACTTAAAAAAGTAATTTTAGCGCAAATAATATTAATGAATTTCTGGTTATTTATTGTCAAAACTTTGGACCAATTTGATAAAGGCTGTATTCAATTAATATTAATGTTGTCTTTTATTCATCACAAATCAATTAGTTAAGTGATAAAATGCAAAATAAATTGTGGGCTATTGTCTAGGTGAATTTTTGAGAGAAGCTCTAAAGTTGTATTGAATTACCTATATTTTATAGTAAAATATCATTAAAGTAACAATATTACATTGCTTTATCAGATTTTTGGGGAAGTATTTTATGTGAAATATTATCTGTCCATCTAAATGATTATGTCATGATACTATACATAGAAATTTCTAAAGACTCCATACTGAAAACCTAGTAGAAGTAATAAATGGACTAAATTTGCAGGAAACAAAATTAATACACAGAAATCAGTAGTGTTTCTAAATGCTAATGACATTAGCAGAGAGCGAAATTAAGAAAACTATTTCATTTACAAGCACACCAAAAAGATGAAATACCTAGGAATAATTTTTTAAAGATATTCATTTATTATTTATTTGAGAGAGAGAGAGCACAAGAAAGGGGAGTTACAGAGGTAGAGGGAGAAACAGGCTCCCCACTGAACAGGGAGCCCAACGCATGGCTAAATCTCAGGACCCTGAAATCACGACCTGAGCTGAAGGCAGACACTTAACCAATGGAGCCACGCATTTGCCCCTACCTAGGAATAAACTTAGCCAAAGAGGTGGAAGACATATACTCTGAACACTATAAAACACCGATGAAATTATCTGAAGGCAATGCAAATACAAAGATATCCCATGCTTATGAATTAGAAGAATTAATATTGTTAAAATGTCATATTCTCCAAAGCCATGTACAAATTCACTGTAACTCTTATCAAAATAACGACATCATTTTTCACATAACCAAAACAAAGAATCCTAAAATTCGTATGGAACCACAAAAGAACCCAAAGAAGCAAAGCAATCTGGAAAAAGGAAAATCAAAGCCAGAGATATCACAATTTGAAATTTCAGGATAAACCACAAATCTGTAGTAATCAAAACAGTATGGTACTAGCAGAAACATAGATCAATGGAACATAATAGAGAGCACAGAAGTAAACCCACATTTATACGGTCAATTAAACTATGAAAAAAGGGGCAAATATACAATGAAGAAAAGATAGTCTCTTCAATAAATGGTACTGGGAAAAAGGCACCTACACATGAAAGAATGGAATAGAACCACTTAGTAATACCATACATAAAAATATATTCAAAAGTGGTTAAAGACCTAAATGCAAGACCTAAAACCATAAAAACCCTGGAAAAGGACAGAGGCAGTAATTTCTCTGACATCAACCTTAGTGACATTTTTTCTACATATGTCTCCTAAGGCAAAGGAAAGTAAAGCAAAAATAAACTTTTGGGACTATGTGTAAAATACAAAGCTTTTGCACCACAAAGAAAACTATCAACAAAACCAAAGGGCAACCTACTAAAATGGGGAAGGTATTTGTAAATGGTATATCCCACAAGGGGTTAATATCCAAAATACATAAAGAACTTAAACAAATCAACAGCAAATAACCATCTGATTTGAAAACGAGCAGAGGACCTGAACAGACATTTTTCCAAAGAAGACATACAGATGGTCAACAAGCACATGCAAAGATGCTCAACATCACTCACCATCAGGGAAATGCAAATCAAAAAGACAGTGAAATACCACTTCCAACCCATCAGAATGGCTAAAATAAAAAACAAAAGAAACAACATATGTTGGTGAGGATGTGGACTTGTGCACTGTTGGTAGAAATGCACATTTGCAGCCACATTGGAAAACAGTATGGAGTTTCCTCAAAAAAGTAAAAATACAACTACCTATGACCCAGTAATCACATTACTGGATATTTAACCAAAGAAAACAAAAACACTAATTTGATAGGATCTTATTGTATAAACCCTAATGAAGGGTTTGAGAGAAGCATTATTTACAATAGCCAAACTATGGAAGCAGGTCACGTGTCCATTGATAGACAAATGGATAAGGAAGATGTGATTTTATATGTATAATGTGATTTTCATATATATAATGGAATATTATTCAGACATAATACAGAAAGAAATCCTGGAGTGCCTGGGTGGCTTAGTTGGTTGAATGTCTATTGATTTTGGCTCAGGTCATGATCTCATGGCCATGAGATTGAGCCCTGTGTCAGGCTCCATGCTCAATGTGGAGTCTGCTTCTTTCTTTCTCCCTTTCCCTGTGCCCCTCACTCTGTTCTCTCTCTCTCTCTCTCTCAAATAAATAAATAAATAAATAAATAAATAAATAAATCTTTTCTAAAAAAGAATGAAGTATTGTCATTTACAACAACATGGACGGAGGTAGAGAGTAAAATACTAAGTGAAAAATGTCAGAGGAAGAAAAATACCATATGATTTCACTCATGTGTAATTTAAGAAACAAAACAAATGAGCAAAGGAGGAACAAGAGAGAGAAGCAAAGCAAGAAATAGACGCTTAGCTATAGAGAACAAATTGATGATTACCAGAGGGGAGGTGTATGAGTGGATGGGTGAAGTAGGTGATGGAGATACGTTTGATTACATTTGATGATAGGAGTACACTTATCATGATGAGCACTGAGTAATGTATGGAATCGTTGAATCACTATATTGTACACCTGAAATGAATACAACACTATATGTTAAGTATACTGATAAGACAATTTTAAAAATTAATAAAATTATTTAAAAATTAAAATATAAATAAGTTGAAAAACATCCCATGTTCAAAGATTGGAAGACTTAATATTGTTAAAGTGCAGTAATTCACAAATTGATTTTCAAATTAGACACAATCCCTATTGAAATCCATGCTGAAATTTTGGAGAAAGTAGAGAAATTGCAATATTCATATATTGCTGGTGGTAATGTAAAATTGTGCAGCCTATTTGAAAAAAAGTTTGACAGTTCCTCAGAAGTTAAACATAGAGTTGTCATATGACCCAGCAACTCCAATTGTGTATGTACAGCCCCCAGACAAATAAGGCAAAAATGTTTACATAGATGTTCATAATAGCATTTAACCAAAATGTGGAAACAACTCAAATGTCCACTGACCAATGAATGAATGAAGAAATAAAATGTGTTATAGACCTACAAAGTATAATCTTTAGCAATAAAAAAGAAGTATTAATAGATGCTACCACCTAGATAAGACTCAAAAACCTTATGCTAAATGGAAAATGTCAGTCACAAAATATTTCATTTAAAGAATTCCATTTATATGTATGTCCAGAATAGGCAAATTTATAGAAGAAAAACATAGATTAATGGTTGCTTAGGAATGTGAATTTGGGGTGACAAATGGGCAGTGACTGCTAATATATATCAGGTTTTTCATTTAGGGTGATAAGGATGTCTCAAAATTGGCTGTGGTGATAGTTGCAAAATTCTGCGAATATACTAAAAACTATTGAACTGTTCACTTTTGGTGAATTTTAGGGTATGAATTCATTATGGAAGAAATAAAGCTATTTAAAATAAAAAAGAATGACATAAGAGAGAGGAAGATGATGGTGGAGTAGGAGGACCCCAGGCTCATTTCGTCCCATTGAACACAACTAGATAACTAGCAAATCATCCTAAATACTCCAGTTATTGACTGGAAGAACAAACTCCACAACTAAAGGGAGAGAAGGTCATGATGCCCAAGTGGCCTAGTGGTTGAGCATCTGCCTTCAGCTCAGGTCGTGATCCCAGGTATCGAGTCCTGCTTCGGGGAGTCTGCTTCTCCCTCTGTCTATGACTGCCTCTCCTTCTGTGTCTCATGAATAAATAAACACAATCTTAAAAAATAATAAAAATAAAGGGAGAGAAGTTCTCATTAAAGAAGGTTTGGAAGTGTGGAGACCTGGTTTAGGGGAGAAATGGATTATAGGTGCTGTATAGGGTAGGGAGCCATTGTCATGGAGAAATACCAGAAAAAGGGAATCACACAGTAGAACATACAAGAGGAATGCTACCCCAGAGCCATTGGCTTGGAAAATGAGGGGACCTGAATTTGTTGAGTTCTTGCAATAAGTAGAGTTGAAGTCTTAAATTCCGGAGCCTTGGCTGGAATAGAGTCCAGAGGGCATTGCCCTTCTCCTGAAGAGAAGGCAAGCAAACAACCCCAGTTCACACAGCATGAAAATAAAAATCTTTACAGTGTTGGGGGGCACAGAAAGCAGAGATTATTTGCTCTTCTCATATATTCACCATGAGAGGTAGTGTCCAAAGAAATACCTCTACTGCAACAAAGGAGCTGGGTGACGCCATTTCCATCCCCCACCCCCCACCCCCAACACACACACATGCACTCATCTCAGTATAAATACAGATGAACATGCAGGAAGTAACTCTGTATGAACACTGGCTGCCTAACTTGTTTACACCAAGCCCTATCTCCCATGCTTTGGCAGGACTGCCCTTCTTAGTCAATCTTTCCTCGGTCCCAGCGCTGCAGGTCCATACCAAATAGATAGGTGCAAAACCTTCTCCAAGTCACATCTCCTAACCAGAGTTTTGTAGGGCCTCAGTTCTGGTAGAAGTGGCATGAGGTCTAATTTCAGAAGCAGACCAGAGCACATATACTTAATACCCACCAACTTAAGGCCAGGGAATAAGCTGATCACAGCAGGCAAATGGCCTGAAGGATAAAGCAGTGAAAACACAGCAGAGTGCACAGAGTACACCTCTGAGACACTCCTTGAAGCACCAGGCTCTAGTCACTACATGAATTCTTCATTAAGGCCATAATCTGGCTTTTCCAACACAGAGAAAAAGGCAGGGACATAGCAAAAGTGCCAAGATAGTGGAATTAATCACAGTTAAAGAGCAAGATAATGACACTGCCATGTATCTAAGTGAAAAATATTTATGAGTGACATTATTGATGGAGAATTTATTTATTTATTTTTAATTTTAAGTAAATGTAATTAACATAGTGCATTATGGTTTCAGGGGTAGAATTTAGTGATTCATCGGCTGCATATAACACACAGTGCTCATTACATCAAGTGCCCTTCTTAATGCCCACCACCCAATCACCCCATCACCCACTCATCTCCCCTCCAGCAACCCTCAGATCGTTCCCTATAGCTAAGTCTCTTACGGTTTGCCTCCCTTTCTATTTTTATCTTATTTTATTTTTCCTTCCCTTCCCTTATGCTCATGTTTTGTTTCTTAAGTTCCACATATGAGTGAAATCATGTATTTGTCTGAATGCCTTATTTCGCTTAGAATAATACCCTCTAGGGGATCCCTGGGTGGCGCAGCGGTTTAGCACCTGCCTTTGGCCCAGGGCGCGATCCTGGAGACCCGGGATCGAGTCCCACGTCGGGCTCCCGGTGCATGGAGCCTGCTTCTCCCTCTGCCTGTGTCTCTGCCTCTCTCTCTCTCACTGTGTGCCTATAATTAAAAAAAAAGTACTTAAAAAAAAGAATAATACCCTCTAGTTCCATCTATGTTGTTGGAAATGGCAAGATTCCATTGTTTTGATGGCTGAGTAATGTAAAATTATAGATAGATGATAGCTAGCTAGATAGATATATTGATATAGGTATATATCTATAGATAGATAGATGATAGATATAGGTATAGCTTCTTTATCCATTCATCTTTCAATGACATCTTAGCTTGTTCCACAGTTTGGTTATTGTGGACATTGCTGCTATCAACATTAGGGTACATGTGCCCCTTCAAATCATTATGCTTCCATCTTTTGGACAAATACCTTGTAGTGCAATTACTGGGTCATAGTTCTATTTTTAACTTTTGAGGAACCCACATACTATTTTGCAGAGTGGCTGCACCAGTATGCATTCCTTTAACAGTGTAAAAGAGTTCCCCTTTCTCTGCATCCTTGCCAACATCTGTTTTTTCCTAGGTGTTGATTGAAGCCATTCTGACCAATGTGAGGTAGTATCTCATTATGGCTTTGGTTTGTATTTTCCTGATGATGAGTGATATTGGGCATTTTTTTCATGTGTCTATTGGCCATGTGTATGTTTTCATTGGAGAAATGTCTGTTCATGTCTTCTGCCCATTTCTTGGTTAGAGTTTTTGGTTTGGGTGTGAAAAGTTTGATAAGTCATTTATAGGTTTTGGATCCTAGCCCTTCATCTGATATGTCATTTGAAAATATCTTCTCCCATTCCATATGTTGCCTTTTGGTTTGTTGATTTTTTTTCCCTTACTGTGTAAAAGCTTATTATCCTGATGAAGTCCCATTAGACATTTTTTCTTTTTTTTCCCCTTTGCCTGTGGAGAAATGTCTAGCAAGAAGTTGCTGTGACCGAAGTCAAAGAGATTGCTGCCAGTGTTCTCCTCTAGGATTTTAATGGGTTCTGTCTTACATCTAGGTCTTTCATCCATTCTGAATTTATTTTTGCATATGGTGTAAGAAAGGAGTCCAGTTTCATTTTTCTGAATGTGGCTGTCAAATTTTTCCAACAACATTTATTGAGAAGACAGCCTTTTTTCCATTGGATATTCTTTCTTGCTTTGTCAAAGACTAGTTGACCATAGAGTTGAGGATCCATTTTTGAGTTCTTTATTCTGTTCCTTTGATCTATGTGTCTGTTTTGTTCCAGTTCCATACTGTCTTGATGATTACAGCTTTGTAATACAGCCTGAAGTCTGGAATTATGATGCCACCAGTTTTGGTTTTCTGTTTCAACATTGTTTTGGTCATTCAGGGTCTTTTCTGGTTCCATGCAAATTTTATGATTGTTTGTTCCAGCTCTGTGAAAAATGCTGATATTATTTTGATATAAATTACATTGAATGTGTAGATTGCTTTCAGTAGCATCAACATTTATACTTCCATCCATGAACATGCAAAGTTTTTCCATTTTTTTTGTCTTCCTCAGTTTCTTTCACAAGTGTTCAATAGTTTTCACCATGCAGATCTTTCACCTCTTTGATTAGGTTTATTCCTAGTATCTTTTGGGTTTTGGTGTAGTCGTAAACAGGATCAATACCTTGATCTCTCTTTCTGTGGCTACATTGTTAGTGTATAGAAATATAACAGACTTCTGTGTGTTGACTTTACATCCTGCACTTTTCCTGAATTTCTGTATCGATTCTAGAAATTTTTTTGTTGGAGTATTTTTTTTTTTTTTTTTTACAAAAGTACCGTGCTGTCTGTGAAGAGTACATGTTTAACTTCTTTGCTGATTTGGATGCCTTTTATTTCTTTTTGTTGTTTTATTGCTGAGGGTATGTCTTACAGTACTATGTTGAAGAATATTGTTGAGAATGAACATCCCTGTCATGTTCCTGACATTGAGGGAAATGATCTCAGTTTTTCCCCATTGAGGATGCTATTCATTGTGGATCTTTCATATATGATCTTTATGATTTTGAGTTATGTTCTATACCTACATTAAGGATGGTTTTGAGTTCTATACCTACATTGAGGATGGTTTTAATAAAGAAAGGATGATGTATTTTGTCAAATGCTTTTTCTACATTAAGAGGATCATATGATTAGTCTCCTTTCTTTTATTATTGTGGTGTATCACGTTGATTGATTTGCAAATGTTGAACCACCACTGCAGTCCAGAACAAATCACATTTGGTTGTGGTGAATTATCCTTTGAAGGTACTGCTGGATCCTATTAATTAGTATCTGGTTGAGAATTTTGGCATCCATGTTCATCAAGGATATTGGTCTGCAATTATTTTTGGTAGGGTCTATGGTTTGGGGATCAAGGTAAGGTTGACCTTATTGAAAGAATTTGGAAATTTTCCTTCCATATGTATTTTTTAATAGTTAAGAAGAATAGATATTAATTGTTCTTTAAATATTTGGCAGAATTCTGCTGTGAAGCCACCCGGCCCTGGACTCTTCTTTGTTGGGATATTTTTTATTACTGATTCAATTTATTTGCTGGTATGTGTCTGTTCAGGTTTTCTACTTCTTTCTATATAAGTTTTGGTATTTTATATGTTTCTAGAAATTTATCTACTTCAGGGGATCCCTGGGTGGCGCAGCGGTTTGGCGCCTGCCTTTGGCCCAGGGCGCGATCCTGGAGACCCGAGATCGAATCCCACGTCGGGCTCCCGGTGCATGGAGCCTGCTTCTCCCTCTGCCTGTGTCTCTGCCTCTCTCTCTATCTCTCTGACTATCATAAATAAAAAAATTAAAAAAAAAAAAAAAAAGAAATTTATCTACTTCTAATTTTTTGGCATATAATTGTTTATAATATTCTCTTATAATTGTTCATATTTCTTTAGTGTTACTTGTGATCTCTCCTCTTTCATCCATGATTTTATTAATTTGGTCCTTTCTCCTTTCTTTTTAATAAGTCTGGCTAGGGGTTTATCAGTCTTTTTAATTTTTCAGACAATCAGCTCCTAGTTTTTTTCTTTCAGCTCCTAGTTTCATTGATCTGTTCTACTTTTTTCTCTATTTCTACATCGTTGATTTCTGTTTTTATCTTTATTATTTTTCTTCTGCTGGATTTTAGGTTTATTTGCTGTTCTTTCCCCAACTCCTTTAGATGTAAGTTTAAGTTGTATTTTGAGATTTTTCTTCTTGAGGAAGGCTTCTATTGCTATAAGCTTCCTTCTTAGGACTGCTGTTGCCACATTCCAAAGATTTTGAACTGTTACCTCTTCATTTTCATTTGCTTCCATGTATTTTCTTTATTTCTTCTCTAATTTCCTGGTTGACCCATTCATCCTTTAGTAAGATGTTATTTAACCTCCATGTATTTGTGGTCCTTCCAAATTTATTTCTTGTGATTGACTTCAAGTTTCATAGCATTGTGGTCTAAAAATATCCAGGGTATGATTTCAATTTTCTTGTATATTTTGAGTCCTGATATGTTACCCTGTATGTGATCTATTGTGGAGAATGTTCCTTGAGCAGTCAAAAAACATGTGTATTCTACAGCTATAGGATAAAATTCTTTGAATATATCTGTGAAGTTCATCTGATTTAGTGCATCATTCAATGCACATGTTTGCTTGTTGATCTTCTGCTTCAATGATCTGTACATTAGTGTGAGTGGGGTATTAATATATTATAGTTATATTATAATATTATAAATATTTTTATAATTATATTATAATATATTAATAATTAATTATATTATAATGTATTATAACATCATAAATGATTTTCTTTAATTTATTTTTAATTGATTTATATATTTGGCTGCTCCCATAAATATTTACCATTGTTAAATATTCTTGTTGGATAGACTCCTTTATTATGGTATAGTGTCTTTCTTCATCTCTTAGTACAGTCTTTGATTTCATATATACTTTGTCTGATATAAGATCCAGCTTTCTCTATGTCCTTTAGAATGATAGGTGTTTGTCCACCTCCTCACTTTCAATGTAAAGGTGTCTTTGGGTTTAAAATCAGTCTCTTGTAAGCAGCATATCAATGAGATTTTTTTTATACATTCTGATACTGTATGTCTTTTGATTAGAGCTTTTTGTCCCTTTATAATCAGAGATCATTGAAAGATATGAATTTAGTGCCATTGTATTACCTGTGAACTTTCTGTTCCTATAGAATGCCTCTTTTCCTTTCTGGTCTTTGTTACTTTTGGTCCCTCTTTCCATGCAAAGGGTCCACTTTAATATTCTTTGTAGGCCTGGTTTAGTGTTACAAACTCCTATAGTTTTTGTGTTTTTGAAACTCTTTATCTCCTTCTATTCTGAATGATGGTCTTAATGGATAAAGTATTCTTGCCTGTATATTTTTTCCATTTAGCACATTGAATATATCATGTCACTCCTTTCTGGACTGCCATATTTCTGTGGACAGATCTGCTGTCATAACTATGTATCTACCCTTGTCGTTAGCTAAGGACCACGTGTCCTGAGTAGCTTTGAGGATTTTTGTCTTTATTCTTCTAAATTCCAGTTTCATTATAATAGGTCATGGTGTTGAGGGGAGTTCTCTGTGCCTCTTGGTCCTGATTTCTTCCCCATATTAGAGAGGTTAGCAATAATTTGCTCCAATAAACCTTCTGACCCTGGTTCCCACTCTTCTTCTTACGGTACTCCAATAATATGGATATTATTTCATTTTATAGAATCACTCTACTCCCTAGGTCTACCTTCCTGACATAATAGTTTTCTTTACCTATGTTTTAGCTTCATTATTTTCCATAATTTTATTTTCTATATCACTGATTTGCTTTCGAATTAACTCATCCTTGTTCTTATGGTCTTCACTAGGGACTGCATCTTGGTTATGGCATTTTTAATTTTGACCTAACTACATTTTACTTCTTTTTTTAAGGTTTTATTTTTTTGATTAATGAGAGAGGCAGAGACACCCAAGAAGGAGAAGCAGGCTCCATGCAGGAGAGCCTGATGCAGGATTCCATCCCAGGACCTTGGGATCAGGACCTGAACCAAAGGCAGATGCTCAATCACTGAAATACCCGGGACATCTCAACTGTTGTTCTTTTCCTTATTGAATTTATTTTCTTTTAATTTTTATATTGGAGTTCAATTTGCCAGCATTTATCTTTTTAATTAATTTTTTATTAGTGTTCAATTTACCAATATACAGAATAACACCCGGTGCTCATCCCGTCAAGTGTCCCCCTCAGTGCCCGTCACCCACTCACCCCCACCCCCCGCCCTCCTCCCCTTCCACCACCCCTAGTTCTTTTCCCAGAGTTGGGAGTCTTTATGTTCTGTCTCCCTTTCTGATATTTCCCACACATTTCTTCTCCCTTCCCTTATATTCCCTTTCACTATTATTTATATTCCCCAAATGAATGAGAACATACACTGCTTGTCCTTCTCCGATTGACTTACTTCACTCAGCATAATACCCTCCAGTTCCATCCACGTTGAAGCAAATGGTGGGTATTTGTCGTTTCTAATGGCTGAGTAATATTCCATTGTATACATAAACCACATCTTCTTTATCCATTCATCTTTCGATGGACACCGAGGCTCCTTCCACAGTTTGGCTATTGTGGACATTGCTGCTAGAAACATCGGGGTGCAGGTGTCCCGGCGTTTCATTGCATCTGAATCTTTGGGGTAAATCCCCAACAGTGCAATTGCTGGGTCGTAGGGCAGGTCTATTTTTAACTCTTTGAGGAACCTCCACACAGTTTTCCAGAGTGGCTGCACCAGTTCACATTCCCACCAACAGTGCAAGAGGGTTCGCTTTTCTCCGCATCCTCTCCAACATTGGTTGTTTCCTGCCTTGTTAATTTTCCCCATTCTCACTGGTGTGAGGTAGTATCTCATTGTGGTTTTGATTTGTATTTCCCTGATGGCAAGTGATGCAGAGCATTTCCTCATGTGCATGTTGGCCATGTCTATGTCTTCCTCTGTGAGATTTCTCTTCATGTCTTTTGCCCATTTCATGATTGGATTGTTGGTTTCTTTGGTGTTGAGTTTAAGAAGTTCTTTATAGATCTTGGAAACTAGCCCTTTATCTGATACATCATTTGCAAATATCTTCTCCCATTCTGTAGGTTGTCTTTTAGTTTTGTTGACTGTATCCTTTGCTGTGCAAAAGCTTCTTATCTTGATGAAGTCCCAATAGTTCATTTTTGCTTTTGTTTCTTTTGCCTTCGTGGATGTATCTTGCAAGAAGTTACTGTGGCCGAGTTCAAAAAGGGTGTTGCCTGTGTTCTCCTCTAGGATTTTGATGGAATCTTGTCTCACATTTAGATCTTTCATCCATTTTGAGTTTATCTTTGTGTATGGTGAAAGAGAGTGGTCTAGTTTCATTCTTCTTCATGTGGATGTCCAGTTTTCCCAGCACCATTTATTGAAGATACTGTCTTTTTTCCAATGGATAGTCCTTCCTCCTTTATCGAATATTAGTTGAACATAAAGTTCAGGGTCCACTTCTGGGTTCTCTATTCTGTTCCATTGATCTATGTGTCTGTTTTTGTGCCAGTACCACACTGTCTTGATGACCACAGCTTTGTAGTACAACCTGAAATCTGGCATTGTGATGCCCCCAGATATGGTTTTCTTTTTTAAAATTCCCCTGGCTATTCGGGGTCCTTTCTGATTCCACACAAATCTTAAAATAATTTGTTCTAACTCTCTGAGGAAAGTCCATGGTATTTTGATAGGGATTGCATTAAACGTGTAAATTGCCCTGGGTAACATGGACATTTTCACAATATTAATTCTGCCAATCCATGAGCATGGAATATTTTTCCATCTCTTTGTGTCTTCCTCAATTTCTTTCAGAAGTGTTCTATAGTTTTTAGGGTATAGATCCTTTACCTCTTTGGTTAGGTTTATCCCTAGGTATCTTATGCTTTTGGGTGCAATTGTAAATGGGATTGACTCCTTAATTTCTCTTTCTTCAGTCTCATTGTTAGTGTATAGAAATGCCATTGATTTCTGGGCATTGATTTTGTATCCTGCCATGCTACCAAATTGCTGTATGAGTTCTAGCAATCTTGGGGTGGAGGCTTTGGGTTTTCTATGTAGAGTATCATGTCATCGGTGAAGAGGGAGAGTTTGACTTCTTCTTTGCCAATTTGAATGTCTTTAATGTCTTTTTGTTGTCTGATTGTTGAGGCTAGGACTTCCAGTACTATGTTGAATAGCAGTGGTGAGAGTGGACATCCCTGTCTTGTTCCTGATCTTAGGGGAAAGGCTCCCAGTGCTTCCCATTGAGAATTATATTTGCTGTGGGCTTTTCGTAGATGGCTTTTAAGATGTTGAGGAAAGTTCCCTCTATCCCTATACTCTGAAGAGTTTTGATCAGGAATGGATGCTGTATTTTGTCAAATGCTTTCTCTGCATCTAATGAGAGGATCCTATGGATCTTGTTTTTCTCTTGCTGATATGATGAATCATATTGATTGTTTTACGAGTGTTGTATTTCCTTCGTGTTGGTAGTGATCTCTCCTTTCTCATTCATGATTTGATTAATTTGAGTCTTCTCTCTCTTCTTTTTAATAAGGTTGGCTAATGGTTTATCTATCTTATTAATTCTTTCAAAGAACCAACTCCTGGTTCTGTTGATCTGTTCCACAGTTCTTCTGGTCTCAATTTCGTTGAGTTCTGCTCGAATTTTAATTAACTCTCTTCTTCTGCTGGGCGTAGGGTCTATCTGCTGTTTCATTTCAAGCTCCTTTAAGTGTAAGGTTAGCTTTTGTATTTGAGTTCTTTCCAGTTTTTGAATGGATGCTTGTATTGCGATGTATTTCCCCCTTAGGACTGCTTTTGCTGCATCCCAAAGATTTTGAACGGTTGTATCTTCATTGTCATTAGTTTCCATGAATCTTTTTAATTCTTCCTTAATTTCCTGGTTGACCCTTTCATCTTTTAGCAGGATGGTCCTTAGCCTCCACGTGTTTGACGTCCTTCCATACTTTTTGTTGCGATTCAATTCCAATTTCAAGGCATTATGGTCTGAGAATATGCAGGGGACGATCCCAATCTTTTGGTATCGGTTCAGACCCGATTTGTGTCCCAATATGTGGTCTATTCTGGAGAAAGTTCCATGTGCACTTGAGAAGAATGTGTATTCCGTTGAGTTTGGATGTAAAGTTCTGTAGATATCTGTGAAATCCATCTGGTCCAGTGTCTCATTTAAAGCTCTCGTTTCTTTGGAGATGTTGTGCTTTGAAGACCTATCGAGGGTAGAAAGAGCTAGATTGAAGTCACCAAGTATAAGTGTATTATTATCTAAGTATTTCTTCACTTTGGTTATTAATTGGTTTAAATATTTGGCAGCTCCCACATTCGGGGCATATATATTGAGGATTGTTAAGTCCTCTTGTTGGATAGATCCTTTAAGTATGAGATAGTGTCCCTCTTCATCTCTCACTACAGTCTTCGGGGTAAATTTCAGTTTATCTGATATAAGGATGGCTACCCCTGCTTTCTTTTGAGGACCATTTGAATGGAGAATGGTTCTCCAACCTTTTATTTTCAGGTTGTAGGTGTCCTTCTGTCTAAAATGAGTCTCTTGTAGACAGCAAATAGATGGGTCCTGCTTTTTTATCCAGTCTGAAACCCTGCGCCTTTTGATGGGGTCATTAAGCCCGTTCACGTTCAGAGTTACTATTGACAGATATGAGTTTAGTGTCATCATGATATCTATTTAGTCCTTGTTCCAGTGAACTTCTTCTTAAAGGGGAATTTTAAGAGTCCCCCTTAAAATTTCTTGCAGAGCTGGTTTGGAGGTCACATATTCTCTCAGTTCCTGCCTGTCTTGGAAGCTCTTTATCTCTCCTTCCATTTTGAATGAGAGCCTTGCTGGGTAAAGTATTCTTGGTTGCATGTTCTTCTCATTTAGGACCCTGAATATATCCTGCCAGCCCTTTCTGGCCTGCCAGGTCTCTGTGGAGAGGTCTGCTGTTACCCTGATACTCCTTCCCATAAAAGTCAGGGATTTCTTGTCTCTTGCTGCTTTGAGGATCTTGTCTTTATCTTTGGAATTTGCAAGCTTCACTATTAAATGTCGAGGTGTTGAACGGTTTTTATTGATTTTAGGGGGGGATCTCTCTATTTCCTGGATCTGAATGCCTGTTTCCCTTCCCAGATTAGGAAAGTTTTCAGCTAGGATTTGTTCAAATACATATTCTGGCCCTCTGGCCCTTTCGGCGCCCTCGGGAACCCCAATTAAACGTAGGTTTTTCTTCCTCAGGCTGTCGTTTATTTCCCTTAATCTGTCTTCATGGTCTTTTAATTGTCTGTCTCTTTTTTCCTCAGTTTCCCTCTTTGCCATCAACTTGTCTTCTATGTCACTCACTTGTTCTTCCACCTCGTTAACCCTCGTCGTTAGGACTTCTAGTTTGGATTGCATCTCATTCAATTGATTTTTAATTTCTGCCTGATTGGATCTAAATTCTGCAGTCATGAAGTCTCTTGAGTCCTTTATGCTTTGTTCTAGAGCCACCAGTAGCTGTATAACAGTGCTTCTGAACTGGCTTTCTGACATTGAATTGTAATCCAGATTTTGTAACTCTGTGGGAGAGAGGACTTTTTCTGATTCTTTCTTTTGAGGTGAGGTTTTCCTTCTAGTCATTTTGCTCAGTGCAGAGTGGCCAAAAACAAGTTGTATTGGGAAAAGGAGAATAAAAGAGGAGAGAAAGAAGGAAAGAAAGAAGAAAAAGAAAAAAGAAAAAGGGAAGAAAAAAGGAAAAAAGAGAAGAAAAAGAGAAAGAAAAAGAAAGAGGTGAAAAAAAGGGGGTGGGGGAAGCAATCAGGAATCAAAAAGAAAAAAAGAAAAGAAAAAGAAAAAGAAAAGAAAAAAGAAAAGAAAAAAAAACCCACAGAGGAGTATCTTCTGATTCTGTATACTTAAGTCCCTTGACTTTCCCTGGAACTTCTGGCTGGTCTTCTGGGGGAGGGGCCTGTTGTGCTGATTTTCAGGTGTTAGCACTTGGGGGAGCTGCTCCGCTCGCTGCCAGGTGCAGGGCTCAGTGGGGGTTGTTTACCCCGTGAGGCCCCTGGAGGAACAGCCCCAATGGCTGTAGCAGCTCTGGAAACCTGGCTTCAGCCCCTGTAGGAACTGGGGAGAGGGGAGAGCCGAGCTCTCCGCCTGCAGGGCCTGGAGGCTCGGGGGCGGGGCCGCTGATCCGCTCAGCTCGGAGCAGGAGCGTCCTTGCTGTCCTGGGCCCTCCAGGCCTCTGCCTGTCCCGGGGGAGGCCGGATCCTGGGCTTTGCTCCCGCCTGCGCTGTTGGATTCGCGCTCCCGGTGGCGCAGCCGCCTCTCTGCGGACCAGCCGCCGAGCCCCTACGAGCTGCTCCCGGAGCCGCGCAGCCCCCTCCGCGGAGCCGCCGCCCGAGCCCTCCGAGCTGCTCCGGGTCCCGCCGTGCGCTGCAGCCCTTAGGGAGCTCGGCGCACTCTCCTGCGCGCGCCGCAGGTGCCTGTTAGTGTCCCCGGGAGCCCGAGGGCATCCCCGCCCTCCTGGGTCCTGCTCTAACTCCCTGCGGGCCCCTTTCCACCCGGGAAGGTCGGTGCAGCTCCTGCTCCTCCGGGACGGGGCTCTCCTGTCCTGGGGACACTCGCCCCGGCCTCAGCCCGGCTCCTCGCGGGGCCCCTCCCCCTTGGAGGCCTTTTGTGTCTTTATTTCTTTTTCCCCGTCTTCCTACCTTGATAGAAGCGCGAACTCTTCTCACTGTAGCGTTCCAGCTGGTCTCTCTTTAAATCTCAGGCCGAATTCGTAGATTTTCAGGATGATTTGAAGGTTTTCTAGGTAATTTGGTGGGGACAGGTGATTTGGGATCCTACACTTCCTCCATCTTGCCCCTCCTCTACAATGGAATATTAATCAGCCATTTGAAATGACAAATACCCACCATTTTCTTCGACGTGGATGGAGCTGGAGGGTATTATGCTGAGTAAAATTGTCAGTCGGAGAAGGACAAACATTATATGGTCTCATTCATTTGGGGAATATAAAAAATAGTGAAAGGGAATAAAGGGGAAAGGAGAAAAAATGAGTGGGAAATATCAGAAAGTTATCCAGAACATGAGATACTCCTAACTCTGGGAAACGAACTAGGGGTGGTAGAAAGGGAGTTGGGTGGGACGTGGGGTTTACTGGGTGACGGGCACTGAGGGGGTACTTGATGGGATGAGCACTGGGTGTTATTCTATATGTTGGTAAATTGAACACCAATAAAAATAAATTAAAAAAAAAAAGATCTCCGAAGAAACAAAACTCCAGGGTCTGATAGTTTCACAGGTGGTTTCTACCCAGCATTTAAGGAAAACTGAATATCTATACTTTTTAATTATTAAAAAAATACAAACCTAAGGAAAACTTTCAAATTCATTCTATGAGGTCAGTATTATCCAAAATCAGACAAAACCCTTCCCGAAAAAGAACTAGAGGCCATAATACCTAATGGACATTGATGAAAAAATTCTCAATAAAATACTAGCAAATGGAATCCAATTGTACATTGAAAAAATCATTCACATGATCAAGTGAGATTTATTCCTGGGTTGCACGTTGCTTCAATATTCAGACTCAATTAACATGATATATGACATTAATAAAAGAACGGTGAAGGGATCCCTGGGTGGCGCAGCGGTTTGGCGCCTGCCTTTGGCCCGGGGCGTGATCCTGGAGACCCTGGATCGAATCCCACATCGGGCTCCCGGTGCATGGAGCCTGCTTCTCCCTCTGCCTGTGTCTCTGCCTCTCTGTCTCTCTCTGTGTGACTATCATGAATAAATAAATAAAATCTTAAAAAAAAAAAGAACGGTGAAGAACCATATGATTGTTTCAATAGATTCAGAAAAATAATTTGACAAAGTACAATATTCATTTATGATAAAAAGCTCTCAACAAAGTAGATTAGAGGGAACATATCTCAACCTAATAAAGGCCATATATGAAAACCTCACAGCTAGTATCATCCCCAGTGGGGAAAACCTGAGAGATTTTCCTCTATGGTCAGGAAAATGATAGGGATATCTACTTTTACCAGTGTTAACATACTCATGGAAGTCCTAGCCTCAGCAATCAGATAACAAAAGTAAATAAAAGTTATCTAAATTAGCAAGGAAGAAGTCAAAATATCAGTATTTGCACATGACATAGTAAAGCCCATATACTCCACCAGGAAGCTGCTAGATTGATAAAGGAATTCAGTAAAGTCATGGGATACAAAATCAGCATGCAGAAATCTGGTGCATTTTATACACCCATAATGAAGTATCAGAAGGAGAAATCAAACAGGGAATCTCATTTACAATTGCACCAAAACCATAAGATTTCTAGGAATAAACCTAACAAAAGATGTGAAAGATCTATTCATTGAAAAGTATAAAACACTGATGAAAGAAACTGAAGATGAATCAAAGAAATGGAAAAAAATCCCATGTTTATGGATTGGAATAAGAAATATTGTTGAAATGCCTATAGTACCCAAAGCAGTCTGCACATGTAGTGCCATCTCTATCAAAATACCAACAGCATTTTTCACGTAGCTAGAACAAGCTATCCTGAAATTTGAGGATCAAGTCATTTGCAAATAGTGATAGTTTTACCTCCTTACCAATTTGGATGATATTTATTTCTTTTTGTTGTCTTATTGCTAAGGTTAGGAATTCCAGTACTATGTAATACCCAAAGAAACCTTGAAAAAGAAAAGCAAAGCTGGAGACATACCAATTTTACAGTTTAAGTTAAATTTCAATGCTGTAGTACAAACAAAATAATATGGTATGGTGCAAAAATATACACATAGATCAGTGGAACAGGAGAGAAATTCCAGAAATGAACCCGCAACTGTATGATCAATTAATATACAAATCAGAAAAGAATATCCAAGGGGGGAAAGACAGTCTCTTCAACAAATGGTATTGGGAAAACTTGTTAGCTACATTCCAAACAATGAAACTGCACCAGTTTTTTTACACCATATACAAAAGTAAATTACAAATGGATTAAAGAACTAAATGTGAGATCTGAAACCATAAAATTCTAAAGGAGGAAAGAGACAGTAAGTAACCTCTTTGACATCAGCTGTAGTAACTTCTTTCTATTTATGTCTCTTAAGGCAAGGGAAACTAAAGCAACATTAAAGTATTGGGACGTCATCATGATAAAGAAAAAAACTTCAGTGAAGTAAACAATCAAAACTAAAAGGCAACCTGCAAAATGGGAGAAGATATTTGCAAATTACATATCTGATAAGGGGTTAACCAAAATATATAAAAAACTTAAAATTCAACACCCCCAAATCAAATAATCTAATTGTAAAAATGGGCAGAAGACATGAGTATACATTTTTCCTAAGAAGATAAAAAGATGGCCAAAAGACACATGAGATGTTAAACATCACTGATCATCAGGAAAATGCAAATCAAAACCACAAGCTATCAATTCACATCTGTTAGTGGCTAAAATCAACAATACAGGAAACAAGTGTTGGTGAGGATGTAGAGAAAGGGGAACACTCTTGTACCTTTGGTGGGAATTCAAACTGGCATAGCCACTGTGGAAAACAGTATGAAGGTTCCTCAAAAAGTTAAAAATTGAGTTACATCACAATTCAGCAATTGAAATACTAGGTAATTACCCAAAGAATTCAAAAATACTAATTCAGAGTTACACATGCATCCCGATGTTTATAGCAGCATTATCTGCAATAGCCAAATTATGGAAACAGCTCAAATGTTCATGGACTGATGAATGGAAAAAGATGAGGTGATTATATATATATATATATATATATATATATATATATATATATATATGCAATGGAATATTACTCAGCCATTATATAGAATGAAATCTTGCCTTTTATAATGACATGTATTGAGATAGAGAGTATTATGCTAAATGAAATGTCAGGCAGAGTAAGAAAAATACCATATGATTTCACTCATATGTGGAATTTAAGAAAGTGAAGCAAAGAGAGAGGCAGGCAAACCAAGAAAGATACTCTTTATTGTAGATTACAAACTGTTACCATAGGGGAAGTGGTTGGGGTGTTGGTTAAAAGTGATGGGAATTAAGGAGTGCCCTTGTGAGGTGCAACAGGTGTTGAATGAAAGTGTTAAAACACTATAAAGTACACCTGAAATTAACATTGCACTGTATGTCAACTAACTGGAATATAAATTAAAACTTAAAAAAAGAATGTCCATAAATCATAGCTGCTTCCTGTGAAAATGACGTTGTATAGATTTCCTAATCATATATAGGCAAATATTACTGGAACTATGATGTCTTATTTTGTTGTAAAATTTAAGGCTACCGGATGAGTAGTTTTCTGATGACTAGGACTTTAAATTTTGTTTTACTATATAGTTATGTGTGTTCAAATACTCTATGCTTGCTTTTACTATTGAATATCACCCAAAATACATAAAACTCTATCTTTCCAACTACTTCTCAAAAATAATTGTGCAAAAATACAAGGTATTTTAAATGTCAATATGATAGTGACAGTTTTTAAGTTTCTATAAATAACGTCCGTGATTATCTAATGGAGTAAATTCTAATGATTCTGTTATTTCATGCTATATTCTTTGATTTTAAATGTGATGGGAGAATGACGTGTATCTGGATTCTATCCTGTTGAGGATTTGTAGGAGGTTGGATTTCTATTTCTAACTTTTAGGATTTCTATTTACTAGAAAATTGACCTTTCGTCATGATGTAATTTCCTTCATTATACCTGATGGTATTCCTCACTCTAAAGTCACATTTTATGTTTATATAGCTATTCTAGCTTTATTTTGCTAGTCTTTCTGTGGTATGCTTATTGATATTTCTTACCTATTGGTATCTGAAAACTTTACAGAAACCTTATAAAAGAGTTTTAGAAAGTAGTATAGTTTAAGTATGATGGATCTGTAGTTTATCATGATTTCAGAAAATGAGAAATACAGAAATCAATTATCTTTGAGATAATTATAGCTATATATCCTTCTTGAAACTAAAATATATATCTTACAGTTAAATAAACTATGTTTTCAAATTATTCTTAGGTTTGCTCTCATGTTAATTATATTCTTAACCAAATGGTTAACTATAATTGGTTAATTTATTATGTATTTCTATGACTGTTTTTCTCATTCATTTTATTTTTATGTCCTCTCTTCATGTTAGTTAGGAACCACATTTCAACTGATTTGTATATAGATCAATGCCCCTGGATTCATTCAAACACAATGAAAAATACCTAAATGTGGGAGACTAGATCAAAGTCTATAGTTCTAATCATAAAAATGAGACCCCATCTACCCCATTTCTGGTTATTTATGTTTCCCTAGGAATTATCTTGGCAAATCAAGTACCAACTGTGAGAATATTGAAAGTCTTTGATGTATTTATATATAATTTACTACCCTATAACAATATGATTTAAGTAGCCAATAAAAATATGCCTTGGAAATATAAATTTTATCATTTATTTTCCATTCCAACAGCTACAGAGATAACTGTTCAACCAACTGTGGAAGAAGCCTCTGACAACTGCACTCAAGAATGTCTCATCTTGGGCCATTCTGATACCTGCTGGATGCCAGCTTCTCTGATCCATTCCAGCCCTTCACAGGCAGAAATCTCTGCTCTATGCCACAGCCCATCCCTGCCAAAGACCTCTGCTTGCTGCTGTAGCCCTCCTGTGGCACAGACCATTGCTCTCTGCCAAAGCCCTTCAGTGACTCAGGTTATTACACTGTTCCACAGCCCTCCACCAGTTCAGGCCTCAGTCCTCCAATACAGCCCTCTCCCAGCACAGGCTGCTGCAATCCACTTCAGCCTTCCTTTGCCACAGGCTGCTGCCTTCCATCACAGCCCTATGAAGCCTCCAATGACTTTGTAGCAAGATTGGGGGCAAGGAGCTGGACCTGATAGACTGCTTTCTATTGATCAGGGAGTACAAGGTAGTGTACAATCTGCTTTACACCATGTCTGAAGGACTTCATACTAGTGATTAGTCAAGTAAACCCATTCCCTTGACAATATTCACATCATGCCAATAGGCCAGACTCTAGGGCTGATTGTCCCATTATGGAAGAACATCCTTTGTAAAGCTAAATGGCTACTTCACATTTTCCAATAGGATGTATATAATCAAAGTTTAAGATCCAATTTCAACGAATATTTCAAATTGTTAGGTTTGTAAATAGCTATGTAAATAGATACCAGAATAAAGTCTAGAGCTAGTCCCTTAGTCAGAAGTTAAAAATAAATTTATAGTTTTCTTAATTTAGAATGTGTATTACAAAAGAAATTGAAAAATTCACACACCCTTGCACAGAAAGGCTTATCATGACAGATATTAACATGTAGTGTATATTATTACTGATGCACTGTAAATTTTATTTTTACCATGTGCAATATTATTGAGTTTTTTCCATTTTTATTTTTGTGGACTAAGTACATAGCAAGTAGAAAAATAGCAAATATCCTATTTTCCAAGAGTACACTTAGTTTATCTAAACTTTTGTTCAGGGGTGCCTGGGTGGCTCAGTTTGAGCATTTGCCTTTGACTTCAACTCAGGTCATGATCCCTGGATCCTGGGATCCAGCCCCACATTGGACTCTCTGCTTAGTGGGGAGTCTGCTTCTTCCTCTCTCTGTGATCCCTCTTGCTCTTGCTCTCTCTCTCAAATAAATAAGTAAAATCTTAAAAAAAACTTTATTCAGATAACATTAGGAAGTATTAGCATGGTAGAATTCTTGTCTTTTTGTTTGATATTTGTTATTTGTCTCCAGTTTTGTTGTTGTTACCAGTGTTTTTACAGAAATTCATAGTAGGGAGTGTAAATATTTCTTAGATATTTTTGTTTCTGTTTTTTATATTTTCTACCTTAAGAAAATATGCACATTTTTAATAAAATGTATATACATTTTCAATAAGGAACATATGAACTATGCAGATTTATGTCTATAACATACTTCTCTACTCTTTAGTAGAGTTCGAGACAATGAAGTGCAATAACTGCGCCTGGAATGGCAACTATTCACTAAAAAGGACCTCTTATTTTAACTTACTTTTCTTTTTATTCTTTTTTTAATTTAAATTCAATTTCCAACATATATTACATCATTAGTTTCAGATGTAGTTTTCAATAATTCACCAGTTGTTCATAACACCCAGTGCTCATCACATCACATGCCCTCCTTAATGCCCATCACCCAGTTTCCCCATCCTCCCCCATCTCTCCCTTAGCAACCCTCAGGTTGTTTACCAGAGTTGAGTCTCTCATGGCTTGTCTTCCTCTCTGATTTTTCCCCATTCAGTTTCCCCTCCTTCCCTATATTTCTTATATCCCATGTATGAGTTTTAATTTGCTTTTGTAGTTTAGGATAAAGTGCATCACAAACCATATTATATCTGCCATTTTAAGCCTAGATTCCATTATTAATTGGATCTTTATCTTCTGGAGTTTGTATATAACAGCCTAGAAAGTCACAGGGACTATAGATGCATTCAATGCATGATTATTTTACAGCTATGATCATAAACTGCTATTCTTAGAGAATATCAGGAAGATTTAAATGTTGACAGAGGAATAGGCTGATACAGAAATATTTTCAGTAAAAAAATAAACAAATAAATAATAACTGTAGATAAAACTATATACTAAGCCTGTAAAACTAGGGGATGTTTTTCATTCTAGTTCAACTTACTGAAGAAAACCACTGATAAGAAGATGGAAGTTAGGAAGGAATTATAAATTCCCTATAAAGTTAGGGAAGTAATTATAAATCTACATCAAATGTTTTACAATATAGAATTTTCAGGAGATGTGTAGAGGAAAAAATGAGATTCATGACTGCTTTTTGGGGTTGATAAGAAATGCCTCAATAACACACTCAAGAAAAGAAAACACAACAAAATCTCATATGTGAAACAAAATATATCCTTCTAAATGAAATATACAGTAGCATTCCTAGAGAATATCAGTTTGCTTCTATTTTCTGTACTCTATTTTCAACTTCTTACTTGGCCATGATGTGCATATTTCATCAATGTACAGAAACAACACCAGTTTAATTTTTTGCCATAGCAAAATCAGGAAAATGTTTCATTTCAGTATTATAGTAAGCCAAGAAACAATTAATGGTTCAGTTGGGGGAGTGAATATTTCTTCTTGGTTAAATTAGATGGTGAGTTTGTAATGTGTAACTTGAAGATATTTAATTTATGCTTAAACTGTGTGTAAATGTTGTAGCATAAACTGTAGTAAATGTGTAATTAAATTCGTGAAGATTTCCAATGAATGTTGTGAATGCTTCTTTTCATGTGCCCAGCATGTTATGTATTTTGGGTATATTGTTCCCATTGTGATGCTCGTAAATAATCCTTGATTTGGTGTGTAGAATAGCTTCTTAACTTTTAACTATTAGAGTTGAATTAGTTAAATTTCATATTGATTAGTATTATAGATTTTTTTGCCCTCTGTGTTTGTTAATGTTCAAAGGAATTTGGAACATAATATATTCCAGATGCATGTGAATCCTGAAGGACTGGTGATTTTTCAAACTGTATTGAAATAAGACTGTGTATTTTTATTGATATTGTTGCTATTGATGATGGCAATTTTAAACATGAGGAAGATAAAGAAATCCAAAATGACAAAATCAATGCTTCCAATAGATTTTTTGTCTAAAAACTTGTAAAAATAATACGAATGAAAGTGTTGTATTCTGTTGTAGTTATTTCCACATTTTTCTCTCCATATTTTTGGGAAGATCTACCTACAGAAAAACAAATAAATAAAAAAGGAGATAAATTGTAGAAACAAAAAATCATTAAATACCATGTCAAGAATATGAATGGTTATCATCTATGTTAATGAAAATCAGAATAAGAACATAAGTTAGATATTTGGTGATATTTTTATATAGTGTGTTTTATTGAGTTATAAAGGGTGGCCCTTAAATTATAATATCTAAAAACTTATGAAGTTATGATACGTTTCTTAGAAATATGGGAATGAACAGATATGCTTTTATTCTTTTTCTAACTCTGATTATAGTTGGACTTAGATTTTTGAAAAAGATTTTATTTATTTATTAATGGCAGACACAGAGAAAGAGAGAGAGAGAGAGAGAGGCAGAGACACAGGCAGAGGGAGAAGCAGGCTCCATACAGGGAGCCTGACGTGGGACTCGATCCCTGGTCCCCAGAATCACACCCCAGGCCGAAAGACAGTGTTAATCCGCTGGGCCACCAGGGCTGCCCCAGACTTAGATTTTGTTTAGAATATTAAATGACTGGTTACCCTTCTCTGGGTTTGTACTAGAGAGGCTTTGAATGGAAGCAGGTTAGAGTAGTCAAAGAGTCAAGGGGTGTGAGCCCAGTTATTTTTTCCTATACATTTTCTTTCTAAGCTTCCAATAGGTCTGCCTTTGGTAACCTGTAACTTGAAGCCTTCAGATCTGATGAGATCTTTTTTATCACATTGCAAATTCTTTCTTTGAATGGAGGGACAGAGCTATAGCTTGACAAAGCTCAAAGAGCATGGCTCTTTTCATGTGCAAAATGTTTAGTCTCAGAACTACAAAAAGTCTTATCATCAGTCAAAAACATTTCCCTTGGAAAGAAAGATGTGATTTAGTTTGAAATTAGGGTTTCAGATTGAATGACAAGTATGATAATAATATGTTCAGCCAGACTGGTTTTTCTATTTTATGGTCATGTTCAAATATATGTGATTATTAATTTAATAGCCATAGAGTTAATATACTACATTTGTAAGTATGTACTTAAACACTATGTATCTTATATGCTAGTGCATACATATTATTTTCTTGAACATTATCAAGTTTCAGCTAATACAGTGCCAGTATTTTAAAAACAAACATATATTATGCAGTGTAATAAATTTAGAGACGACATTTTGTGTAGTCTATTTAGTTTTTTAACTTTTTTTTTGTTAATGTGAATAGGTTAGAAAATGTGGTTGTTAAGTGACTGGTGCTATTGTGTACTGGTGACAGTCATGAAGAGTCTCTGCTTTCCTGCACTAATATTTGTCACACACGCTTTCATGTAAATGGATAAAAAAAAGACTTAAAAAGTATTTAAAAATGTACCATCCTAAAAATGTATCATGTCACTGGCCAAAAAAAATCCTTTTATTCA
This sequence comes from Otocyon megalotis megalotis, assembly GCA_017311455.1. Taxonomy (NCBI): domain Eukaryota; kingdom Metazoa; phylum Chordata; class Mammalia; order Carnivora; family Canidae; genus Otocyon; species Otocyon megalotis. Next base: position 47,473 of record JAEUCK010008040.1, on the reverse strand, counting down.
GAGTGCTTGGGTGGCTTAGTTGGTTGAGCATCCAAGTCTTGGTTCCAGCTCAGGTCCTGAGATTGAGTCTCATTTCTCTCTCTTTCTCTTTCCCTCTCTCTCTTTCTCACAAATAAATAAACAAAATCTTTAAAAGTAAAAATAAGAAACCATTTCATCCAATGGAAAACTAAGTACACTTTATTCACATGTATATTTCTTTTTTAAACAAATATTTCTTTATTCATTCATTCATTCATTCATTCATTCATTCATTCATGAGAGACACACAGAGAGAGGCCAAGAGGCAGGGACACAGGCAGAGGGAGAGGCAGAGGGAGAAGTAGGCTCCCCGTGGGAAGCCTGATATGGGACTCAATTCCAGGACCCTGGGATCACAACCTGAGCTGAAGGCAGACGTTCACTGAGCTACCCAGGTGCCCTCCACATGTATATTTCAACATTATTTTTTTGTTTATATTTAGACTGAATGTTTATATATCTCTTAAAATACATTTATAAACATCTAGTTGGTTATATTCTTCTTTTATACTCTTCTGACTTACATTTTCCAGTATGGTTATCATTTTTTGTCTTTCTTCTTTTATATTTGTTCTAAACCAATTTTATAGTTATATTTGGATAAACTTACATTTAGATCAACTTTTTTTTAAAGCTAATGAGATTTTTTTAAATTTTCATTTATTTTTTATTAGTTTCAAAGGAAGAATTTAGTGACTTATCAGTTACATATAACATCCAATCCACATTACATTACGTGTCCTCAATGCCCATCACCCAATTATCCCTTTTCCCTACCCACTTCCACTCCAGCAACCCTCAGTTCATTCTCTAAGTTAAGAGTGTCTTATGGTTTGCCTCCCTCTCTGTTTTTACCTTATTTTATTTTTCCTTCTCTTCCCCTATGCGCATCTGTTTTGTTTCTTAAAATATACATATACATAAAAATTATATGGTAATTGTCTTTCTCTGACTGACTTATTTCACTTGGCATTATACACTCTAGTTCCATTCACAGCATTTCAAATGGCAAGATTTCATTCATTTTGACGGCTGAGTAATATTCAATTACATGTGTATACCACTTTTTCTTTATCCATTTATCAGTGGATGGACATTTTGATGGCTTAGTATATACATACCACTTCTTTATCTATTCATCTGTTGATGGATATCTGGGCTCTTCCCATATTTTGGCTACTATGTACATTGCTGCTATAAATATTGGGGTGCATGTGCCCCCTAGAATCACTGTTTGTGTCCTTTGGATAAATACTTGGTAGTGGGCAGCCCGTGTGGCTCAGCGGTTTAGCGCCTGCCTTCAGCCCGGGGCGTGATCCTGGAGACCCACCATCCAGTCCCACGTCAGGCTCTCTCCATGGAGCCTGCTTCACCCTCTGCCTGTGTCTCTGCCTTTCTCTCTCTGTCTCTGATAAATAAATTTTAAAAAATTAAAAAAAATACTTGGTAGTGCAATTGCTGTGTCATAGGGTAACTCTATTTTTCTTTTGAGGAATTTCCATACTGTGTTCCAGAGTGGTCACACAAGTTTACATTCCTACCAACAGTTTAAGACTGTTTCCCTTTCTCCACATCTCAGATAAATTTTTATCACAAACATTAGACATTGTTTTGGCTATTTACAACTTGCACAATTGCCATGGAAAATATGAGAGCTAGAGAAATTGAAATATATTTGGATGGGAACCTTTTTTATATTATATACCAATTACCACATCAGAGCATTTTTATGCAGAAACCTTAAAATATTTATCCATAGTAGCTTTCTTATGCTAACAATTCATGTGCTTTCTATAAATGTGATTTTTAAAATCATGGTAAATTGATAATTGCAAAATTAGTGATGAAAGACCTACTCAGAAAAATGTGAGTGCAAAAATAAAAAAATGAAGTCAATTGTTTAGCAATTGTATGTGATACTTATAGAATAAAATGTGTGAAATTTATGCTACCCTTGCTTAAAATACTTAGAATTTTATGAAATATATTTTTTATCTTTATATTTTGGGAAGATTTCTCCTATGTGACATCATACATGGTCTGAACGTGAATAGTATCCCAAAAGAGCACTAGCCCTGCTTTGGAAGTGAAAAGATTGAATATCGTGTGGCCCAGGGTGGTACTATGTAGTCCAGCAGCAAATGTATATTAATTGTTCTATTTCAGGTTCTGTATTGCATGTTTCCTTATTCATTGATATAGGTATTAATAAAATTATGAGAAATAGAGGTGAAATTTTATTGTGTGTGTTCATTCAAAATTCATGTTTTAATTTCATTTATTCTTTTTATTCACATAAAGTAAAATATACTTTTTGTTGGAATATTTATGTGAATTAGCTTACATTTTGTTGATTCTAATACTCCAATACACTTCTATGAATTAAATATCATTTTATTCACCTTTTAGAGTTGGTGATTTATATTGTAATATTTTAGAACATTTATTTTGTATCTTACAAGATAAACAAGAGATATTTATTTACTCCTGGATAGGCTTATTGTTTCATTTAATGGAAAAAACTACCTAAGAATGTCTTTGTACAAGCCTTGAGCATTCAAATGAAATACATTTCTGGAGAAAGACAATAATTTTTGTGTAATTAAATAACTTCACTTCTGGGACCTCTGGTTGGCTCAGTCAGTTAAGTGTCCATCTTCAGCTCAGGTCATGATCCTACAGTCGTGGGATCAGGCCCTATATTAGGCTCCCTGATCAGTACGGAACTTGCTTCTCATTCTCCTTCTTCTCCTCCTCCTTGCTCACTGTTCCCCTTCTCTCTAATAAATAAATACAATATTTAAAAACATAACTTCACTCTTGGCTTCACTTTTACCTTAGCTAAATGGAGAAAATCCTAGCACACTAAAATCTGTCAAGCTGCATAGGATCAGTAAATAATTGCATTCGGCATTTTTATTAGTCCTAAAGTTTGATTAAGAATTATAGAGCACATAATCTGGTGATTTTTGTCGTTTTTTCTCACTTACCTTTCTATTATTGTAAAATTAATTTACTCATTCTTTTGTTTTCTTTTTTTTAATAAATTAATTTATTATTGGTGTTCAATTTACCAACATACAGAATAACACCCAGTGCTCATCCCGTCAAGTGCCCCCCTCAGTGCCCATCACCCATTCACCCCACCCCCCGCCATTCTCCCCTTACACCACCCCTAGTTCGTTTCCCAGAGTTAGGAGTCTTTATGTTCTGTCTCCCTTTCTGATATTTCCCACACATTTCTTCTCCCTTCCCTCATATTCCCTTTCACTATTATTTATATTCCCCAAATGAATGAGAACATACGCTGTTTGACCTTCTCCGATTGACTTACTTCACTCAGCATAATACCCTTCAGTTCCATCCACGTTGAAGCAAATGGTGAGTATTTGTCGTTTCTAATGGCTGAGTAATATTCCATTGTATACATAAACCACATCTTCTTTATCCATTCATCTTTCCATGGACACCGAGGTTCCTTCCACAATTTGGCTATTGTGGACATTGCTGCTATAAACATTGGGGTGCAGGTGTCCCTGCATTTCATTGCATCTGAATCTTTGCGGTAAATCCCCAACAGTGCAATTGCTGGGTCGTACGGCAGGTCTATTTTTAACTCTTTGAGTAACCTCCACACAGTTTTCCAGAGTGGCTGCACCAGTTCACATTCCCACCAACAGTGTAAGAGGGCTCCCTTTTCTCCGCATCCTCTCCAACATTGGTTGTTTCCTGCCTTGTTAATTTTCCCCATTCTCACTGGTGTGAGGTGGTATCTCATTGTGGTTTTGATTTGTATTTCCCTGATGGCAAGTGATGCAGAGCATTTTCTCACGTGCATGTTGGCCATGTCTATGTCTTCCTCTTGTGAGATTTCGCTTCATGTTTTTGCCCATTTCATGATTGGATTGTTTGTTTCTTTGGAGTTGAGTGTAAGAAGTTCTTTATAGATCTTGGAAACTAGCCCTTTATCTGATACGTCATTTGCAAATATCTTCTCGCATTCTGTAGGTTGTCTTTGAGTTTTGTTGACTGTATCCTTTGCTGTGCAAAAGCTTCTTATCTTGATGAAGTCCCAATAGTTCATTTTTGCTTTTGTTTCTTTTGCCTTCGTGGATGTACCTTGCAAGAAGTTACTGTGGCCAAGTTCAAAAAGAGTGTTGCCTGTGTTCTTCTCTAGGATTTTGATGGAATCTTGTCTCACATTTAGATCTTTCATCCATTTTGAGATTATCTTTGTGTATGGTGCAAGAGAGTGGTCTAGTTTCATTCTTCGGCAGGTGGAGGTCCAATTTTCCCAGCACCATTTATTGAAGAGACTGTCTTTTTTCCAATGGATAGTCTTTCCTCCTTTGTAGAATATTAGTTGACCATGAAGTTCAGGGTCCACTTCTGGATTCTCTATTCTGTTCCATTGATCTATGTGTCTGTTTTTGTGCCAGTACCACACTGTCTTGATGACCACAGCTTTGTAGTACAACCTGAAATCTGGCATTGTGATGCCCCCAGATATAGTTTTCTTTTTTAAAATTCCCCTGGCTATTCGGGGTCTTTTCTGATTCCACACAAATCTTAAAATAATTTGTTCTAACTCTCTGAAGAAAGTCCATGGTATTTTGATAGGGATTGCATTAAACGTGTAAATTGCCCTGGGTAACACTGACATTTTCACAATATTAATTCTGCCAATCCATGAGCATGGAATATTTTTCCATCTCTTTGTGTTTTCCTCAATTTCTTTCAGAAGTGTTCTATAGTTTTTAGGGTATAGATCCTTTACCTCTTTGGTTAGTTTTATTCCTAGGTATCTTATGCTTTTGCGTGCAATTGTAAATGGGATTGACTCCTTCATTTCTCTTTCTTCAGTCTCATTGTTAGTGTATAGAAATGCCACTGATTTCTGGGCATTGATTTTGTATACTGCCACAAGTCCAAATTGCTGTATGAGTTCTAGCAATCTTGTGGTGGAGGCTTTTGGGTTTTCTATGTAGAGTATCATGTCATCGGCAAAGAAGGAGAGTTGGATTTCTTCTTTGCCAATTTGAATGCCTTTAATGTCTTTTTGTTGTCTGATTGCTGAGGCTAGGACTTCCAGTACTATGTTGAATAGCAGTGGGGAGAGTGGACATCCCTGTCTTGTTCCTGATCTTAGGGGAAAGGCTCCCAGTGCTTCCTCATTGAGAACGATATTTGCTGTGGGCTTTTTGTAGATGGCTTTAAGATGTCGAGGAATGTTCCCTCTATCCCTATACTCTGAAGAGTTTTGATCAGGAATGGATGCTGTATTTTGTCAAATGCTTTCTCTGCATCTAATGAGAGGATCCTATGGTTCTTGGTTTTTCTCTTGCTGATATGATGAATCACATTGATTGTTTTATGAGTGTTGAACCAGCCTTGCATCCCGGGGATAAATCCTACTTGGTCATGGTGAATAATTTTCTTAATGTACTGTTGGATCCTATTGGCTAGTATCTTGTTGAGAATTTTTGCATCCATGTTCATCAGGGATATTGGTCTCTAATTCTCCTTTTTGGTGGGGTCTTTGTCTGGTTTTGGAATTAAGGTGATGCTGGCCTCATAGAACGAATTTGGAAGTACTCCATCTCTTTCTATCTTTCCAAACAGCTTTAGTAGAATAGGTATGATTTCTTCTTTAAACATTTGATAGAATTCCCCTTGGGAAGCCATCTGGCCCTGGGCTCTTGTGTCTTGGGAGGTTTTTGATGACTGCTTCAATTTCCTCCCTGGTTATTGGCCTGTTCAGGTTTTCTATTTCTTCCTGTTCCAGTTTTGGTAGTTTGTGGCTTTCCAGGAATGCGTCCATTTCTTCTAGATTGCCTAATTTATTGGCGTACAGCTGTTCATAATATGTTTTTAAAATCGTTTGGATTTCCTTGGTGTTGGTAGTGATATCTCCTTTCTCATTCATGATTTTATTAATTTGAGTCTTCTCTCTCTTCTTTTTAATAAGGTTGGCTAATGGTTTATCTATCTTATTAATTCTTTCAAAGAACCAACTCCTGGTTCTGTTGATCTGTTCCACAGTTCTTCTGGTCTCAATTTCGTTGAGTTCTCTTCGAATTTTAATTAACTCCTTTCTTCTCCTGGGCGTAGGATCTCTCTGCTGTTTTTTCTCTAGCTCCTTTATGTGTAAGGTTAGCTTTTGTATTTGAGTTCTTTCCAGTTTTTGAATGGATGCTTGTATTGCGATGTATTTCCCCCTTAGGACTGCTTTTTCTGCATCCCAAAGATTTTGAAGGGTTTTATCTTCATTCTCATTAGTTTCCATGAATCTTTTTAATTCTTCCTTAATTTCCTGGTTGACCCTTTCATCTTTTAGCAGGATGGTCCTTAACCTCCGCGTGTTTGAGGTCCTTCCAAAAATCTTGTTGTGATTTAGTTCTAATTTCAAGGCATTATGGTCTGAGAATACACAGGGGACGATCCCAATCTTTTGGTATCTGTTCAGACCCAATTTGTGACCCAGTATGTGGACTATTCTGGATAAAGTTCCAAGTGCACTTCCGAAGAATGTGTATTCAGTTGAGTTTGGATGTAAATTTCTGTAGATATCTGTGAAATCCATCTGGTCCAGTGTATGATTTAAAGCTCTCGTTTCTTTGGAGATGTTCTGTTTAGACCTATCGAGTGTAGAAAGCGCTAGATTGAAGTCACCAAGTATAAGTGTATTATTATCTAAGTATGTCTTAACTTTGGTTATTAATTGATTGATATATATGGCAGCTCCCACATTCGGGGGGTAAAGATTCTCTTCCGCCATTTTGCCCCGCCCTCTCATTTACTCATTCTCATGAAGGATTAGCTGATGAAGGAGAGAAATAAACAAAATTTAAATTAAAAAAAAAACATTTAACTTCTGGCAAAAAGATCAGAATTTTCAAAGAAGTATAATATACGTGTAGTTTAATTTGTATTATTTCTCAGCCTGACTCCAAAACTTTAGTAAATAATACATAGATTAGGAATCACCAGGTTGCATATAAACAACACCATAATAAACTTGGCAAGAACTCTAAAAACTTGAAAAAGTGAATATGATGAATATATATATACCTTGTGAATGAAGAAAAGGTGCCCAAGTGGAAAAAAATGTTAAAAATTTGTAGTATTTCAAGTGGAAGAATTAGTAAGCTAATATTTAGTTTCCTCAAAAACATTACCGAATATGCTACTTTATTGTCAGAACTGGTCACACTGATTTATACATTACAATTTTTATCATGTAAGGAAAGGGCTTTGACGAAATCAAAGCAAAAACAACAACAAAAGTGAAGTAGGCAAGTTGGTTCATAGTATAATGTCTGTAATTTGGATTACAAATTCCATTGCCATTTCAAGTATTTGAGGATCTACAGCTGCATAAGAACAAATAAAGTTTAATTTGTGCACAGGTTTAATTTCTTGCCTATCAAATATTCTAAAGGTAATTGAGGGAAAAGAGAAGCAAAAGAGAACAAAAACCCATAGTGGAAGTTTAAAATTGTCAGCAACATAATTCAGAGATCTGCTTATAATATATTTTCTTCATAAACATTTTTGAAAAGTTCTGGATTTATGGAAAAATTGCAGGGATGCCTGGGTGGCTCAGTGGTTGAGCATCTGCCTTCAGCTCAGGGCACGATACGAAGGCCTGGGGTGAGTTCCACATGAGGCTCCCTTTGGGGAGCCTGTTTCTCCCTCTGCCTATGTCGCTGCTTCTCTCTCTGTGTCTCTAATGAATAAGTAAATCAAGTCTTTAAAAAAGAAAAATTGAAAATATAAATACAGTTTGTAAATACCGCATTCTAAGTTTCGGTATTGTTAACATGGAATATTTGTTATAATTAATGAAACCATACCACTACATTGTTATCAATAAAAATTCATAGTTTATTCAGGTTTCTTTTTTTCCTTCTATTTTTTTATTTATTTTTTACATATATTTTTTTTAATTGGAGTTCAATTTGCCAACATATAGCATAATACCCAGTGGTCATCACATCAAGTGCCTGCCTCAGTGCCCATCACCCAGTTACCGCCACTCCCTGCCCACCTCCCCTTCCACCACCCATTGTTCGTTACCCAGAGTTAGGAGTCTCTCAAGTTCTGTCTCCATTTCTGATATTTCCCACTCATTTTCTCTTCTTTCACCCCCATTCCCTCTCACTATTTTTATATTCCCCAAATGAACGAGAGCATACAATGTTTTTCCTTCTCTGATTGACTCATTTCACTCAGCATAATATGCTCCAGTTCCATCCACGTTGAAGCAAATTGTGGGTATTTGTCGTTTCTAATGGCTGAGTAATATTCCATTGATACATAGACCACATCTTCTTTATCCATTCATCATTCGATGGACACTGAGGCCTCCTTCCACAGTTTGGCTATTGTAGACATTGCTGCTATAAACATTGGGGAGCAGGTATCCCGCCGTTTTACTGCATCTGTATCTTTGGGGTAAATCCCCAGTGGTGCAATTGCTAGGTCGAAGGGCAGATCTATTTTTAACTGATGGCAAGTGATGCGGAGTATTTCTCATGTGTTGCTGGCCATGTCTATAGGTTCCTCTGTGAAATTTCTGTTCATGTCTTTTTCCCATTTTATGATTGGATTGTTTGTTTCTTTGCTGTTGAGTTTAAGAAGTTCTTTATAGATCTTGGAAACTAGCCCTTTATCTGATACATCATTTGCAAATATCTTCTCCCATTCTGTAGGTTGTCTTTTAGTTTTGTTGACTGGTTCTTTTGCTGTGCAAAAGCTTCTTATTTTGATGAAGTCCCAATAGTTATTTTTGCTTTTGTTTCTCTTGCTTTCATGAATGTATCTTGCAAGAAGATGCTGTGGCCAAGTTCAAAAAGGGTGTCGCCTGTGTTCTCCTCTAGAATTTTGATGGAATCTTGTCTCACATTTAGGTCTTTCATCCATTTTGAGTTTATCTTTGGTATGGTGTAAGAGAATGGTCCAATTTCATTCTTCTCCATGTGGAGGTCCAATTTTCCCAGCACCATATATTAAAGAGACTGTCTTTTTTCCAGGGGATAGTCTTTCCTCCTTTATCGAATATAAAATATTGACCATAAAATTGAGGGTCCACTTCTGGATTCTCTGTTCAGTTCCATTGATCTACATGTCTGTTTTTTGCCAGTACGACAAGTCTTGATGACCACAGCTTTGTAATACAACCTGAAATCTGGCATTGTGTTGCCCCCAGGTATGGTTTTCTATTTTAATATTCCCCTGCCTAATCAGGGAAATGCAAATCAAAACCACAATGAGATACCACCCCACACCAGTGAGAATGGGGAAAATTAACAAGGCAGGAAACCACAAATGTTGGAGAGGATGTGGAGAAAGGGGAACCCTCTTGCGCTTCGGTGGGAAGTTGAATTGGTTCAGTCACTCTGGAAAACTGTGTGGAGGTTCTTCAAAGAGTTAAAAATAGATCTGCCCTACTACCCAGCAATTGCACTGCTGGGGATATTTACCCCAAAGAAACAGATGCAGTGAAACGCCGGGACACCTGTACCCCGATGTTTCTAGCAGCAATGTCCACAATAGCCAAACTGTGGAAGGAGTTTCGGTGTCCATCAAAAGATGAATGGATAAAGAAGATGTGGTTTATGTATACAATGGAATATTACTCAGCCATTAGAAACGAAAAATACCCACCATTTGCTTCGACGTGGATGGAACTGGATGGTATTATGCTGAGGGAAATAAGTCAATCGGAGAAGGAAAAACACATGGTCTCATTAATTTGCGGAATATAAAAAATAGTGAAAGGGAATAAAGAAAAGAGAGAAAATGAGTGGGAAATATCAGAAAGGGAGACAAAACATGAGAGACTCCTAACACTGGGAAACAAACAAGGGTGGTAGAAAAAGAGGTTGGTGGGGTGGGGGGTGATTGGGTTAAGGGCACTGAGGAGGGCACTTGATGGAAGGAGCACTGGGTGTTACATGTTGGCAAATTGAACACCAATAAAAAATGAATAAAATAAATAAAATAAAAATAAGAGTAAAAAAAAGAAAAAATATTCCTCTGCATATTCGGGGTCTTTTCTGATTCCACACAAATCTTAATATAATTTGTTCCAACTCTCTGAAGAAAGTCCATGGTATTTTGATAGGGATTGCATTAAACGTGTAAATTGCCCTGGGTAACACTGACATTTTCACAATATTAATTCTGCCAATCCATGAGCTTGGAATATTTTTCCATCTCTTTGTGTCTTCCTCAATTTCTTTCAGAAGTGTTCTATAGTTTTTAGGGTATAGATCCTTTACCTCTTTGGTTAGGTTTATTCCTAGGTAACTTATGCTTTTGGGTGCAATTGTAAATGGGATTGACTCCTTAATTTCTCTTTCTTCAGTCTCATTCTTAGTGTATAGAAATGCCACTGATTTCTGGGCATTTATTTTGTATCCTGCCACAAGTCCAAATTGCTGTATGAGTTCTAGCCATCTTGGCGTAGAATCTTTTGTTTTCCATATACAGTATCATGTCATCGGCGAAGAGGGAGAGTTTGACTTCTTCTTTGCCTATTTGAATGCCTTTTATTTCTTTTTGTTGCCTGATTTCTGAGGCTAGGATTTCTAGTACTATGTGGAATAGCAGTGGTGAGAGTGGACATCCCTGTCTTGTTCCTGATCTTAGGGGAAAGGTCTCACTGTTTCCCCATTGAGAATGATATTTCCTGTGGGCTTTTCGTAGATGGCTTTTAAGATGCTGAGGAAAGTTCCCTCTATTCCTACACTTCGAAGCGTTTTGATCAAAAATGGATGCTGTATTTTGTCAAATGCTTTCTCTGCATCTATTGAGAGGATCATTTGGTTCTTGTTTTCTCTCTTGCTGATATATTCAATAACATTGATTGTTTAACGAATGTTGAAACCAGCCTTGCATCCCTGGGATAAATCCTACTTGGCCATGGTAAATAATCATCTAAATGTATTGTTGGATCCTATTGGCTAGTATCTTGTTGAGAATTTTTGCATCCATGTTCATCATGGATATTGGTCTATAATTCTCCTTTTTGAGGATCCCTGGGTGGCTCAGCAGTTTGGTGCCTGCCTTTGGCCTAGGGCGAGATCCTGGAGTCCTGGGATCAAGTCCCGGCTCAGACTCCTGGCATGGATCCTGCTCCTGTGTCTCTGCCTCTCTCTCTCTCTCTCTCTCTCTCTCTCTCTCTCTCTCTCTCTCTACTCTATCATAAATAAATAAATAAATCTTTAAAATAAAAGAATTATAATTCTCCTTTTTGGTGCAGTCTTTGTCTGGTTTTGGAATTAAGGTGATGTTGGCCTCATAGAACGAGTTTCGAAGTACTCCATCTCTTTCTATATTTCCGAACACCTTTAGTAGAATAGGTATGGTTTCTTCTTTAAACGTTTGATAAAATTCCCCAGGGAAGCCATCTGGCCCTGAATTTTGTGTCTTGGGAGGTTTTGGATGACTGCTTCAATTTCCTCCCTGGTTATTGGACTGTTCAGGTTTTCTATTTCTTCCTGTTCCAGTTTTGGTAGTATGTGGCTTTCCAGAAATACGTCCATTTCTTCTAGATTGCCTAGTTTATTGGCGCATAGCTGTTCATAATATGTTTAAAATCGTTTCTATTTCCTTGTTGTTGGTAGTGATTTCTCCTTTCTCATTCATGATTTTATTAAGTTGAGTCTTCTCTCTCTTCTTTTTAATAAGGATGGCTAATGGTTTAACTATATTATTAATTGTTTCAAAGAACCAATTCCTGGTTTTGTTGATCTGTTCCACAGTTCTTCTGGTCTCTATTTCATTGAGTTCTGCTCGAATTTTTATTAACTCCCTTCTTCTGGTTGATGTAGGATCTATTTGCTGTTTTTTCTCAGTTCCTTTAGGTGCAAGGTTAGCTTTTGTATTTGAGTTCTTTCCAGTTTTTGGATGGCTACTTGTATTGCGATGTATTTCCCCCTCAGGACTGCTTTTCCTGTATTCCAAAGATTTTGAACAGGTGTATATTCATTCTCATTAGTTTCTATGAATCTTTTTAATTCTTCCTTAATTTCCAGTTATCCCTTTCATATTTCAGGAGGGTGGTCCTTAACCTCCATGTGTTTGAAATCCTTCCAAACTTCCTCTTGTCATTTAGTTCTAATTTCAAGGCATTATTATCTGAAAAATATGAAGGGGACGATCCCAATCTTTTGGTATCATTTAAGACCTGATTTGTGACCCTGTATGTGGTCTATTCTGGAGAAAGTTCCAGATGCACTTGAGAAGAATGTGTATTCAGTTGAGTTTGGATGTAAAGTTCTGTAGATATCTGTGAAACTCATATGGTCCAGTGTCTCATTTAAAGCTCTTGTTTTTTTTTGGAGATGTTGTACTTATAAGGCCTATCGAATGTAGAAAGCTCTACATTGAAGTCACCAAGTATAAGTGTATTATTTTCTAAGTATGTCTTAACTCTGGTTATTAACTGACATATTTGGCAGCTCCCACATTCGGGGCATAAATATTGATGATTCTTAAGTCCTCTTGTTGGATAGATCCTTTAAGTATGATATAGTGTCCCTCTTCATCTCTCACTACAGTATTCAGGATAAACTATATATCTGATATAAGGATATATATATATATATATATATATATATATATATATATCTGATACAGGATAAACTCTATATATCTGATATAAACTGTACTTATCTCATATAAGGATGGCTACCCCTGCTTTCTTTTGAGGACCATTTGAATGGTACATGTTTCTGCATCCTTTTATTTTCAGGCTGTAGGTGTCCTTATGTCTAAAATGAGTCTCTTGTAGACAGCAAAAAGATGGGTTCTGCTTTTTTATGCAATCTGAAACTCTGCGCTTTTTGATGGGGTCATCAAACCCATTCATGTTCAGGGTTACTATTGAAAGATATGAATTTAGTGTCATCATGATACCTATTCAGTCCCTGTTTTTGTGGATTTTTCCCTTGGACTTCCTCTTTCTTTTACAGAGTCCCCCTTAATATTTCTTGGAGAACTGGCTTCGTGGTCACATATTCTTTCAGTTTCTGCCTTTCTTGGAAGCTCTTTATCTCTCCTTCTATTTTGAATGAGAGCCTTGCTGGATAAAGTATTCTTCGCTCCTTGTTCTTCTCATTTAGGACCCTGAATATATCCTGCCAGCCCTTTCTGGCCTGCCATGTCTCTTTGGAGAGGTCTGCTGTCAATCTGATCTTTCTCCCCATATAAGTTAGGGATATCTTGTCTCTTGCTTGTCTAAGGATCTTCTCTTTATCTTTGGAATTTGCAAGCTTCGCTGTTAAATGTCAAGGTGTTGAGCGGTTTTTATTGATTTTTAGCGTGGGATCTGGATCTGAATGCCTGTTTCCCTTCCCACATTAGGAAAGTTTTCGGCTATGAATTTTTCAAATACATATTCTGGAACTCTGTCCCTTTTGGCGCCCTTAGGAACCCCAATTAAACTGGATGTTATACTATATGTTGGCAAGTCGAACTCCAATAAAAATATACAAAAAATAAAATAAGTAAATAAAACAGGTCAGGAAAAAATGTTGGCAAGGATGCAGAGAAAGGGGAACTCTTACACTGTTGGTGGGAATGCAAACTGGTACAAATACTCTGGAAAACAATATGGAGGTTTCTCAAGAAGATAAAAATAGAGCTACCTTATAACCCAGTAGACCTAGAAATTGCACTACTAGGCATTTACCACAAAGATACAAATGTTGTAAACTGAAGGATGAAGGGACACCTACACCCCAATATTTGTAGCAGCAATGTCCACAAGAGCCAAAATGTGGAAAGACCTGAGAGACCCAATGACAGATGAATGAATAAAGAACATGCAATATATAATATATCACACACACACACACACACACACACACACACACCATGGAATATTACTCAGACATCAAAAAGATGAATAAGGGAAACAAGTCAATCAGAGCAAGATAATTATCATATGATTTCACTAAAATATGGAATATAAAATATAAGAATCACCACAGAGGATCATAGGGGAAGGGAGGGAAAACTGAATTTGAATTCACCAGAGAGGGAGAACAACCATGAGAGGTTCTTTTTTTTAAGATTTTGTTTATTTATTAATGAGAGACACACACAGAGAGAGGCAGAGACATAGGCAGAGGGAGAAGCAGGATCCCTGTGGGGAGCCTGATATGGGACTCGATCCCGACCTGAGCCAAAGGCAGATGTCCAACCACTGATTCACCCAAGCATCCCTACCACAAGAGACTCTTAACTATAGGTCATAAACTGAGGGTTCTTGGAAGGAGATAGGTGAAGGGATGGAATAATTGAATGATGGGCATTAATGAGGGCATGTGATGTGATGAGCACTGGGGTTTACACCCAACTGAATAATTATTAAACTTTATATCATAAACTAATGAGTTATTATATGTTGGCTAATTGAATTTAAATAAAAAGAAAAGCAAAAAAAAGAAAAGTATTCCTCAAGATAATATCCTACAGGATAATGCCTATATTTTTTCTACATATATTTTTGGTTGTTTTTACTTTGGAGGCTTTAATCCAATTTGAATTTACTTTTTGCCTTTTTAAAATTTTTACTTCATTGCATAGATATCTGAAATTTTCTTTCTACTTCTAGTAAAATGAAGTTAGTCTGTAATTTACAATCTTTGTTTTTATTTATAAGTAGCTATAGCCAGAATATAATAATTTTAAAAAGAAATAGAATTAAATAAAATGATATATACACTAATTTAAAATTTCACCTTAAAATTAAGAAAATATTTTCTTTGAGTATAGTTGATAAGCAACGTTACATTGGTTTTAGATGTGCAAGAATGATTCAACATCTTTATACATTATTCTGTGCTCACCACCAATGTAGCTAACATCTCTCAGCATACAAGGCTATTGCAATAAAAGTGACTAATTTCCAATGCTGTGTCTTTTGTTCTCATGACTTATTCTATAAATGGAAGGCTGCATTTTCCACTCCTTTTTACCTTTTTTTCTTTACCTTTTATATGAGAGAGAGAGAGAGAGAGGGAGAGAGTGCAAGTTGGGGGAGGAATGGAGAGAGAGGGAGAAGCAGAGGAGCAGACTCCCCAATGAGTGTGGAGCCCAACATCGGGCTTGATCCCATGATGCTGAGATCATGACCTGAGCTGAAACCAAGAGTCAGGTGCTTAACCAACTGAGCCACACAGGAGCTCCGTTACCTTTACTCTTTGCCCAACCTCCACTCCTCTCCATAAGTTTGTTCTTTGTAAATTTATTATTGCATTTTGTGTAAAAAAAAAAAAGTCCAGTTTCAGTCTTTGCATGTAGCTATCCAGATTTCCCAGCACTGTTTACTGCATAGTCTTTCCCATTGTGCAATTTTGCCTCCTTTAATATAGGTTAATTGGTCACATACATGTGAGTTTGTCTCCTGCTACAAAGTCTATTGTGTCTGATATAAGTATTATAACCCTAGCCTTTTTTTATTTTCATTTTCATGGAATGTTTTTTCCCATTTCTTCACTTTCAGTGTATATATGTCTTTAGGTCTGAAGTGGCTCTCTTGTAGGCAACATATAGATGGGTCTTGTTTTTCATCCATTCTGTCACTCTGTATCTTTTGATTGGATCATTTAGACCATTTACATTTAAAGAGAATATCAATAGGTATATACTTATTGTCATTTTGTTCATTATTTTCTTGTTCTTTTTTATTTCTACTCTGTTACTTTCTGTCTTATTCTCTGTTGTGATTGATGGCTTTCTTCTAGTTTCTGTTTTGTTTCATTGTGTTTTTTCTTTGTGTATTTATTATACATGCATTTAGCATGTAGTCCATATATAACATACTAAGTATACAGAAGTCTTTATTTAATTGATGGTGACTTAAGTTGAGATATATTCTCAAAGCTCTACATTTTTACTTGCCCCCCTCCATATTTCATGTATATGATGTGATAATTTATATTATTTTGTTTTGAGAATCACATAATTTTTTAGATGTAATTGATTTTACTACTTTTATCTTTAACCATTATACTAGCCTTTACGCATGCATATTTTTTCCTTTTTTAATTTTCTTACCTCTATTTATAGCCTTTTCTTTTACACTTAAGAAAGTCCCTTTAACATGTCTTATTAGGCTGGTTTAATAGTGATGAAATCCTTTAACTTTTGTTTGGGAAACTATGTTTCCTTCAATTGTAAATTGCTGAGTAGAAGTATTCAAACTTATGTGCTCAATTTTGATTAAGAAATTTTTACAGAATACATTTAAACGTTTAAAAATGGGTGACATGTTTACAAAAATCTAAAGCGTCAAAATAAACACTAAATAGATTAATAGTAGTTTTAAGGCAACGATTACTAGAGTATAATATTACCTCATTAGGTCTACAGTATCATTTATTTCTCTATTTACTTTTCTGTACGCTTCATTTCAATCATTAAAGTTCTTACTTACTTGACATTTCTTTCTTATATACTCACGAGGCAAATTTCACTAGTGTTTCATTGAATAAAAAATTATTTCACCTCAGTGTCTATGGCAAGATGAATGGATAAAGAAAGGGAATATAAGGGAAGGGAGAAGAAATGTGTGGGAAATATCAGAAAGGGAGACAAAACATAGACTCCTAACTCTGGGAAACGAACTAGGGGTGGTGAAAGGGGAGGAGGGCGGGGGGCGGGGATGAATGGGTGACAGGCACTGAGGGGGGCACTTGATGGGATGAGCCCTGGGTGTTATTCTGTATGTTGGCAAATTGAACACCAATAAAAAATAAATTTATTATTTAAAAAAAAGATGTGGTTTATTATACAATGGAATATTACTCAGCCATTAGAAATGACAAATACCCACCATTTGCTTCAACGTGGATGGAACTGGAGGGTATTACGCTGAGAGAAATAAGTCAATAGGAGAAGGACAAACATTATATGGTCTCATTCATTTGGGGAATATAAATAATAGTGAAAGGGAATAGAAGAGAAGGGAGAAGAAATGGGTAGGAAATATCAGAAAGGGAGACAGAACATGAAGACTCCTAACTCTGGGAAAGGAACTAGGGGTGGTGGAAGGGGAGGAGGGCGGGGGTGGGGGGTGAATGGGTGACGGGCACTGAAGGGGGCACTTGATGGGATGAGCCCTGGGTGTTATTCTGTATGTTGGCAAATTGAACACCAATAAAAAATAAATTTATTATTAAAAAAATTATTTCACCAAATTTATTTGATGTTCTGCTATAGCACTTTCCTTTCATGTTACATCTCACAACTGTCAGCTCAGTATATCTTGTCACAGAGTTTACCATGAAGCATATATTGTTAATTATAACAAAAATGAAAGCTCCTCATTGATGAATATTTAGCAACACATTAGGAAGGGTTTATGTTACACATGACTGGTTGAGAGTCATATCCTCATGGTGGAATTCAACATAATGTGTTTATTGTAGATGTCCTGTGGTTGTTTAATAAGGTGCCTAACAATACAAAATTGACTGTTTATTTTTAATTTAGTGTACCTGGTGAGTCATAAAATGAAAACTGTGTTAAATTATTAGAAAATCATAGTAACATTGAATTGAATCTGAGAGTACTATAAGGGTAAAGCATAATCTAGAAAATAATTATACCCAAATACAGTTACCTAGATAACCCCAGAGGAAAAAATATAAATTCATAGGAAAAGTGATTGTCAGAACATTAAATTCTCTTATTAAATACATACAGATTGATTTTCATACCATGCTGAGGCTACCTGGAATTTGTTCATCTATAATTTTGAGAATTACTTTCTCTGAATGTTTCCTATTGCTTTCCCAAAAGAAAAACTGGTGAGTGAAGTAATAAATTATTCATGGCACATATCATAAAGTAAAATGTACTTTTTTTCAGATCTTGATTCACAATAATCAAGAGTAAATTAATGCATCTGAATTATTCAGAGAATCTGAAAGTATACAAATTTTACTCAAATATTTTGAATATTTTTTCCAGAATTTAAAAAAATAGATCATTCTTTATATTAACCTATAGTTTTACTAAGTACTAGTCAGGGTCTTACATGAAACACTTAAAATACCTCCTTTATAAATTAAAATGAAAACAATGCCATAAAAATTGGAAAGTTTGCATCTAATGAATACTAAAATGGTAGCTATCTTTATATTTAAAAAGTTATGCTGCTAGGATGTATCTCAAAGGGTCAGAGCCATAATTTCAGATGAACTGTTATCAAGGTATTGTTAAAGTGTCTATGCTGCCCAGACCAAGCTCCACATACAATGCAATCTCTATCAAAATAACATGGATATTTTTCACAGACTTGGAATAAATAATCCTAAGATTTTTGTGGAACCAGAAAAGGCCCCAAATAGCCAGAAGAACATTGGAAAAAAAAAACAAAAATAAAAACAAAACTGGGAGCATCACAATGCCTGACTTCAAGCTATAATACAAAGTTGTGATAATCAAGAGAGCATGGTACTGGCACAAAAACAGATACATAGATCAATGGAACAGAACAGAGAACCCAGAAATGGACCCTCAACTCTGGACACTTTCTCTTTGACAAAGCAGGAGAGGATATCCACTGTAAAAAAGACAATCTCATCAATAACTGGTATTGGGAAAATTGGATAGTCACATTTAGATTAATGAAATTAGACCATTTTCTTATACCATACAAAAAGTAAACTCAAAATGGATGAAAGACCTACATGTGAGACAGGATTCCATCAAAATTCTAGAGGAACACACAGGCAACAGTTATTTGACCTCTGCCATGGCAACTTCTTGCAAGATACATCTCTAAAGGCAAGGGAAACAAAAGCATAAATGAACTATTGGGACTTCACCAAGATAAAAATCTTCTACACAGTAAATGAAACAGTCAATAAAACTAAAAGACAACCTGCAGAATGGGAGAAGTTATTTGTAAATGACACATCAGAGAAAGGGTTAGTATCCAAGATCTATAAAGAACTTATCAATCTCAACACCCAAGAAACAAACAATCCAATAAAAAATGGGTAGAAGGCATGAATAGACATCTTTTCCCAAAGAAGACCCATATATGGCCAACAAGCACATGAAAAAATGCTCCACATCACTTGGCATCAGGGAAAATCAAACCACAACGAGATACCACTTTACACCCATAAGAATACCTAAACTTAACAAGACAGGAAACAACAAATGTTGGTGAGGATATGGAAAAGGGGGAACCCTCTTGCAATATGATGGGAATGCATGCTTTTTCAGCCACTCATGATAACAGTGTAGACATTCCTCAAGAAGTGAAAAATAGAGCTACCTTTTGACCCAGCAACTGCACACTGGGTATTTACCCCAAAGATACAGATGTAGTGAAATGCTGGGACACTTGAACCCCAGTGTTCATAGCAGCAATGCCCAAATTGTGGAAGGAGCCATAGTGTCCTTCAACAGATGCATGGATAAAGAAGATTATATATATATATATATATATATATATATATATATATATATATATAAAATATATCTTACATATATGTATCATATATATCTTCTTTATATATATAAAATATATATATGTATCATATATATAATCTTTATATATATAAAATATATATATTATGTATATATGAATATTACTTAGCCATCTGAAAGGATCAATATGTACCATTTACACTGACATGAATTGAACTGGAGGGTATTATGCTGAGTGAAAGCAGTCATGCATATGTGGAATATAAGAAATAGTGAAAAGGATCATAAGGGAAGCAGGGAAACTTAGTGACAAAAAAATTAGAGAGGAAGACAAACCATGAGAGACTCCTAACTCTGAGAAAGAAACAATCATTGTAAAAGGGGAGGTGTTTGGGAGGATAGGGTAACTGGGTGTCAGGCATTAAGCAGGGCATATGATGAGATGAACATTAGGTGTTATACTATATGCTGGCAAATTGAATTTAAATAAAAAATTAAAAACTCTAGTGCTAGCAAGAACATATTCATATAATGTTGTTACAAGCATAAATTTGTGGCCAATATTTAGAAGACCAATGGAATTATTAAAATATAAATTCTGAAAAACCATTAAATGATTAATTTTATTTCTCAACATTTTTATGAAAAAGCATTTGTACAAATGTGAAAAATATTCAGAAACAACACCTTAATAAAATATTACAAGCACTTAAAATGCCTATCAATTTCCATGCCTAAATTATGCAATATCCACATATTGGGCCACTCTGCAACTTTAAGTCAGAGTGTCATTATAATTTGTCCAGTTTATATTTGTAAGTATAAAATCAAATAACAAAAAATAACCGTATGTCTTTATAAACATATCTATAATATTTGCATTATTTTTATTTATGTTATTTAACCTATGAAATATTTTCAAAATGCAGATAAAACTAAATTGATTCTTTAAATAAAAAGACAACACTCCAGTTACCTGCAATGTAGATTTGATATGTTCCCTTCTGAAACACTTTCTAAGAACTAAAATGTTTATGGGACACCTGAGTGGCTCAGTGGTTGAGCATCTGCCTTTGGCTCAGGGCGTGATCCCAGGATCTGGGATTGAGTCCCATATAGGGCTCCTTGCACGGAGCCTACTTCTCCCTCTGTCTCTCTCTCTATCTCCATGAATAAATAAATAAAATCTTAAAAAAATAAAATGTTTCAAAGAAAGAAAGAAATGTTACAGGTAGATTTGAAACTCACTATACATTGTCATTAACAACTCCCTCATCACTTTCCCTTCCTCTATTCCAAGAAATATGCATTATTTATAAGTTGGTGTTATTGTTCCTATTCATGTGTTTTTACATATCACACATAAGTATATGCTTCTCAAATGTAATTTAATGTGCTTTAAAATTTTACATAAATGCTATGTTAGTTTTCTATTGTATATCAGGTTACCTCAAAACCTAGTTACTTAAAAGAACAAATATTTGTCATTTCATGGTTTCTGTGGGTCATGAATCTGGGCATGGATGGACCAGTGCTTCTGCCTTCTTATATGGCTGTAATAAAGATATTGGTCATGGTTGCAGTGTCATCTGAAGGCTCAATAGAGGGAAAAGACGCTTCTAGGCTCATTCACATAGTTGTTAGTAGGATCTTATTCCTTGTGAGTTGTTGAACCAAGGGCTTCAGTTCTTCATTGCTGGTTGCCCAGAAGCCTACTGTTTTAAGGTTATCTAGAAAAACAGAAAACAAAAATATATCACATGTGATATCTATAGATATATAGATAGATAGATGATAGATAGATAGATAGATATAGATATAGATAGATATATATCTCACATGATCATGAATCATGAAGTCTATGATTTGCTGTCACAAGGTAGAGAACAAGCAAACCTAGTGGTGCTTTTCAGTCCAAGTCCAAAGGCCTGATTTCCAGAAGTACAGATGTCTGAAGGCCAGAGAAAAAAAAAATGTTCTAGCTGAGGCAAAGAGAGAAAATTGGATTTTCCTCTTCTTTTTTTGTCCTATTTAGGCCCTCAACAAATTAGATAATGCCCACCTACATTGGTGAGGGCAATCTAATTTACTGATTCTACTAATTCAAATGCTTAACTCTTCTGAAAACATCCTCACAAACACAACTGGAAATAACATTTTACCAGCTATCAGGGCCTCCTTTAGCCCACTCATAAAATTAACCATCACACCTCCCTAGGTTTCTTGCCACATAGGCCTCCCAAAGGGCAGCTCACAACATAAAAGCTGACATCAGAGATGCCAAGTGAAAAAGCTAGAGAGGACAAGAAAGACCAAAACCAGGGTCTTTTTGTAATGTACTCTAGAAGTAACAATTCATTAATTTTGCCATTTTTCTATTTATTATAAAGAATTTATGAGGTATATTCCACACTCATAGGGAGAGGATTATACAAGGATATAAATACCAGGAGAGGTGGGAATCATTAGAGGCAATCTCAATGGCTGCTGCCACCATAGTTCTTATAAGCCATATTTTTCTGCAACATATTTTGGTTATCAAGTTTTATAGATTTATCAATGTCAATACATTATTTAATCACTTCAAATATTGTATAATACAATTTATGTAACCATTTTCATCATTCTGGGAAGTTTTACTAATATAGTTTTAACATTTTATATTGCTACCATAATTGGGTATGGGTATATATATACTTCCTTTAACTTTGACTTTCTAAATTCTGTATTATTTTCATGTAGTGCAATGTTCAGGTGTGACTTAATTCTTAGAAAAAAGATTTTAAAATAATAATAAATTAAAATATTTATAATTAAAATATGTCTAAGTCACTGTGGTCAGCCCTATAATGTAACATTTAACAGAAACCCAATGTGAACCGCTGCAAAGTTCTGAGAAACAATTTAAATCATCATATATATCATCAGAGGAATGCATGAGCATCACACATCTAATTGTGCTAAAATTACTCATCTCTCATCTCAAAGTCTTACTCTGCACAATGCTATTTCTCAAACTCTATGATCACTATCATCTCAACTTTTCTAAGAACTACAGTAGACTTTTAAATTCCAGTCTACTCCTCTTTTGCTCAATTGTACCTCAGCCTATTATTTTATCGGCACCTGTAGTACTTGGTGGGCTTTACTCATCTGTTTACTTCACTCATTATCTTGTTTGGGCAAGCTGTTCCAAAACTTAGCAATATAGGCAAACAGAAATTTTCCTGGAGGAGGTATGGGTTGGTGTGGATATGGGAGAGGGTAAGGAAAAAACTGCAATAGCATTAATAATTCTCTAACTGCCACACAAAAACAACTCTACATTAGGAGAAAGGGAAGAATATCTAAAGAATTAACTTAGTTTAGAAGAGTTTGAGAATTAGCAATGTTTATGGTAGCACTGTCCACAATAGCCAAGGAGAACTGCGTGGATGTTTCTCAGAGTTAAAAATAGACCTTCCCTACGACCCAGCAATTGCACTGTTGGGGATTTACCCCAAAGATTCAGATGCAATGAAACGCCGGGACACCTGCACCCCGATGTTTCTAGCCGCAATGTCCACAGTAGCCAAACTGTGGAAGGAGCCTCGGTGTCCATTGAAAGATGAATGGACAAAGAAGATGTGGTTTATGTATACAATGGAATATTACTCAGCCATTAGAAACGACAAATGCCCATCATTTGCTTCAACGTGGATGGAACTGGAGGGTATTATGCTGAGTGAAGTAAGTCAATCGGAGAAGGACAAACATTGTTATGTTCTCATTCATTTGGGGAATATAAATAATAGTGAAAGGGAATATTAGGGAAGGGAGAAGAAATGTGTGGGAAATATCAGAAAGGGAGACAGAAAATAAAGACTCCTAACTCTGGGAAACGAACTAGGGGTGATGGAAGGGGAGGAGGGCCGGGGGTGGGGGTGAATGGGTGACGGGCACTGAGGGGGGCACTTGACGGGATGAGCACTGGGTGTTATTCTGTATGTTGGCAAATTGAACACCAATAAAAAATACATTTATTATTTAAAAAATAACAAAAAATAAAGGGTTAAAAAAGGGGGGGGATAGAAGTTTATTAAGTGAGGATAAGGAGAAAGCCCTCAGAAGTGAGAGGGGTCCCGACTGGGTTGCCACCAAGGGTTTGTAGGGTTGGTCTTTTATTGAAAGCCAGCCAGGGAACCTAAATCTTTCAACATATCTATTGATATCACTATTGAGTAAGGACTAGTGATAACATCTTTAATGGCTTACTTATTCTTTGGGATCTGGTTATTCTTTGTTGGTCACAGATGACCTATTTTATGGCTGAGTACTATATCATTTTATATCTATATATCTAGATTGATATATAGATATACCACCTCTTCTTTTTACATTCATTGGTCAATGGACATTTGGGCTTTCTCCATAAATTGGCTTTGTTAATAGTGCTATTATAAACAAGGGGGTACATGTGCCCATTTGAATGAGTATTTTATCCTTTGGATAAGTACCTAGTAGTGCAATTGCTGAGTCATAGGGTAGTTCTGTTTTTAACTTTTTGAGGAACCTCTATAATGTTTTCCAGAGTGGCTGCACCAGTTTACTTTCTCATCAACAGTGTAAGATGGTTCCCATTTTTCCACATCCTTGCCAAACACGTGTCATTTGCTATGTTGTTAATGTCAGCCATTCTGACAGATGTGAAGTGATAGCTCATTGTAGTCTTGATTTGTATCTCACAGAAAATTAGTGATGTTGAGCATATTTTCATTTGTCTGTTAGCCATGTGAATGTGTTATTTGGAAAAATGTCTATTCATTTCTTCTGCTCGTTTTTAACTGGATTATTTCTTTTGGGGTGTTGAGTTTGATAAGTTCCTTATTTATTTTGGATAGCAACCCTTTATCAGATATGTCATTTGCCAATATCTTGACCCATTCTGTAGGTTGCCTTTTAGTTTTATTCATTGTCTCCTTCACTGAGCAGAAGCTTTATATTTCAATGAATAGTTTTTCTTTTGTTTCCCTTGCCTCTGGCCACGTGTCTAGTAAGAAGTTGCCAAGGCTGATGTCAAAGAAGTTACTGCCTGTGTCCTCCTCCAGGATTTTGATGGTTTCCTTATCAAATTTAGGTCTTTCATCTGTATTGAATTAATTTTTGTGTATGCTGTCAGAAAATGGTACCACTTTATTCTTCTGTGTGTTGCTGTCCATTTTTCCCAACACCAATTTTGAAGAAGTTTTTTTCCATTGGATATTCTTTCCTGCCTTGTCAAAAATTAGTTGACCATATAGTTGTGGGTCCATTTCAGGGTTCTATTCTGTTCCATTGATCTATGTGCCTGTTTTTATGCCAGTCTCATACTGTCTTGATGACTACAGCTTTGTAATATAGCTTGAAGACTGGCATTGTGATTCTTACAGTATGGCTTTTCATTTTAATGATTGCATTGGCTATTCCAGGTCTTTGTCGTTCTATACAAATTCTGGGATTATTTGTTCTAGATCTGTAACAAATTCTTTTGTTTTTTTTTTAAAGGATTTCATTCATTTATTTATTTAAGAGAGTGAGCACAAGCTGGGTGAGGAGCAGAGGGAGAAGTATGCTTCCTGCTGAGCAGGGAGCCCGATGTGAGGCTCAATCTCAGGACCCTGAAACCATGACCTGACTGGAAGGCGACCCTTAACTGACTGAGCCACCCAGGTGCCTCTGTTTGTGGTATTTTGATAGGGATATTATTAAATATGTAGATTCCTTTGGGTAGTGTAGACATTTTAACAATATTTGTTGTTCCAATCCATGAGCATGGAATGTTTTCCCACTTCTTTGTGTCATCTTCAATTTCATTCTTAGGTGTTCCAGTTTTCAGAGTACAGATATTTTACCTTTTTGGTTAGATTTATTTCTAGGTATCTTATGGTTTTTGCTTCAATTGTAAATGGAATTGATTCCTTGATTTCTCTTTCTGCTGCTTTATTATTGGTTTATAATAATGCAGGAGATTTCTGTATGTTGATTGAGTACCCTGCAACTTTACTGAATTTGTGTATCAGTTCTAGTAATTTTTGGTGCAGACCTCTGGGTTTTCTACATACAGTATCATATCATCTGCAAATAGTGGAAGTTTGATTCCTTCCTTGCTGATTTGGAGGTCTTTTATTTATTTTTGTTGTTTGATTGCTGAGGCTAGGACTTGGAGTACTAGTCAAGCAAGTGGTGAAGGTGGACATCCTTGTCTTCTTCCTAAACTTAGAGGAAAATATCTCAGATTTTCCCTATTGAAGATTGTATTAGCTGTCAGGTTTTCATATTTGACCTTTACTATGTTGAGGTGTGTTCCCTCTATCCCTACTTTGTTGAGGGTTTATATACAGAATGGATGCTGTACCTTGTCAAATGCTTCTTTTGCATCTATTGAGAGGATTATATATTTCTTATTCTTTCTTTTATTAATGTGCTGTATCACATTGTTTGATTTGCAAGTATTGAACCACTCTTGCAGCCCAGAAATATATCCCACTTGATCGTGTTGAATGATTCATTTAATATATTGTTGGATTTGATTTGCTAGTTTTTGTTGAGAATATTTTCCAATATTCTCATCCATGTTCATCAGTGATATTTTGCCCTGTAGTCTTCTTTTTTTGTAGTCTTTTTTAGTGAAGTCTTTATATGGTTTTGGTATCAATGTAATGCTGCCCTACTAGAATGAGTTGGGAAGTTTCTTCCATTTCTCTCTCTCTCTCTCTCTCTCTCTCTCTCTCTCTCTGTGTGTGTGTGTGTGTGTGTGTTTTGAGAAGAGCAGATATTAATTCTTTTTTAAATGTTTGGTATAATTTCCCTGGGAAGACACCTGGTCCTGGACTTTTGTTTGTTGGGAAATTTTTGATTACTGATTGAATTTCTTTGATCATTATTAGTCTGTTCAAGTTTTCTATTCCTTCCTGATTCATTTTTGGTAATTTATATATTTCTAGCAATTTATCCATTTCTTCCAGATGGTATATAGGTTTTCATAATATGTTCTTCTAATAGCATTTCTGTGGTGTTGGTTGCTATTTCTTCTCTCTCATTTGTGATTTCATTTCTTTCTTTCCTTTCTCTTTCCTTTTTGATAAGTCTGTCAAGGGTTTGTTGATTTTATTTTTTTTTTCCAAAAAGCAAGCTCCTGCCTTCATTGATCTGTTCTATGGGTTTTTTTTTTTGTTTCTAATTTTTATTATTTTGTTTTACTGCTAGCTTTAGGCTTCATTTGTTGTTATTTTTCTATTGCCTTGAGGTTAGGTTATTTGAGATTTTTCTTGCTTCTTGACATAGGCCTATATTGCCAGAAATGCCCCTCTTATGATCACTTTTGCTACATTTCAAAGGTTTCAGACCCTCTTGTTTTCATTTTCATTTGTCCATGCATTTTTTAATTTCTTCTTTCGTTTCCTGGTTTACTCATTCATTCTTTAGTAGAATGTATGGTAACCTCCATGTATTTGTGGTCTTTCTTAACTTTTTCTTGTGGTTGACTTCAAAATTCATAGTTTTGTGGTCAGAAATGATGCGTGGTAGGATCTCTATCTTTTTGTTCTTGTTGAGGCCTGGTTTGTGACTTACTATGTGTTCTATTCTGGAGAATGTCCCATGTACACATGAAAAGAAAGTTTATTCGGCTGCCTCAGAATGAAATGTTCTAAACATATCTGTTAAGCCATCTGAACCAGTGTGTCATTCAAAGCCACTGTTTCCTTCTTGATTTTCTGCTTAGATGATCTTTCCATCATTGTAAATGGGTTGTAAATGTCCCTTACTATTATTGTATTATCAATTAGTTCCTTTATGTTTGTTATTATTGAATTATATATTTGGGTGTTTCCTAGTTGGGGATATAAATATTTACAATCATTAGATCTTGTATAATCCATTTATTATCATATGATTCCTTTCGTCATCTCTTATTACAATCTTCAGTGTGTCTACTATAAATATAGGGATTTTGGCTTTGTTTTCATGTCCATTAGCATCTGCAAATGTCTTCAGATCTAAAATGAGTCTCTTGTAGGCAGCATATGGATAGGTGTGTGTGTGTGTGTGTGTGTGTGTGTACATTCTGACATCCTATGTCTTTTGATTAAAGCATTTAGTCCATCTACATTCAGACTAATGATTGACATGTATATGTTTATTGCCATTTTATTGCTTGTTTTGTTGTTTCTGCAGATTTTCTCTATTCCCTTCTAGTCTTTGTTGGTTTTGGTCTTTCCCACTCAAAGAATCCCCTTTAGTATTTCTTGCAGGGCTGGTATAGTGGTCACAAACTTCTTATTTTTTGTTTCTCTGGGAAACATTCTTTCCTTCCATTCTAAATGATAGCTTTGATGAATTGAATACTCTTGGCTGCAGATTTTTCACATTCATCATGTTGAGTATATCATGCCACTCTTTCTGTCTTTCCAATTTTCCATGAAGAAATATTATGCTAACCTTATTGATCTTTTTTTATTTTAGTGACTTATTTTGTCTTTTGGGCATTAGAATTTTTTTCTTTTCTGTATATTTTGCAAATTTAAGTATAATATGTCTTGGTGTTGATCTGATTTTGTTGATTTTTATTGGATTTCTTTGTGCCTCCTGGATTTGGAAGTCTGGTTTCTTTCCTAGATTAAGGAGATTTTCAGCTGTAATTTCTTCAAATAAACCTTCTGACCCTTTTGTTCTCTTTTCTTCTCTTGGGACTCCTATACTACAAATGCTATTATCTTTGGTGGAGTAACTAAGTTCCCTAAGTCTATTCTTTGTGATCCAATATTTTTCTTTCTCTCTTTCATTCAGCTTCATTATTTTCTGTAATTCTGTCTTCTATATCACTTATTTGTTCCTCTGCTTCTTCTTTCCTTGTCATTATATCCACTTGATTTTGAAACTTGGTGATTATATTTTTCATTTTGGCCTGATTGGTTTTTAGCTCTTTTATCTCTGCAATAAGGGTCTACCTGATGTCTTCTGTGCTTTTCTCAAGCCCAGCTAGTATCTTTATGATTGTTGTTTTAAATTCTAAATGAAGCATATTATTACTCTGCCAATTAGATCTGTGGCCATAACTTTTTCTTATGCTTTCTTTTGGGGTGAATTTTTCCATACTGGCATTTTGTCTAGGTCTCTGTCTTCTTTTGTATGTTAGGAAAGACTTTTGTTTCCTGCTCCTGGGATTAACGGCATTATGAAGAAGAGATCATAGAATGTCCATATCTGGCACTTCAGGAAGGGTCTCTGTTGTGTACTGTGTGCCCTCTGCTGCTGTTTTGCCTGCTTTATCCCTCAGATCAGTTGTCCTTGTCCTTTCAGAGTTAATCCTTGTCTGTCGTGGGGAGTGTTTGGAACTTGACCAGAGTGTGGTAAATTTTAACTTGGTGTGCTTTGGCCTATTTGTTAAAAAACCTGAAGATATTTCCATTATAGCTGAAGCTTTGCAGAACTCTATGGCTAGTATATGTGTTGTGTAGAGGGTTTGTGCTGGTCTTCTGGAAGACAAGTCTACTTTGCTGGCTCTAAGTCACACTTGTGGGAGAAAAACAGTACCAGAGGAGCACAGAGGGTTGGGACTTGGTGTAAGCAGGTTAAGCAGCCAGTGTTGGTGGTGTGCTATTTACAGAAGTTGGCTTATGCTGAGGAGTGGGGAAGGGAAATGGTGTCAGTATGCTCTTTTGTCCCTGGAGAGGGGATTCTGTGCTTGCTGCTCTTAGGGAAGCACTTACATAAGAATGAAATTTTCCTCTTGCATGTCACAGGTGTTTTACAGGTACTGATTTCACATTGTTTCTGGGTTGTTTGCCTGCCTGGGGAGAAACAGCACAGTTTGGACTCTACCATAGCTAGGCCTGCTGACTTAAAATTTCAATCTTCAGGAACCTAGTGTGGCAGAGATCTGCAATAGTCCTCTGGGAAATGATCTCACTACACTGGGACTGATACAGATTTGACCCATAAGGGCAGTCATTCCAGAGAGCAGGAGTGTGGGATTTGGAGCCAGTAGGCTAAACAGCAACTGTTCCAGTTAGCCTCAACAGGTGTCTCTGTGCCTAGGCTGTGGGGATGGGGAGGGAGTTAGTGCCCACCAGTTCTTTTGTCCCTAGAGAGGCATGCCACCTCTAGATGGACTCCAAAATTATGAACAGTCTCTCCCCATGTACCTTAGGTGATCCTCAGATCACGTGGTCTGTCCTGGGGTTGATTGCCTGCCTCTGCTCTAGGAGTAGGGCAATGTCCTCAGGGACAGCCAAGCCCTGGGACCTCTAAAACTCCAGTCTTTGAGCTCTGCTGGTTGCAAAACCACAAAATTCAGCCCCTCTCATCTTCCCAGCAATGGATTTAGGAAAATGTTCTCTCCTTCTGCTTATCCTGTGTGCTCCACTCTCCCTCATCCTTTTCTGTGATCAGAGCTCCCTCTCCTCTGCAGTACCTGAGATCCATTTCTCTCCCAAACATGTCTCTGCACTTCCTACCTTCCTCAAAGTGACCTCTTTTCTCTTCTAGTTGGGCAATTTGTTCTATCAGTCATCAGGTCGATTCCTTGAGTATTCGGAATAATTTGATAGCTATCCAGCTATGTTCCAGTGTCAAGGCAAGCCTATGGTCCACCTACGATGCTGCCCTCTTAGCTCCCCCTAAGAGAGTTCCTGAGATTAAAAAGCACAGTCTGAGGAAATCAAATAACAAAAGTTTGAAAAAAAATATTTTAAGGGAGGCGGGGCAAGATGGCGGGAGTAGGGTCCCCAAGTCACCTGTCCCCACCAAATTACCTAGATAACCTTCAAATAATCCTGAAAATCTACGAATTCGGCCTGAGATTTAAAGAGAGAACAGCTGGAATGCTACAGTGAGAAGAGTTTACGCTTCTATCAAGGTAGGAAGACGGGGAAAAAGAAATAAAGACACAAAAGGGCTCCAAGGGGGAGGGGCCCCGCGAGAAGCCGGGCTGAGGCCGGGGTGAGTGTCCCCAGGACAGGAGAGCCCCGTCCTGGAGAAGCAGGAGTTTCACCAATCTTCCCGGACGGAAAGGCACTCGCAGGGAGTAGGAGCAGGATCCCAGGAGGGGCGGGGATGCCCTCAGGCTCCCAGGGACACTAACAGAGCACCTGTGCCCAGGGGAGAGCATGCCCACCACGCAGCAGAGCTTCCTAAAGGGCTACAGTGCGCGCCGCTGGACCCAGGAGCAGCTCGGCGGTGACTCGGCAGGAGGCTCCGCATGGAGGGAGCTGCGCGGGGAGCACGACTCCAACAGCGCAGTCCGGAGAGCACAGGGCGCCGGGGACACAGCCCAAGATCCGCAGCTCCCCCCAGGACAGGCAGAAGCCAGGAGGGCACAGGACAGCAAGGACACTCCTGCCCCAAGCTGAGAAGATCAGCGGCCCCGCCGCGGAGCATCGAGGCCCCTGCAGACTGAGAGCTCTGCAGTTACTGCAGGAGCTGAATGCAGGGCTCCAGAGCTGGCCGCCGCCACTGTTGTTGTTCCTCCTGGGGCCTCACAGGATAAACAACCCCCACTGAACCTCACAGTAGCCTCACAGGATAAACAGGTTAAACACTGAGCCCTGCACCAGGCAGGGGGCAGAGCAGCTCCCCCAAGTGCTAACACCTGAAAATCAGCAAAGCAGGCCCCTCCCCCAAAAGACCAGTTAGACCATGAGGGGAAAAACAAATAATTGACCAAACCACACTGGAAAGTTCCAGGGGAAGTCGAGGGATTTACAGTATACATAATAAGAGGATGCTCCCACTTGTTTTTTTATTTTTTGATTTCTGTTTGCTTCCCATACCCCTTTTTTCTTTTCTTCCCTTTTTTTTTCTTTTCTTCTATTTTCTTATTTTCTTTTTTCCTTTTCTTCTTTCTCTCATCCCTTTTTCTCCTTTTCCTAATACAACTTGATTTTGGCCACTCTGCACATAGCGAAATGACTAGAAGGAAAACCTCACCTCAAAAGAAAGAATCAGAAACAGTCCTCTCTCCAACATCAAGGAAATACAAACGATTTTAAAAACATATTATGAACAGCTATACGCCAATAAATTAGGCAATCTAGAAGAAATGGACACATTTCTGGAGAGCCACAAACTACCAAAATTGGACCTGGAAGAAACAGAAAACCTGAACAGGCCAACAACCAGGGAGGAAATTGAAGCAGTCATCCAAAACCTCCCAAGACACAAAAGTCCAGGGCAAGATGGATTCCCAGGGGAATTTTATCAAACGTTTCAAGAAGAAACCGTAACCATTCTACTAAAGCTGTTCAGAAATATAGAAAGAAATGGAGTACTTACAAACTCGTTCTATGAGGCCAGCATCACCTTAATTCCAAAACCAGACAAAGACCCCACCTAAAAGGAGAATTATAGACCAATATCCATGATCAACATGGATGCAAAAATTCTCAGCAAGATACTAGCCAATAGGATACAACAATACATTAAGAAGATTATTCATCCTGACCAAGTAGCACTTATCCCCAGGATGCAAGGCTGGTTAAACACTCGTAAAACAATCAATGTGATTCATCATATCAGCAAGAGAAAAAACAAGAACCCTATGATCCTCTCAATAGATGCAGAGAAAGCATTTGACAAAATACAGCATCCATTCCTGATCAAAACTCTTCAGAGTGTAGGGATAGAGGGAACATTTTCAGCATCTTAAAAGCCATCAATGAAAAGCCCACAGCAAATATCATTCTCAATGGGGAAGCACTGGAAGCCTTTCCCCTAAGATCAGGAACAAGACAGGGATGTCCACTCTCACCACTGCTATTCAACATAGTACTGGAAGTCCTAGCCTCAGCAATCAGACAACAAAAAGACATTAAAGGCATTCAAATTGGCAAAGAAGAAGTCAAACTCTCCCTCTTCGTCAATGACATGATACTCTACATAGAAAACCCAAAAGCCTCCTCCCCAAGATTTCTAGAACTCATACAGCAATTCGGCAGCGTGGCTGGATACAAAATCAGTGCCCAGAAGTCAGTGGCATTTCTATACACTAACAATGAGACTGAAGAAAGAGAAATTAAATAGTCAATCCCAGTGACAATTGCACCCAAAAGCATAAGATACCTATGAATAAACCTAACCAAGAGGTAAAGGATCTATACCCTAAAAACTACAGAACACTTCTGAAAGAAATTGAGGAAGACACAAAGAGATGGAAAAATATTCCATGCTCATGGATTGGAAGAATTAATATTGTGAAAATGCCAGTGTTACCCAGGGCAATTTGCACGTTTAATGCAATCCCTATCAAAATACCATGGACTTTCTTTAGAGAGTTGGAACAATTCATCCTAAGATTTGTGTGGAATCAGAAAAGACCCAGAATAGCTAAGGGAATATTAAAAAAGAAAACTATATCTGGGGACATCACAATGCCGGATTTCAGGGTGTATTACAAAGCTGTGGTCATCAAGACAGTGTGGTACTGGCACAAAAACAGACACATAGATCAATGGAACAGAATAGAGAATCCAGAAGTGGACCCTTAACTTTATGGTCAACTAATATTCGACAAAGGAGGAAAGACTATCCATTGGAAGAAAGACAGTCTCTTCAATAAAAGGTGCTGGGAAAACTGGACATCCACATTGAGAAGAATGAAACTAGACCACTCTCTTGCACCATACACAATGATAAACTCAAAATGGATGAAAGATCTAAATGTGACACAAGATTTCATCAAAATCCTAGAGGAGAACACAGGCAACAGTACTTCTTGGCCACAGTAACTTCTTGCAAGATACATCCAGGAAGGCAAAAGAAACAAAAGCCAGAATGAACTATTGGGACTTCATCCAGATAAGAAGCTTTTGCACAGCAAAGGATACAGTCAACGAAACTCAAAGACAACCTACAGAATGGGAGAAGATATTTGCAAATGATGTATCAGATAAAGGGCTAGTTTCCAAGATCTATAAAGAGCTTATTAAACTCAACAGCAAAGAAACAAACAATCCAATCATGAAATGGGCAAAAGACATGAACAGAAATCTCACAGAGTAAGACCTAGACATGGCCAACATGCACATGAGAAAGTGCTCTGCATCACTTGCCATCAGGGAAATACAAATCGAAACCACAATGAGATACCACCTCACTCCAGTGAGAATGGAGAAAATTAACAAGGCAGGAAACCACAAATGTTGGAGAGGATGCGGAGAAAAGGGAACCCTCCTGCCCTGTTGATGGGAATGTGAAATGGTGCAGCCACTCTGGAAAACTGTGTGGAGGTTCCTCAAAGAGTTAAAAATAGACCTGCCCTAAGACCCAGCAGTTGCACTGCTGGGGATTTACCCCAAAGATACAGATGCAATGAAACGCCGGGACACCTGCACCCCGATGTTTCTAGTAGCAATGTCCACAATAGCCAAACTGTGGAAGGAGTTTCGGTGTCCATCAAAAGATGAATGGATAAAGAAGATGTGGTTTATGTATACAATGGAATATTACTCAGCCATTAGAAACGAAAAATACCCACCATTTGCTTCGACGTGGATGGAACTGGATGGTATTATGCTGAGGGAAATAAGTCAATCGGAGAAGGAAAAACACATGGTCTCATTAATTTGCGGAATATAAAAAATAGTGAAAGGGAATAAAGAAAAGAGAGAAAATGAGTGGGAAATATCAGAAAGGGAGACAGAACATGAGAGACTCCTAACACTGGGAAACAAACAAGGGTGGTAGAAAAAGAGGTTGGTGGGGTGGGGGGTGATTGGGTTAAGGGCACTGAGGAGGGCACTTAATGGAAGGAGCACTGGGTGTTACATGTTGGCAAATTGAACACCAATAAAAAATGAATAAAATAAATAAAATAAAAATAAGAGTAAAAAAAAGAAAAAATATTCCTCTGCATATTCGGGGTCTTTTCTGATTCCACACAAATCTTAATATAATTTGTTCCAACTCTCTGAAGAAAGTCCATGGTATTTTGATAGGGATTGCATTAAACGTGTAAATTGCCCTGGGTAACACTGACATTTTCACAATATTAATTCTGCCAATCCATGAGCTTGGAATATTTTTCCATCTCTTTGTGTCTTCCTCAATTTCTTTCAGAAGTGTTCTATAGTTTTTAGGGTATAGATCCTTTACCTCTTTGGTTAGGTTTATTCCTAGGTAACTTATGCTTTTGGGTGCAATTGTAAATGGGATTGACTCCTTAATTTCTCTTTCTTCAGTCTCATTCTTAGTGTATAGAAATGCCACTGATTTCTGGGCATTTATTTTGTATCCTGCCACAAGTCCAAATTGCTGTATGAGTTCTAGCCATCTTGGCGTAGAATCTTTTGTTTTCCATATACAGTATCATGTCATCGGCGAAGAGGGAGAGTTTGACTTCTTCTTTGCCTATTTGAATGCCTTTTATTTCTTTTTGTTGCCTGATTTCTGAGGCTAGGATTTCTAGTACTATGTGGAATAGCAGTGGTGAGAGTGGACATCCCTGTCTTGTTCCTGATCTTAGGGGAAAGGTCTCACTGTTTCCCCATTGAGAATGATATTTCCTGTGGGCTTTTCGTAGATGGCTTTTAAGATGCTGAGGAAAGTTCCCTCTATTCCTACACTTCGAAGCGTTTTGATCAAAAATGGATGCTGTATTTTGTCAAATGCTTTCTCTGCATCTATTGAGAGGATCATTTGGTTCTTGTTTTCTCTCTTGCTGATATATTCAATAACATTGATTGTTTAACGAATGTTGAAACCAGCCTTGCATCCCTGGGATAAATCCTACTTGGCCATGGTAAATAATCATCTAAATGTATTGTTGGATCCTATTGGCTAGTATCTTGTTGAGAATTTTTGCATCCATGTTCATCATGGATATTGGTCTATAATTCTCCTTTTTGAGGATCCCTGGGTGGCTCAGCAGTTTGGTGCCTGCCTTTGGCCTAGGGCGAGATCCTGGAGTCCTGGGATCAAGTCCCGGCTCAGACTCCTGGCATGGATCCTGCTCCTGTGTCTCTGCCTCTCTCTCTCTCTCTCTCTCTCTCTCTCTCTCTCTCTCTCTCTCTACTCTATCATAAATAAATAAATAAATCTTTAAAATAAAAGAATTATAATTCTCCTTTTTGGTGCAGTCTTTGTCTGGTTTTGGAATTAAGGTGATGTTGGCCTCATAGAACGAGTTTCGAAGTACTCCATCTCTTTCTATATTTCCGAACACCTTTAGTAGAATAGGTATGGTTTCTTCTTTAAACGTTTGATAAAATTCCCCAGGGAAGCCATCTGGCCCTGAATTTTGTGTCTTGGGAGGTTTTGGATGACTGCTTCAATTTCCTCCCTGGTTATTGGACTGTTCAGGTTTTCTATTTCTTCCTGTTCCAGTTTTGGTAGTATGTGGCTTTCCAGAAATACGTCCATTTCTTCTAGATTGCCTAGTTTATTGGCGCATAGCTGTTCATAATATGTTTAAAATCGTTTCTATTTCCTTGTTGTTGGTAGTGATTTCTCCTTTCTCATTCATGATTTTATTAAGTTGAGTCTTCTCTCTCTTC
This sequence comes from Otocyon megalotis megalotis, assembly GCA_017311455.1. Classification (NCBI taxonomy): domain Eukaryota; kingdom Metazoa; phylum Chordata; class Mammalia; order Carnivora; family Canidae; genus Otocyon; species Otocyon megalotis. Next base: position 11,480 of record JAEUCK010008040.1, on the reverse strand, counting down.
TTTTTAATAAGGATGGCTAATGGTTTAACTATATTATTAATTGTTTCAAAGAACCAATTCCTGGTTTTGTTGATCTGTTCCACAGTTCTTCTGGTCTCTATTTCATTGAGTTCTGCTCGAATTTTTATTAACTCCCTTCTTCTGGTTGATGTAGGATCTATTTGCTGTTTTTTCTCAGTTCCTTTAGGTGCAAGGTTAGCTTTTGTATTTGAGTTCTTTCCAGTTTTTGGATGGCTACTTGTATTGCGATGTATTTCCCCCTCAGGACTGCTTTTCCTGTATTCCAAAGATTTTGAACAGGTGTATATTCATTCTCATTAGTTTCTATGAATCTTTTTAATTCTTCCTTAATTTCCAGTTATCCCTTTCATATTTCAGGAGGGTGGTCCTTAACCTCCATGTGTTTGAAATCCTTCCAAACTTCCTCTTGTCATTTAGTTCTAATTTCAAGGCATTATTATCTGAAAAATATGAAGGGGACGATCCCAATCTTTTGGTATCATTTAAGACCTGATTTGTGACCCTGTATGTGGTCTATTCTGGAGAAAGTTCCAGATGCACTTGAGAAGAATGTGTATTCAGTTGAGTTTGGATGTAAAGTTCTGTAGATATCTGTGAAACTCATATGGTCCAGTGTCTCATTTAAAGCTCTTGTTTTTTTTTGGAGATGTTGTACTTATAAGGCCTATCGAATGTAGAAAGCTCTACATTGAAGTCACCAAGTATAAGTGTATTATTTTCTAAGTATGTCTTAACTCTGGTTATTAACTGACATATTTGGCAGCTCCCACATTCGGGGCATAAATATTGATGATTCTTAAGTCCTCTTGTTGGATAGATCCTTTAAGTATGATATAGTGTCCCTCTTCATCTCTCACTACAGTATTCAGGATAAACTATATATCTGATATAAGGATATATATATATATATATATATATATCTGATACAGGATAAACTCTATATATCTGATATAAACTGTACTTATCTCATATAAGGATGGCTACCCCTGCTTTCTTTTGAGGACCATTTGAATGGTACATGTTTCTGCATCCTTTTATTTTCAGGCTGTAGGTGTCCTTATGTCTAAAATGAGTCTCTTGTAGACAGCAAAAAGATGGGTTCTGCTTTTTTATGCAATCTGAAACTCTGCGCTTTTTGATGGGGTCATCAAACCCATTCATGTTCAGGGTTACTATTGAAAGATATGAATTTAGTGTCATCATGATACCTATTCAGTCCCTGTTTTTGTGGATTTTTCCCTTGGACTTCCTCTTTCTTTTACAGAGTCCCCCTTAATATTTCTTGGAGAACTGGCTTCGTGGTCACATATTCTTTCAGTTTCTGCCTTTCTTGGAAGCTCTTTATCTCTCCTTCTATTTTGAATGAGAGCCTTGCTGGATAAAGTATTCTTCGCTCCTTGTTCTTCTCATTTAGGACCCTGAATATATCCTGCCAGCCCTTTCTGGCCTGCCATGTCTCTTTGGAGAGGTCTGCTGTCAATCTGATCTTTCTCCCCATATAAGTTAGGGATATCTTGTCTCTTGCTTGTCTAAGGATCTTCTCTTTATCTTTGGAATTTGCAAGCTTCGCTGTTAAATGTCAAGGTGTTGAGTGGTTTTTATTGATTTTTAGCGTGGGATCTGGATCTGAATGCCTGTTTCCCTTCCCACATTAGGAAAGTTTTCGGCTATGAATTTTTCAAATACATATTCTGGAACTCTGTCCCTTTTGGCGCCCTTAGGAACCCCAATTAAACTGGATGTTATACTATATGTTGGCAAGTCGAACTCCAATAAAAATATACAAAAAATAAAATAAGTAAATAAAACAGGTCAGGAAAAAATGTTGGCAAGGATGCAGAGAAAGGGGAACTCTTACACTGTTGGTGGGAATGCAAACTGGTACAAATACTCTGGAAAACAATATGGAGGTTTCTCAAGAAGATAAAAATAGAGCTACCTTATAACCCAGTAGACCTAGAAATTGCACTACTAGGCATTTACCACAAAGATACAAATGTTGTAAACTGAAGGATGAAGGGACACCTACACCCCAATATTTGTAGCAGCAATGTCCACAAGAGCCAAAATGTGGAAAGACCTGAGAGACCCAATGACAGATGAATGAATAAAGAACATGCAATATATAATATATCACACACACACACACACACACACACACACACACCATGGAATATTACTCAGACATCAAAAAGATGAATAAGGGAAACAAGTCAATCAGAGCAAGATAATTATCATATGATTTCACTAAAATATGGAATATAAAATATAAGAATCACCACAGAGGATCATAGGGGAAGGGAGGGAAAACTGAATTTGAATTCACCAGAGAGGGAGAACAACCATGAGAGGTTCTTTTTTTTAAGATTTTGTTTATTTATTAATGAGAGACACACACAGAGAGAGGCAGAGACATAGGCAGAGGGAGAAGCAGGATCCCTGTGGGGAGCCTGATATGGGACTCGATCCCGACCTGAGCCAAAGGCAGATGTCCAACCACTGATTCACCCAAGCATCCCTACCACAAGAGACTCTTAACTATAGGTCATAAACTGAGGGTTCTTGGAAGGAGATAGGTGAAGGGATGGAATAATTGAATGATGGGCATTAATGAGGGCATGTGATGTGATGAGCACTGGGGTTTACACCCAACTGAATAATTATTAAACTTTATATCATAAACTAATGAGTTATTATATGTTGGCTAATTGAATTTAAATAAAAAGAAAAGCAAAAAAAAAGAAAAGTATTCCTCAAGATAATATCCTACAGGATAGTGCCTATATTTTTTCTACATATATTTTTGGTTGTTTTTACTTTGGAGGCTTTAATCCAATTTGAATTTACTTTTTGCCTTTTTAAAATTTTTACTTCATTGCATAGATATCTGAAATTTTCTTTCTACTTCTAGTAAAATGAAGTTAGTCTGTAATTTACAATCTTTGTTTTTATTTATAAGTAGCTATAGCCAGAATATAATAATTTTAAAAAGAAATAGAATTAAATAAAATGATATATACACTAATTTAAAATTTCACCTTAAAATTAAAAAAATATTTTCTTTGAGTATAGTTGATAAGCAACGTTACATTGGTTTTAGATGTGCAAGAATGATTCAACATCTTTATACATTATTCTGTGCTCACCACCAATGTAGCTAACATCTCTCAGCATACAAGGCTATTGCAATAAAAGTGACTAATTTCCAATGCTGTGTCTTTTGTTCTCATGACTTATTCTATAAATGGAAGGCTGCATTTTCCACTCCTTTTTACCTTTTTTTCTTTACCTTTTATATGAGAGAGAGAGAGAGAGAGGGAGAGAGTGCAAGTTGGGGGAGGAATGGAGAGAGAGGGAGAAGCAGAGGAGCAGACTCCCCAATGAGTGTGGAGCCCAACATCGGGCTTGATCCCATGATGCTGAGATCATGACCTGAGCTGAAACCAAGAGTCAGGTGCTTAACCAACTGAGCCACACAGGAGCTCCGTTACCTTTACTCTTTGCCCAACCTCCACTCCTCTCCATAAGTTTGTTCTTTGTAAATTTATTATTGCATTTTGTGTAAAAAAAAAAAAGTCCAGTTTCAGTCTTTGCATGTAGCTATCCAGATTTCCCAGCACTGTTTACTGCATAGTCTTTCCCATTGTGCAATTTTGCCTCCTTTAATATAGGTTAATTGGTCACATACATGTGAGTTTGTCTCCTGCTACAAAGTCTATTGTGTCTGATATAAGTATTATAACCCTAGCCTTTTTTTATTTTCATTTTCATGGAATGTTTTTTCCCATTTCTTCACTTTCAGTGTATATATGTCTTTAGGTCTGAAGTGGCTCTCTTGTAGGCAACATATAGATGGGTCTTGTTTTTCATCCATTCTGTCACTCTGTATCTTTTGATTGGATCATTTAGACCATTTACATTTAAAGAGAATATCAATAGGTATATACTTATTGTCATTTTGTTCATTATTTTCTTGTTCTTTTTTATTTCTACTCTGTTACTTTCTGTCTTATTCTCTGTTGTGATTGATGGCTTTCTTCTAGTTTCTGTTTTGTTTCATTGTGTTTTTTCTTTGTGTATTTATTATACATGCATTTAGCATGTAGTCCATATATAACATACTAAGTATACAGAAGTCTTTATTTAATTGATGGTGACTTAAGTTGAGATATATTCTCAAAGCTCTACATTTTTACTTGCCCCCCTCCATATTTCATGTATATGATGTGATAATTTATATTATTTTGTTTTGAGAATCACATAATTTTTTAGATGTAATTGATTTTACTACTTTTATCTTTAACCATTATACTAGCCTTTACGCATGCATATTTTTTCCTTTTTTAATTTTCTTACCTCTATTTATAGCCTTTTCTTTTACACTTAAGAAAGTCCCTTTAACATGTCTTATTAGGCTGGTTTAATAGTGATGAAATCCTTTAACTTTTGTTTGGGAAACTATGTTTCCTTCAATTGTAAATTGCTGAGTAGAAGTATTCAAACTTATGTGCTCAATTTTGATTAAGAAATTTTTACAGAATACATTTAAACGTTTAAAAATGGGTGACATGTTTACAAAAATCTAAAGTGTCAAAATAAACACTAAATAGATTAATAGTAGTTTTAAGGCAACGATTACTAGAGTATAATATTACCTCATTAGGTCTACAGTATCATTTATTTCTCTATTTACTTTTCTGTACGCTTCATTTCAATCATTAAAGTTCTTACTTACTTGACATTTCTTTCTTATATACTCACGAGGCAAATTTCACTAGTGTTTCATTGAATAAAAAATTATTTCACCTCAGTGTCTATGGCAAGATGAATGGATAAAGAAAGGGAATATAAGGGAAGGGAGAAGAAATGTGTGGGAAATATCAGAAAGGGAGACAAAACATAGACTCCTAACTCTGGGAAACGAACTAGGGGTGGTGAAAGGGGAGGAGGGCGGGGGGCGGGGATGAATGGGTGACAGGCACTGAGGGGGGCACTTGATGGGATGAGCCCTGGGTGTTATTCTGTATGTTGGCAAATTGAACACCAATAAAAAATAAATTTATTATTTAAAAAAAAGATGTGGTTTATTATACAATGGAATATTACTCAGCCATTAGAAATGACAAATACCCACCATTTGCTTCAACGTGGATGGAACTGGAGGGTATTACGCTGAGAGAAATAAGTCAATAGGAGAAGGACAAACATTATATGGTCTCATTCATTTGGGGAATATAAATAATAGTGAAAGGGAATAGAAGAGAAGGGAGAAGAAATGGGTAGGAAATATCAGAAAGGGAGACAGAACATGAAGACTCCTAACTCTGGGAAAGGAACTAGGGGTGGTGGAAGGGGAGGAGGGCGGGGGTGGGGGGTGAATGGGTGACGGGCACTGAAGGGGGCACTTGATGGGATGAGCCCTGGGTGTTATTCTGTATGTTGGCAAATTGAACACCAATAAAAAATAAATTTATTATTAAAAAAATTATTTCACCAAATTTATTTGATGTTCTGCTATAGCACTTTCCTTTCATGTTACATCTCACAACTGTCAGCTCAGTATATCTTGTCACAGAGTTTACCATGAAGCATATATTGTTAATTATAACAAAAATGAAAGCTCCTCATTGATGAATATTTAGCAACACATTAGGAAGGGTTTATGTTACACATGACTGGTTGAGAGTCATATCCTCATGGTGGAATTCAACATAATGTGTTTATTGTAGATGTCCTGTGGTTGTTTAATAAGGTGCCTAACAATACAAAATTGACTGTTTATTTTTAATTTAGTGTACCTGGTGAGTCATAAAATGAAAACTGTGTTAAATTATTAGAAAATCATAGTAACATTGAATTGAATCTGAGAGTACTATAAGGGTAAAGCATAATCTAGAAAATAATTATACCCAAATACAGTTACCTAGATAACCCCAGAGGAAAAAATATAAATTCATAGGAAAAGTGATTGTCAGAACATTAAATTCTCTTATTAAATACATACAGATTGATTTTCATACCATGCTGAGGCTACCTGGAATTTGTTCATCTATAATTTTGAGAATTACTTTCTCTGAATGTTTCCTATTGCTTTCCCAAAAGAAAAACTGGTGAGTGAAGTAATAAATTATTCATGGCACATATCATAAAGTAAAATGTACTTTTTTTCAGATCTTGATTCACAATAATCAAGAGTAAATTAATGCATCTGAATTATTCAGAGAATCTGAAAGTATACAAATTTTACTCAAATATTTTGAATATTTTTTCCAGAATTTAAAAAAATAGATCATTCTTTATATTAACCTATAGTTTTACTAAGTACTAGTCAGGGTCTTACATGAAACACTTAAAATACCTCCTTTATAAATTAAAATGAAAACAATGCCATAAAAATTGGAAAGTTTGCATCTAATGAATACTAAAATGGTAGCTATCTTTATATTTAAAAAGTTATGCTGCTAGGATGTATCTCAAAGGGTCAGAGCCATAATTTCAGATGAACTGTTATCAAGGTATTGTTAAAGTGTCTATGCTGCCCAGACCAAGCTCCACATACAATGCAATCTCTATCAAAATAACATGGATATTTTTCACAGACTTGGAATAAATAATCCTAAGATTTTTGTGGAACCAGAAAAGGCCCCAAATAGCCAGAAGAACATTGGAAAAAAAACAAAAATAAAAACAAAACTGGGAGCATCACAATGCCTGACTTCAAGCTATAATACAAAGTTGTGATAATCAAGAGAGCATGGTACTGGCACAAAAACAGATACATAGATCAATGGAACAGAACAGAGAACCCAGAAATGGACCCTCAACTCTGGACACTTTCTCTTTGACAAAGCAGGAGAGGATATCCACTGTAAAAAAGACAATCTCATCAATAACTGGTATTGGGAAAATTGGATAGTCACATTTAGATTAATGAAATTAGACCATTTTCTTATACCATACAAAAAGTAAACTCAAAATGGATGAAAGACCTACATGTGAGACAGGATTCCATCAAAATTCTAGAGGAACACACAGGCAACAGTTATTTGACCTCTGCCATGGCAACTTCTTGCAAGATACATCTCTAAAGGCAAGGGAAACAAAAGCATAAATGAACTATTGGGACTTCACCAAGATAAAAATCTTCTACACAGTAAATGAAACAGTCAATAAAACTAAAAGACAACCTGCAGAATGGGAGAAGTTATTTGTAAATGACACATCAGAGAAAGGGTTAGTATCCAAGATCTATAAAGAACTTATCAATCTCAACACCCAAGAAACAAACAATCCAATAAAAAATGGGTAGAAGGCATGAATAGACATCTTTTCCCAAAGAAGACCCATATATGGCCAACAAGCACATGAAAAAATGCTCCACATCACTTGGCATCAGGGAAAATCAAACCACAACGAGATACCACTTTACACCCATAAGAATACCTAAACTTAACAAGACAGGAAACAACAAATGTTGGTGAGGATATGGAAAAGGGGGAACCCTCTTGCAATATGATGGGAATGCATGCTTTTTCAGCCACTCATGATAACAGTGTAGACATTCCTCAAGAAGTGAAAAATAGAGCTACCTTTTGACCCAGCAACTGCACACTGGGTATTTACCCCAAAGATACAGATGTAGTGAAATGCTGGGACACTTGAACCCCAGTGTTCATAGCAGCAATGCCCAAATTGTGGAAGGAGCCATAGTGTCCTTCAACAGATGCATGGATAAAGAAGATTATATATATATATATATATATATATATATATATATATATACATATATATCTTACATATATGTATCATATATATCTTCTTTATATATATAAAATATATATATGTATCATATATATAATCTTTATATATATAAAATATATATATTATGTATATATGAATATTACTTAGCCATCTGAAAGGATCAATATGTACCATTTACACTGACATGAATTGAACTGGAGGGTATTATGCTGAGTGAAAGCAGTCATGCATATGTGGAATATAATAAATAGTGAAAAGGATCATAAGGGAAGCAGGGAAACTTAGTGACAAAAAAATTAGAGAGGAAGACAAACCATGAGAGACTCCTAACTCTGAGAAAGAAACAATCATTGTAAAAGGGGAGGTGTTTGGGAGGATAGGGTAACTGGGTGTCAGGCATTAAGCAGGGCATATGATGAGATGAACATTAGGTGTTATACTATATGCTGGCAAATTGAATTTAAATAAAAAATTAAAAACTCTAGTGCTAGCAAGAACATATTCATATAATGTTGTTACAAGCATAAATTTGTGGCCAATATTTAGAAGACCAATGGAATTATTAAAATATAAATTCTGAAAAACCATTAAATGATTAATTTTATTTCTCAACATTTTTATGAAAAAGCATTTGTACAAATGTGAAAAATATTCAGAAACAACACCTTAATAAAATATTACAAGCACTTAAAATGCCTATCAATTTCCATGCCTAAATTATGCAATATCCACATATTGGGCCACTCTGCAACTTTAAGTCAGAGTGTCATTATAATTTGTCCAGTTTATATTTGTAAGTATAAAATCAAATAACAAAAAATAACCGTATGTCTTTATAAACATATCTATAATATTTGCATTATTTTTATTTATGTTATTTAACCTATGAAATATTTTCAAAATGCAGATAAAACTAAATTGATTCTTTAAATAAAAAGACAACACTCCAGTTACCTGCAATGTAGATTTGATATGTTCCCTTCTGAAACACTTTCTAAGAACTAAAATGTTTATGGGACACCTGAGTGGCTCAGTGGTTGAGCATCTGCCTTTGGCTCAGGGCGTGATCCCAGGATCTGGGATTGAGTCCCATATAGGGCTCCTTGCACGGAGCCTACTTCTCCCTCTGTCTCTCTCTCTATCTCCATGAATAAATAAATAAAATCTTAAAAAAATAAAATGTTTCAAAGAAAGAAAGAAATGTTACAGGTAGATTTGAAACTCACTATACATTGTCATTAACAACTCCCTCATCACTTTCCCTTCCTCTATTCCAAGAAATATGCATTATTTATAAGTTGGTGTTATTGTTCCTATTCATGTGTTTTTACATATCACACATAAGTATATGCTTCTCAAATGTAATTTAATGTGCTTTAAAATTTTACATAAATGCTATGTTAGTTTTCTATTGTATATCAGGTTACCTCAAAACCTAGTTACTTAAAAGAACAAATATTTGTCATTTCATGGTTTCTGTGGGTCATGAATCTGGGCATGGATGGACCAGTGCTTCTGCCTTCTTATATGGCTGTAATAAAGATATTGGTCATGGTTGCAGTGTCATCTGAAGGCTCAATAGAGGGAAAAGACGCTTCTAGGCTCATTCACATAGTTGTTAGTAGGATCTTATTCCTTGTGAGTTGTTGAACCAAGGGCTTCAGTTCTTCATTGCTGGTTGCCCAGAAGCCTACTGTTTTAAGGTTATCTAGAAAAACAGAAAACAAAAATATATCACATGTGATATCTATAGATATATAGATAGATAGATGATAGATAGATAGATAGATATAGATATAGATAGATATATATCTCACATGATCATGAATCATGAAGTCTATGATTTGCTGTCACAAGGTAGAGAACAAGCAAACCTAGTGGTGCTTTTCAGTCCAAGTCCAAAGGCCTGATTTCCAGAAGTACAGATGTCTGAAGGCCAGAGAAAAAAAAAATGTTCTAGCTGAGGCAAAGAGAGAAAATTGGATTTTCCTCTTCTTTTTTTGTCCTATTTAGGCCCTCAACAAATTAGATAATGCCCACCTACATTGGTGAGGGCAATCTAATTTACTGATTCTACTAATTCAAATGCTTAACTCTTCTGAAAACATCCTCACAAACACAACTGGAAATAACATTTTACCAGCTATCAGGGCCTCCTTTAGCCCACTCATAAAATTAACCATCACACCTCCCTAGGTTTCTTGCCACATAGGCCTCCCAAAGGGCAGCTCACAACATAAAAGCTGACATCAGAGATGCCAAGTGAAAAAGCTAGAGAGGACAAGAAAGACCAAAACCAGGGTCTTTTTGTAATGTACTCTAGAAGTAACAATTCATTAATTTTGCCATTTTTCTATTTATTATAAAGAATTTATGAGGTATATTCCACACTCATAGGGAGAGGATTATACAAGGATATAAATACCAGGAGAGGTGGGAATCATTAGAGGCAATCTCAATGGCTGCTGCCACCATAGTTCTTATAAGCCATATTTTTCTGCAACATATTTTGGTTATCAAGTTTTATAGATTTATCAATGTCAATACATTATTTAATCACTTCAAATATTGTATAATACAATTTATGTAACCATTTTCATCATTCTGGGAAGTTTTACTAATATAGTTTTAACATTTTATATTGCTACCATAATTGGGTATGGGTATATATATACTTCCTTTAACTTTGACTTTCTAAATTCTGTATTATTTTCATGTAGTGCAATGTTCAGGTGTGACTTAATTCTTAGAAAAAAGATTTTAAAATAATAATAAATTAAAATATTTATAATTAAAATATGTCTAAGTCACTGTGGTCAGCCCTATAATGTAACATTTAACAGAAACCCAATGTGAACCGCTGCAAAGTTCTGAGAAACAATTTAAATCATCATATATATCATCAGAGGAATGCATGAGCATCACACATCTAATTGTGCTAAAATTACTCATCTCTCATCTCAAAGTCTTACTCTGCACAATGCTATTTCTCAAACTCTATGATCACTATCATCTCAACTTTTCTAAGAACTACAGTAGACTTTTAAATTCCAGTCTACTCCTCTTTTGCTCAATTGTACCTCAGCCTATTATTTTATCGGCACCTGTAGTACTTGGTGGGCTTTACTCATCTGTTTACTTCACTCATTATCTTGTTTGGGCAAGCTGTTCCAAAACTTAGCAATATAGGCAAACAGAAATTTTCCTGGAGGAGGTATGGGTTGGTGTGGATATGGGAGAGGGTAAGGAAAAAACTGCAATAGCATTAATAATTCTCTAACTGCCACACAAAAACAACTCTACATTAGGAGAAAGGGAAGAATATCTAAAGAATTAACTTAGTTTAGAAGAGTTTGAGAATTAGCAATGTTTATGGTAGCACTGTCCACAATAGCCAAGGAGAACTGCGTGGATGTTTCTCAGAGTTAAAAATAGACCTTCCCTACGACCCAGCAATTGCACTGTTGGGGATTTACCCCAAAGATTCAGATGCAATGAAACGCCGGGACACCTGCACCCCGATGTTTCTAGCCGCAATGTCCACAGTAGCCAAACTGTGGAAGGAGCCTCGGTGTCCATTGAAAGATGAATGGACAAAGAAGATGTGGTTTATGTATACAATGGAATATTACTCAGCCATTAGAAACGACAAATGCCCATCATTTGCTTCAACGTGGATGGAACTGGAGGGTATTATG